>QJSC01015145.1:1036039-1252965 GCA_003697955.1 Calidris pygmaea | reverse complement strand
CTCCCTCCCCCTACCCCGAGGAAGCTCCTCCGCGGCGCCCAGAGCCGGCACACCCGCGATAAAGACCGGGGGTGTCTTCTCCACCCGCCTCCCCGCCGGCAGCCTCCGCCGCGGCCCTGTCAGCGGGATCTCCGTCCCGCCGGTCCCCTTCCTCTGCCGCCCGGCCTCCTCTCCCTTCTCCGAACCGCTGATACCTCTCCCGTTCCGAGGAGGGCGGGCGGGCGGGGGGAGGCAGCTCCTCACAGCCCAGGGCGGCGGGGGAGCTCCTGACGGGGCCGCCCGGGCCGCCCCGCTGCCTCAGAGTTACCCTGGGCCGCGGCGGCACCAGCGAGGGGCCGGCTGTCCTGAGCCAGCCTGAAAGGAGGCAGAGGCATTCCCCACACATTCACAAACCTAAAAGTACTCTTTTTACGTGTGAGGCTTAAGGTGTACCCCCGTACGTTGAAGGCTTGAGGAAGCTTTAGCTCCGCACTGCATAAGGTAATGCTATGGAGGCAGCGGTAGCGGCAGCTTTTGGGGCATAAACAGGGCCTTTGAGTGGTTCTCTCAGAACGCCCAGCGCCGCTCTTAATTGAAAAAAAAGAACAAAAGCGTACAGTATGAGACCCTGAAGCAACTTCCCAGCAAAGTCTGGTATTTTGTTGTTTTCAAAGCAACAACACGAGGGCCAGCAATCTGATTTGGGCATTTAAATTCCTTCAGGAAACAAAAGGGAAGCTCTTAAAAGTACCACTTTCCAACCTATTCATTATTCATGGAAAAGCACAGAGTTTGGAAAAGAAAGAAGCATTATCTACAGTTCAACTTTAAAAAGTATCTTAGGCTAATCTTTTCTAAAAGAAACCAGTACTGGTCTTCTCTAACTGGTAATACTAGAGCCTGAAAACTGGTAGTTTGAGTATTTACATGCAGCAATTGTTAACATGTGAACTGTTACATGAATGTGTAACAAATGCAAAATCCATTGTAGGCTGCAAGAGTAGCTGTTCACAGTCCGCAACCCACCTGATCCATCTGATTTGCAGGATTCAAGAAATACTGTTTTCTGTACATCAACTAAAGCTTACTTTTAAAGAAAACTACAGTCCTGCTTTTCTTCCAAGATTGTCCAAAGTTAGGTACTCCAAGGGACTACTTTTGCAATCCTTTGGTAGCACTTCCAGAGTCTGCCAGTGAGCTCCCTCTCTCTTTCCTGCTTGTTCGTTTGTTTTTCTGATGCAAAGCAATCTAATTGAAATCTAGAGAAAAAAAAAAAGAAAAAAAAGAAATACCTGCACCTTTAGGTAGGAACACTTTTTAATGGAGGAAAAAAATTATATTTAGGAACTTTCCACTAGATGCAGCATTATATTCCCAGCAGCAAATGGTGGGTGAAGGTCTAAATGGCAATATTTCTATCTTTTCTGTTTGCATAAGCTATTAATTTCCCTACTCCTGAGCTTTTCTTGTTATTAATATCAGTAATCTGATACTTTATGAAAAGTATGAGCATTATTTCTTAATAGATTATATGTGCAAAATTGCTAAGTGCTTCTTTCTTGCCTTATGAAAAGTGTGTAGTGGCTCAAAACAATACTCTATACACAAGTTATGGGCTTCTCTGGCTTGCCTCCTCCCTGTTTCAAAGCAAGCTTTGTCAGACATTTGTCTCACCCTGGGGAACAGTGACATTCCAAGTATTATTCCCACTTAAAAGACATTTGATACACTTACGAATGCAAAATGTCACAAGTTTGTTAATGTCACAAGTTTGGTTTTAAATGTCTTATAAAACCTCAAGATTCTTGCATTTTTTTCCAACTACTTTTAGGGCAGTAGGTAATAAATATATAACAGTTAGAAGCCATACATTGAAAATTTGCTGAAAACATTTAAGTTATACCTCAGAGCTATATTTGTTATCTGAAGAAGTGCAAACACAGTTTTCTTCATTTTGCAGATAACCACCTTTATTTTTTCTGCTGTGCTGTGGCCAGTAAAGATTACAGATTCTATCATGCAGTGCTGAAGGCAAGGAGGAATTCATGCACGTTTGCTTGCCTCGTTGCTTCAGAGGCAAATAAATTTGTTAACCTCAGGTAAGGTCTCATAAGCCACTAAATTTACCAAAACATAAAGCAACCAAAGTTGGGACTTTGAAAAAGAGACTGCATTAAGTTTTTTTATTTGAAATAAAATATAAAAGTAGCTTCTGTACACAATATTCCCTGGACAGTAATTTATGAGCCTATTGAAAGTTTTTAACCATGTCTGCATGGGTGTGTTTCTGACATGGTTTTCCTTTTTCCCCTTGAAAGTGAGGACAGTTTTGGAGAACTCAGACTCAGAATAGATGTGTATAAAATAGACTGCAGAATACACTGGGTTTATCTTTAGATAGCAATAAATCTTTTCTGACGTGGCTGAACAATGCACATTGAATAAGCATGGGCTTTTGCAAAATCTAGGTTATAGAAGACTAGAGCGTCCGCTGGCGGGAGTTGTGTCTTTCCTTTTCAGTGAATGATTTTGCTGTTGCTACTGCACGCAGAGGATTGGCAGTGAGCACTGCCAGCCTTTAACTGGAAGGTCTAGGTGAGTGGCAGTAGTTTTGCTCAAACTCTGCTTGTGGAGGACTCTTCTAGAATTTAGTAGGAAATGAACCAGTAAAGTTGTAAATCGCTGTCTGTAGTAGCACATAAAATTTCTATACAATACCATAAATAGCATTTCTGCTCTTTTGTAATTTCTCAGACATCTTACAAGAGCCTCGTGTTAAACTGTAATCTCCTCATGCTACAGAATAGTTTACAAAATTCTATACAAAAGTAAAAGTGAAGTGTAATAATTCAACTTCCTTAACAGTAACGCAGTGGTAAAGGATAGGGCTGAAACCAAATCTTTCTGCTTTTAATAAACTCAAATATAAGCTGATTTCACCTGAGCAAAGGTGTGCAGAACTAGTCTGTGTATACGTGTGGTTTCTGTTATTTGAAATGAGCAAAGTTTTATAATACAAGTCTTAAACATAAATGGTTAGGTTGGTTGCTGATGTAGCCCTAGTCTTGCAACTGTGAAAAATTCAAGAAACAGTATCTAATGAGAATAGAGGGAAGATTTCTCTGGTAATTGTTGTTATTTTTTACATGGAGATTTATTATTATAAAACTCATGCAGAGTAAGAAAGCTTTTGGATGTTTCTTTGGGCCGTATTCAAAAAAGCATTTAAGCACCTGAAATGTGGTTTAGGTGGAACTTAAATTCTACCTTCAAGAGCACAAGCTACAAAACCCTGTAGATGTAGTCACCCACATCTGCCAAGGGATGTAGTCAGTGCCTATAAGTCTGTTCAGCGGGCACCGAATGTCTTCATTTCAGCAAAAGAATTGCTACGTTCCTCAAGGGTTGGTACTGGGACCGGTGCTGTTTAATATCTTTGTTGGAGACGTGGACAGTGGGATTGAGTGCACCCTCAGCAAGTTTGCTGACAACACCAAGCTGTGTGGTGCAGTCAACACACTGGAGGGAAGGGATGCCATCCAGAGGGACCTGGACAGGCTTGAGAGGTGGGCCCGTGCAAACCTCATGACGTTCAACCAGGCCAAAAGCAAGGTCCTGCATATGGGTCAGGGCAATCCCAAGCACAAATTGGGTAGAGAATGGCTGGAGAGCAGCCCTGAGGAGAAGGACTTGGGGGTGTTGGTGGATGAGAAGCTTACCACGGGCCAGCAATGTGCGCTGGCAGCCCAGAAAACCAACCACATTCTGGGCTGCATCAAAAGTGTGGCCAGCAGGTCATGGGAGGTGACCCTGCCCCTCTATTCTGCTCTCATGAGACCCCACCTGGAGCACTGTGTCCAGCTCTGGAGTCCTCCACGCAGGAAGGACATGGACCTGTTGGACCAAGTCCAGAGGAGGGCCACAAAGATGATCAGAGGGATGGAGCACCTCTGCTATGAAGACGGGCTGAGAAAGTTGGGGTTGTTCAGCCTGGAGAAGAGAAGGCTCCGAGGAGACCTTAGAGCCCCTCTCAGTACCTAAAGAGGGCCTAGAGGAGAGCTGGGGAGGGAATTTTTATCAGGGAGTGTAGCAATAGGACTACGAATAATGGCTCTAAACTGGAAGAGGGTAGAATTAGATGAGATATTAGGAAGAAAGTCTTGACTGAGGGTGGTGGGACACTGGAACAAGCTGCCCAGAGAAGCTGTGGATGCCCCATCCCTGGAGGGGCTCAAGGCCAGGCTGGATGGGTCTTTGAGCAACCTGGTCTGGTGGGAGGTGTCCCTGCCCATGGCAGGGGGATTGAATTAGATGATTTTTAAAGTCCCTTCCAACCCAAACTGTTGGGTTATCATTCTACTTGTTTTATGCCTGTTTTGTTTGAGGTCCAGAAAATGGGTAGTTGATCATCTGGAATCCATGGAGGGGCGGATCAGAGAGGCATGGTTAAAGGTATCTCCAGTACACAAAAGATCTGAAATCAACACAAAGTAGAGAAGTTGCAGTAAGGACAGAAGCAGAGGGGAAACGTGGTAGCAGGGATCACCAGGCCTACAGTACAATAATGATTAGAGAACTTGAGACCTAGAAAAGCTGTATTCTGTGCCCTCCTAAACTCACACCAATCTCTCCTCTTAAGGCAGACTATGACCCCAGGGAGCTGGTTGAGCCACAGGGAGGTGGTTGAGTCATCATCCCTGGAGGTATTTAAGAAATATGTAGATGTAGCACTGCAGGGCATGCTCTAGTGGCCAAGATTGTAGGGGTTTTTTTTTGTGTGTATGGTTGAACTTGGTGATCTCAGACGATTCTGTGACTGACGAGGGCTGTCTGATTTGGGATCAGGATTATCCCTCCTGTGCCAGCTCTGTGCAGCTTCACAAAAGCACACTGAAGTAGTGGAAGAGAGTCTAGCCGGACAACTCGTCAATTAGGGAACATGGCTAGAACAGCTGGAAAGTTTTAATTTCTGGTCCTTCTTCCCGACAGTGCTCAGACTTTGTAACCAATGGCTTTTCAATGCACAATATTGGCTCCTGTTCCAGGACAATAAACACTCCCTATAACAACTGAATGTCTGCACTGTTGGCATTCGGTCAGAATCTCCTCATATTTCTCTCTCTGATTCCATGATTATTATGTTCTGAAATCAGACTGAATATAGTTATGCATATGTCTCATTTATATACATATATATGTTTGTGTCTGCAAAACTATACCTTAAATACATATTGCCATTGCAAAATATTTATATGGTAAGTAAGGGGCAAGGGTTTGTCATTATGGTAGTATATGGGTTTTTGACGTTATATTTAAATTAGAATCCTACTTCGGTAAAGCCTGAAGTTTTACAATGGCTAGGGAACTTGGGTACTGCACCTTCCAGTTATTTACTGTCTCATATTTCCTCCCATTTCTCGCAGATGTGCATATGTTACTTCTTATTTAAGATATATGATATGATTTCTACTATTATGTATGCAATATTTGACACGATAAGGTTCTAGTGTGTAATAGGAGGGGATTTTGCATATGTAGTGGTGTAAATAATACATAACAGTTACCACCTTGGGCACACTTCATTTAACTTGATGCTTAGCAAGAATTTGGTCTCTGATTGCATTAAAATGATTAAGGTTTTTAAGCAGCATTGTGGAGAAATTAAGAAATGTCATACTGCAAACCATTGACTCCAGTTTGTAGATATCAATAAAATGGCTGGCCTCTGGTTTTAGACAATATTAGTTCCTTTATCAAGAAGTTTGGAATTATGAGAATCTTTTTCCTACACCTTTTTTCTGGACCAAAAGTGTTAATTCAAAAGTTGTAACTTTAAAGGTTGAATGAATGATTGAGAGGAGGAAAAAACATTGATTTTTATCTACAGCCCGTAAAATGTATTTTCCTGTGTACAAACATCTTTCTGAAATGGCTGTGTTTTGAGACACTGCTGAATCAGCAATGAATTTATTAGTTTTTCATGTAAGCCAGGGGGGTTTGTGCCGAATCCTAAAAATCTATGAAAACAACTTGTCAAAGTGGTGGTGTTTCTGGTGGGCTATCTCTTAGCAGCATGGGATGCAAGACTTACTTTGGGGGGGCACAGAAAAAGTTTGCAAAACAGTACATCTCGTCTCCTGTTGCAATGAGCACAAACATTTGCTTTAAGCCTGGAATTGCAAGGTCTTCTCTAAACTCAGAAAACTCAGATTTTATGTGGACATAGTGGAATGTGTTTGAAAGGCAGACAAAGCGTGCAGTTAGCTTTTTATCGTGTCCAGTTTTCACACTGACAATAGCATGAAATTTATTAATGTACATTCACTTCTTTCTTGAAATTGTAGCAGATAAAAGCTGAAGTTTCTTCCTTCATACAGGGTTACTGTTTTGAAGCATCTCTGCACTTCTGGCTTGGAAGCGGGACTGAGATGGGGTGAGGTTGGGAGCAGATAGATAATGAGTAGGCTGGGTATGGCTTAGAAGTCTGGGGAGACAGAGGTCATGGAGAACGAGGGACTCTGGTCCTAGCGTGTGAGAACCAGTGGTAACAACAGAAGATTGCGGGAGCGTAGCAGCTCACCTTAGGGCTGGAGGAAGAAAGAGAATAGGGTCGTCTAGAAGGCATGAGGTGTGGGGAGGACATTAAAGTAAGGGGAGGAGAATGGTTTATTTCATTCTGTTTTTATTTTGGTAGCAAGATTTTGTATTTTTTCCCCAATAAATGGACAATGAATTTTGGAAAAGAAATTATTTTAGCCCCACCTCCTGTGGAAGCAAGATACATGCTTACTGAATGTGTGTGCAGTGATCAATTACCCCTGTATCTGCATAATAACTTTTTTTTTTAATTCAGTGTCCAGCTTCAAATGTCTTAGAAAGACTGATAAATTCCTGCAAGCTTTGAGAAAATAGATAGCAGAGTATAGTAGAAAACTTCTGTAAATGTCCCCTGGAAGGGCTGTGGACAAAGAAAAAGCTACATCATTAAATTGCACACTGTTAACCACTGGAGAATGGGAAGGAGGGAAAGAAAGAGTAAACAGTAAGCCAGCCAGCCCTTATAAATGCCTGCCATGAGAGAAGGCTTCGGTTGGAGTTTGCATTCTTAGGCACCAAAGTCAATCAACCATGAAAAACAAATCTTTAAGAGACCAAGCTTCATTAGTTCCAGTACTCACTGGGTGATGTGATTTAATTGCAGCACCACCTAAAGCAATGTTATGCAGCCCATAGTCTGTGGATAATGGACAGTCAACAAAATATCAAAAGTGAGCTCAAAAGCAAATGAAAACCAGACAATCCTGCACAGCCATATTCTGCCATACATACAAGCAAAATGGAAGAGGAGAAAAAAGATTAAGATAAATATGTGGTCTTTATTTTTGTTTATCTCTAAAAGGAGGCCATTATGACTACTTCAGCACAGTAAGCACAAGATGGTCTCCGAGTTTGTTTTTTTTCCAGAGGTTAAGTGTTCCTTCATTAAAAATGTTGAGAAATATAGTGGCCTAGAGACCACAATCAGAGAATCCGGGTTCTGATTGTTGTAAGAGACCATGTTTCCTTTTTCCTTTATTGCCCTTTTTAAGGTAGCATAACGGAAAATGCTCAAGTAGATGGAATTTGTGCTTGTCCTTCGTGAGAGCAGGGCATAAGTGAACCAGGGGCAGCCATCAGTTTGAGCTGCAAGTTACTCTTGTCTTTGCTTGATCCTCCTCTGGGCATTCATCAGAAAAGCTAAGAAATCCCAATCTTCAACTTGGTATTTTCTGAGACTTAAGCATCGTTTTTTTTCTCTTAACAATAGAGTGTTTGTTGTAATGTTCATGGTTATTTCAGAGCTCTCTGTTCTCTCCTCCTGTGAGACAGCATTTTGTGCATATTGCATTTCTGTGCAGGACTCTTGCCATGACTTTCTTTTATTCTAAGGAAAAACAAAGGTCTTGAACCTCGGCTTTCTCCTGACTTGCCTCTGTCACCTTTCTTGGATTCTTACCTGCAGGCCTTTCTTTTCTGAAAAAAATCCTTTTGTCTCTGAAAATCCTCTCTTATTTTCCTGAACTGGAAATAAGAATTAGAATAAGTAACTGTATGTATATCAGTAAATAAAATGCATGCGTTTCAACAACTTCTTGTGAAAGTCTTTTTTTGTCAAGTATTTTCGGTATGGTACTGTTTTATTTCTTTATGTATAATTCTAGTGTTTATTGTAAATTAAATGCATTTCAGTTTTAAAGCAACACACATCCTTGGCAGAACATAGTAATCTTGGTGAATGGTTCCTTCCATGACTATTTAAACTGTTAATAGGAATAGACTAGAGAATGTTTAACTTTGCCACTTTTAACTTTCTTCTTATTGTCTGTTTTAATGCATTTATGAGACATTGTCCCCAGATTGTGATTAAATTTTCACTAGCAATTTGGACATGTTGTGTATTTTAAAATAAGATATAAAATTTATACTTACGTATACTTAATTTGCTATTTAAATTTTTTTAGGCACAAAAGGGAGTAATAATATTTTTAAATTGTTACTTTTATAGCTTTTTTTTTTCTTATGACTTATACAGGAGTGTTTTAACCAATTAAGTATTAATGTAGAACAACACTTGCATGTTCACTGTAGAAATCAGTGTACTGTTGCTCTTTAAAAGCATTTAAAAATGCATTGCAGTTTTTCCTCCACATTCTGCACATTCAATTTAACATGTAGAATTTTTCACACGAATCTGATGGAATGACAAAAGACACATTTGAAATAGAGCTGCTCCTCCGCTTTCTTTTGTCTTCTGCATTCACCTAGATGACATCAGTTGCCTTGGTGGTCCAGTTTGTGACATGGTCACTAAAGTATTGGCAATGTCACGAGTAATTCAATGAAGTCTAAGTCAGTATTTCCTGCTGTACTTTCAGTTGGTTGTGGTACAGGGGGGGAAAGTGAGCTTCTGCTCTGAGTGAAAACCCATGACTTTTAGTTCAGAAAATACGGGTTTTTCCATAGTTCTTCCTCTGATGTGAGACTTTGAAGAAGAGGCTTAGGTCAGAATTTTCAAGTGCACGTATTCCTGTATGCAAAGGTATGTGGAAGATATATGTGGAAGATAAGCTCAAATAGATTTGTTTTGTTGTGTCTTTAAAGGGTGAGTCCTATCATGCACATCTCGGTGTATGAACTGTAGGCATCTCCTTTGGCTCTCTACCAAGCGCTGAGTGAATTACAGAGCTGACGTGAGATATACTGTGCACCAGAAAGTCTGCTTGATGAGTACGGCCTCAGGGATGGTTCATATTTTCAGAAAATAGTGCTACCCATCAGCCTTCTTACGTTCACTGAGTGGTTGGTAGGAGAAAAATGAAAGCAGAGTTGAATGGAGAAACGTAACGGAAGATGGATTGTTTGGAGTAACAGGAATCAGCAAGATTAATGTTCATATACTACATCATCATCACTATGACTATGACTATTACTACTACTATTACTGCTGCTAAGAATGACTATTCCCGAGTGAGAAACAAATACAACAAAATACATATGGCAATGAAACATAGACCAGAATCCTTCTTTTTAAGGCATGTTGGTTTTCCTCTCTGGAATGAAAAGAAAAATACTGCTTTGGTATTCATGAAGGACTGATGAATACTAGAGGGAGTATTATTTACATGGAATTTGTTAAATTTTACAACAAGTGTTGCGTTCAAAAAAATAATAATTTTGTGACACAAATGTTGTGGCTTGTTTTCAGCCCTTTTCCAAAAAATTACTAGGAAAAAAAGTATATTGAGAGATGTAACACTTTTTGAGACAGCTGATTACTGTATTTAAGTCTGCACTACATTCAAAAATGGTTTTCCAGCAGTACGCAGTGATGTTTCTTGATACTTGCTTCCAGTAAAATAACAGTTTATTTGAAAATGCTGAAACATTCTAACTTGCGTTGAATACATATAATAATACAAAAATGTCAGTTAGCAAGACCAAATTCCCTAATGATAGAGATTTTATTGTGAACTAAATCAAAAACTACATTTAGGAAGAGAGGATTAACTTGCAATTCTCAAATACAAGTCTTTCATTTTCTGTTTCCTTAGATGTATCACATTAACTTTGTTAAGGAGCATTCTAGTCTTGCCATATTCAGGGAAGTCACAGACCAATTTTGTTGATTTGTCTTGGGACACAAGTTTATTTTCATATTTATTTTATGAAAGTGAAATGCAAAGAAAATGAGAGAGAAGTTAACAAAAGTAGAACTCAGTGAAACAAGAGAAGTAAAAGATTCATGTAGCAACAGAGTGAGGACTCATGATTTTGGATACATAATCTTTTTTTTCTAATGGTAACTCACTGAAGGTTCAAGGTCAGTCACTATTTGAAAGGGAAATGGTAAGAAAAACAGAAGGAAGTGTAGATATCTATGCATAAGTAATATCCCTTCTAAGGCAGAGATAATCCAGAGTTCTTCTGAAATTCCTCGTTCACAGCAAACAACTGTTCGGGCTTTCCGCAAAGTATGGCAATCTGTTCTTGTTCAGTTCCATTAGCCTCTTGGTAGTAATTGAATCAGATTGCTTTCCTAAAATGTTAAGCATAAGAGTGATCCACATACTTAGCCTTTGCTGTTTCCAAGGTATTACTTTTATTTTTTCAGCAGCTGTGCTTGCTGCACTACCAGTGGCCAAACAGCAAACATAAGACTTGGACAACAGCTAAAATGTTGTAATTCCATTTTCAGTCAGTCTGGATTACATTGTAATGGAGATGAGAAGGCATTTTCTTTCAAAAAACAAAGCTTGGACATATAGATTTAGCATAAAAGTTCAATTTTTTTTCTATTTAAAAGAATTCTAAAGTTTCACTGTCTTTTTTAATATACTGAAATACAGGCAAATAAATAATTGAGAAAAAGACTGAGCTGCAAGCAATTTTTTTTTTTTATTGCAACTAACATAACTGACAAAGCTGGATCAGTTCCAATCAGAAGACTCAAGTCAAATGGTCTTTGGGAAGTAGTTTAATTTTGTAATCATTAGTTAGTGGAGTTGAGTCTTTGTCCCATGATGGTCAGTTATTAAAATCTCTTCTGGTCTTCAGCATTGCCAGTATTTCAGTTATGAAAGGGCTGTTTTCTTGTCCTGCTGACCTGGAAGTTCTGTGTGAGTTTAATAGATTATTTTTCTGCGTGGTTTAATGCCAAATCTGCCATCTAACATTCCAAAATGTTTTTATTGTTGTTGTTTTTCTCTTATAATTAAAAAAAAACCTTCTGAAAATCACTGTTAGCAGATTATAAAGCAAGTGTAAAGTGGATCAGGGAAAGTCACTGTAAGCGGAGCTTTTCCATTGAGTTGAGTCACTCACATGCTGAGGAAAAGAACTGACTTAGACCTGACCAGTAAACTGACTGGTTGTAATTTCTCTGATGTATGTGACGGTATAGAATGTTGTCAATTTTATGAAGATTTCTATAAGGAATTATCAACATGTGCAGCAATAGTGTTTGGTTTGGTTGTAATACAAAATTAGTTTATTCTGATATTTTTTTTCCTTCTGTGTTTTTGCTAGATCTCTCATTTTTTAACTAATGTAGTTCTGTCTCACAAGGCACTATCATTCCCAAGTATTTAGCTTTTCAAAAGCCAAAGAGGCCAACTTTAGGTTAAATTCATCAAGTCTTATACCTTGATTGGTACACATACATTTCTAAATTCACTTTTACCCAGTGCTGTCTTTGAGAGAGTAAGCACATGAAATATGATAAAGTTAATTTTTCTTTGCTTTTGGATGGGATCAAGACACTTACAACTTGGGAGCAAGTCATTAATTAAGTTCATGTGGCTTACAGCCTGGAAAAAAGTGGGAACAAGATATTGTATCAATGTGGCAAAAAGCAACACTAATTGTGTTTCTTATTATTGATAATGACCACTTATGTCTTTGTACAGGCCATAAATACCTGAATATTTTATATAGGGAGGAAGTAAAAAATAATTTGCTATTGGTTTAAGGAGACCAAAAAAAAAGTGTTTTGGATTTTGCTTCACAACTTAAGTTGTATCTTGAAAAAAAGGGGGGTTGTGCCACAGAAGAAGTTTTTTTTCAGCTTAGGAATAACTTTACTGTTGTCTGTTTTTCTTTCTGAGGTGAGATCCCTTCACTATTGACCATTTTTCATATTAAGAATGTAAGACCGTGCCTGACTGCGGAGGGCAGGAGTGCAGCTGTATCATGCACCATGAATGCATACACATCTACATGACCATTTCAGGCTGTCAGAACTCCCATTGGGTTGGTGGATTCCTTTTGTAACAGGGAACTGATAGATTATTTTCTGAAATTTTGGTACTAGTTATGTTAGGATTCATCAGTTCCTGTGTTGCAGCTAGAGAAGCCATTGAGCTGATTGTGAGCGTCATTTTTCTTAGTGAAGGAGAAACCTAAATACATTTGGACAAAATATGACTTGGTCTGCATTACTGCTTGTCTTGTAAAAATCATGCTATTGCAGCCAGTATTAACTTTGTCTATGTTAGCAGATACCTCCTGAGAAACAGCTTTTTTTTCCTCAGATTGAGACACATTACTTGAGATAAATACAGTACTGTCTTCAAGCAAAATATCTATAAAGTTGGACAGTTCTGAGCTGGTATCAGAGTACTATTAGACTACGTCATTTTACTTTTTCAGGTTTATGACAGGCTTTGGTATTGGTCTGTATATTTCTGAATTTCTGATTTCATAGAGACAGACTGTCTGTTTTTCTCTCTGTGGGATTAGATCATTGTCCCCATTCTGGATGCTGTGTGTGACTTTGCCAGAGTATGTCTGTAATTTGCTCTGTTGGTGATTTCAAATACTGTCTGAATAATAATCTGACTTAGTTTACCAGCATCCTTGAGTAGGTGATAGAATTCTTTTGGGAGATTTAAATGCTCAAAAGGATTTCTTTATTTTTCTTTCCGCTTATATTGTGTACTTCGTAAGTGCACAAACTGAAATGTTTTGAGAGAGTTTTTAATAATAATTGTGCTCATTAACGTGCCTGGTGCTGTGCCCAAAACTAATCTTAATTGGTGCACTTCAGAAAATGTGTACTAATTGGAAAGAGTCCAGAGCAAACCAACAGATTTTATCAGACATCTAGAAAATGTGATCTACAAGGAAAGACTGAGTTTGTTTAGGCTGTTTAGCACAACGAAAGAGAAAACAGAAAGTCTTTTCAGGGTAGTTATTCTTTGATGATAATTTGACCTACTCTTAGGAGGGTAAACTATGCATTATTGATAAGATTATTAGGGAAAGAAATCTTTTTGAAAGAATCTTCTGCTACAAATTCTGAGCTTGAGAAATGTGTGCTCAGTTCTTGTCTCTTTTGCCAAAGTGGCCTTGGGAAATCACTGTTCTTTGATCCGCCAGCACTAACGTGTTAATATTTTTCCACTCTGTGTTGTTTATAGGGCTTAAACCAATTAGGACTTTGGCACCGAACAGAGAACCCTGGCAGGCTTGAAGCTTTGGATTCTAAAATTGCTCCAAGCAAACCTTGTTCAGCTTCTGACTCTTCAAAATGTCTAAATTCACCTGTCATTTGATTTCAGAGTTTTCCAGTTGGTTTGCTGGATTTCTGCCTTTTTCTGTCTTTTGCCCAGCATTGTCTCAGTCTCAACAAGTTAGTGACTAAGTCTTGCTTAAACTCACGGAGGAGCAGGAACTGGTGCAACTCCAAGTTATTTCCTGTCATGCAGAGTCAATGCGTACATCTGCAAGAAGTCTAGAGACCTAAAATCCCTTGGTTTCAGGGACTACTTTAATCTGGCTTCCAGTGTCTCAGGCTTGCAAGTTCATGCCTTAAAATTATGCTGGTTAGGACATTTAATTGAGCCCGGGTTGTTCAGCAGCTAGCCAAAACTGTTTCAGCTCTTTCACTGTTGGCTATAGATAAAGAAGTGGTTCTGGCAGCAGACACCAACCCTGAGATCTGCCTGCTGAGACATTTAATTGATAAGTTAATGCATTCGTTGGCATCTATACCTAGGAGCAGCCTCCTTTTCCAGCACTGGGTAGACCACTTAACGCTCCTGAAAACTATAGCTGTGCCCTGGGCTTAGCATTTGTGTATGTCTGTCAGCCCAGTGTGTAGGATCCATTTTGTGTTGCTTAAGCTGTCCAGACAGTACATGGAAAGCAATAAATCTGACTCTTAGGGCACCCTGTGAAGTGGCCGTGTACTTGGCAGGCTTTCAGATTTTAGCTCTGAGACTGCCTACTCTGACGGTGGGTGAAGGGAGTCATTATCTTAGGAGCTATAGGCATTGTAATACAAATTAAAACATACCTACATACCGAGGTACCTCACCTATTTTGTCAGTAAAATCAAAGAGTAGAACATATTTGAAAGCCTCTACATTTTAATTGCTATCACTTCATTAGGATACAAGTGAGTATTGTTTGGTAAATACGTTTTCTCTGCAGCATTTCAGAGGCTCATTACTTACGTGGGACCGTCTTATCACTTTTATGCCCTAAGAGCACAAAGCCTAAGTAGAAGAAAAAAATGTTGCAGTAGTTTAAACCTGTTAGAAGGCAGAGAGCTGGTTCAACTTTGTCCTCTTATCATTCTCCTCAGATGGTACGTTCCCCATATTACCGATCTCAACATTTAAATAAAAGCAGCAGCTGGCTGAACCTGAACCTAACCGTGGTTAAGGTAGTGCTGATTATGGCTGTACACGTGTGGATCCTGTACCTCTTTGCCGGTTGTCGCTACTTGAAACTTCTCTTCCCACCCTTCCCAGTGTGTACACCCATAGTTAGCTCTTCAGTATTAGGGGTTCTGCTTAAAAATACTCTGGGATATTAAACCCTATCTGTGTATTTCACATGCAAAAATGAGGGTCTCTGTATTGTTCTGAGCTGCCATTTGTAAAATTTAATTGGCTGTTACTTCTCACCAAATGGCAATTCACTGCTTGTCCTGCTGCTGAGAAACCATAGAAACATCAGATGAGCTTAGTTTGCCTAGCGATCAGTAGTCTTTAACTCTCCTGTATGTGGAAATCGTGTCTGATAACCATATTTAAGAACAATATGGATCTTCCCATAACAGTGATTTTCTTTTGGAGTTGGAAGTCCTGGCTGTCAATTAAGAGGCTTCTGAGATTAATCCTGTATTTAGTTCCTTAAGAAGGTAGCAGACTTTTTTTTTTTTCATTCTTGAGATCATTAGAGCAACATATGGACTACTTAGTGTCATTCCAGTCAATAATGCCCAGTAGTAAACCACTCCTTCCACCTTCAGTTTGCTTTGTGTTGGATTCTAGTATTTGCACTGGTTTTACAACCCTAGAGTTTAAATATTCCACTCCTAAAAATGCATATGCCACCCATAGTTTTTTTCCAGTGTGCATGGAATACAGGAGCTTGCATCCTAAATAGTACTTACAAGAAAGAACCTTCTAGTCTCTTGATAGCCTGTTTGCTGTCCTGTTTTCCTGCTAGGTCTCAAATCCAATTTGGGGCTGTAGAGTTCCCAGTACTCCACATTTTTTAATGAATGGTTGCAATCCGCTTCAGTAACTTAATTTGGTTTTTTGGAGTTAGTTTCAAGAAGCATGGAGCTGCCCACTTCAAGGACAAGACTGGACAGCTGGATGGAATGTTTGTTCAAGGACTGGCCCACACCTCTTGAAGACTTGTGCAATTAAACGTTTGATTTGCTGAGAGATACTTAGATAAAATAGCATTTAGTGCACATGTGATTAGAAAGAGTAGGTCTGATTGGAAAGGCCGGCATTTTGATCAGTGAGGTAATACTTTTGGCAAGGGTTTGTTTTAATGCAAAACTCGGCTTGTGCTTCGGTAAGGATAAAGTCCTGAGAGATTAACATAGACTACAAACTAAAATTTATTTGTCATGATTCAATCACAGGCACTGATCTAAAAATCACAGGAGAAAAAAGCTACGCTGATAGGATTATTGCAGTGGCGTTGGACTAGATGATCTTTAAAGATCCCTTCCAACCCAAACCATTCTATGGTTCTTTGATTATATTATTACCGTTAGACTGACAGCCTCTTTCGTGGTGGAGGTTGTAAACTGTTACTGCTCTTTTTAAGGGAAAAACATTAAAGCTTACACCTTTAAGTGACAAACTCTTCGCATTAGAATAATGGAAATAAGGCTTTGATATGTAAGTCATGAGATGAACTACGTCCAGTTCTGGGCTCCCCAGTTCAAGAGGGACAGGGAACTGCTGGAGAGAGTCCAGCGTAGGGCAACAAAGATGATTTAGGGATTGGAGCATCTCCCTGATGAGGAAAGGCTGAGAGAGCTGGGGCTCTTTAGCCTGGAGAAGAGAAGGCTGAGGGGAGACCTCATTAATGCTGACAAGTCTCTAAAGGGTGGGTTGAAGGAGGATGGAGCCAGACTCTTTTCAGTGGTTCCCAGTGACAGGACGAGGGGCAACGGGCACAAGCTGGAACATGGGAAGTTCCACTCCAATGTGAGGAAGAACTTCTTTGGGGTGAGGGTGGCAGAGCCCTGGAAGAGGCTGCCCAGGGAGGGTGTGGAGTCCCCTTCTCTGGAGATCTTCAAGCCCCGCCTGGATGCTCCTGCAGTGATGTGCTCTGGGCAACCCTGCTTTGGCAAGGGAGTCGGACTAGATGATCTCTAGAGGTCCCTTCCAACTCCGACAATTCCGTGATTCTGTGATTTCATGATTCCGTAAATTTATGCAGTCATTTTACTCTTTAATAGAAGTGGCTTTTTGGCTTCCACTGGTTTCAGTGGCTTTCACTGCATGGTTTCTGCATGCCTATATTGAGCAAAAAGAGGAGGGATTGTGCAGCTGGCTCCCAATGTACTAAATTGAATAGTTCTGGTTAATTAGTCAGGTGGTCAAACCTCTGAACCGAACTGAAATGCCCCTACTCAGAAGTGCTCTAATTGTAGATCATGAAGACCAGAGGGAGAAGTAGAGTTAATAGTGTTGGCAGAACTTCTCAGCTATTGTCTCCTGCCAAGGAGGAGTGTTAAAGAAGTGTGCGCAGAGACATTGATAGCATCAGCTGTCAACACTAGTGCATCTAAGGGTTCTAAGAAAGCGTTATCTTTTTTAGTCAGCTGCTTGGTGCTTTGTGACCTGTGCTGGGCACACAGTGACCATGCTGACTACCTACCTAGCACAATAGTTCTTCTCAGCGTCCCGGCTGTTGTGGGGCACTGCACCCCAGGCTGCCACCCTGGGGAGCTCAAAGGACAGGCTCCGGTTTTTCTCAAAAACCTTGTGTATCCAGCTCATTTCCCAGAATCACAGAATCTTCATGGTTGGAAGGGAACTTTGAGATCAGCAAGTCCAACCACAAAAAAAAAACAAAAAAAAGAAAAGAAAAAAAAAGAAAAAAAAAAAGAAAAAAAAAACAACCCAAACCAAAAAAAACCCACCCACAAACAGACACAAACCAACAATCCCAGGCACAAGAGCATGCCCTGAAGTGCCACGTCTACACGTTTCTTAAATACCTCCAAGGATGGCGACTCCACCACCTCTCTGGGCAGGCCGTTCCAGTGCCTGACCACCCTCTCAGGAAAGTAATTCTTCCCAATATCTAATCTAAACCTCCCCTGCCGCAGCTTCAGACCATTTCCTCTGGTCCTGTCATTATTCCCTTGGGAGAGGAGGCCAACAGCCACCTCTCCACAACCTCCTTTCAGGGAGTTGTAGAGGGCAATGAGTTCTCCCCTCAGCCTCCTCTTCTCCAAACTAAACACGCCCAGTCTTGAAGCCAGCAACTTACTCACCCTGCACGTTTTAACCCTGCTCCTGAATTCACTAAGAACATTGTCCTTTTTTTCCAGAAGAACAGATTAGTGGGCTATCACCTACAGTAGCTTTTATTATATGTTTTTATATGCTCTTGTTACATCACTTGCTATTTTTTTGTGCCACAAAACGATTTTCTAACATATTGTTTAGAGTAATTTGGAATTTGTTTGTGGTTTTCGTACATCTACAAAAGTCACAATATTTGCTATAAATAAACTTCATCTGTTTTATTTTGGCTCCTTTGGCTTCTGCACATTCGACAGTGTTAGTCTTCCCTCTTCATGTAACAGATGATAGATAAAACCCTTTGGTTTTGTAACAGTTCAATCCTATCTTTTGCTAATATATATATTTTGTTAATCCACTTCTGTCAAAGCTCTGCTCTAAGGGGAAGACTTTTTAAAAGAATCATTTCAGCTTCTTGCATTTTAAAAATTCCCTTCCTAAGGGCAAAGAATATGTGGCCTCCTTGGTTTTTGTTCCTTGGTTTGTCCAGATAAGGGGCACTTTTTGTCCCCAGACTCCGCCATACTGAAGCTTGTTTGGGTTTTTTGGTTAATAGAGTCAGAGGTTGTAAACAACACTGGCAGAGGGATCAGCTGAACTTGACTGAAGTATCTGTATAGGTATAAAGAATTTTCATGAGTTTAGGTCAAGCCTGTAATTATTTGAGTGGTATTATTTGCTTCTTGTGCTGTATGGTATGAAGAGAATGATCTAAATCAGTTTAGTTGAAAACGCAAAGAGTTTCCTTTGCTTTTTATCACTTTAATGGCTTTTATTATGAATCTTTCAAATGTTTTAAGTGTTCTTTACATTTTCACTGGAAAAAAGTGTTGTGAAGCAACATTTTTTAATTTGCTGTTTATTGACTTACCCATTGTTGGGTCTCTGAATTTCTACCTGATGTGTGACTCAGTAGAAAATTTTGTAGTCAATGCACGTGTGTGTGTGTACATGTATGCACATATTACAAAACAGAAGTTTAACGCAGCACAAAAGAAAACCAGTGTATACATTTTCAATATAACTCTAACAAGAATATTTAGCTTTTGTAGGTTGGAAAATGAGGAAATATGGCCATTATCTTATCAAGGACCTTGCAACTTCTACCTGCTCCTTTTCAAACTCAGTCTGAGTTTTTGTTCCATGTTATAAGGAGCAAGTTAGAACATGTAGTGAACTTCCATAGATTATATTTTTGTTAAGTAATGCTGGAAAACATTGCTGCGTTCCCTGTATCCCTGTGCCTGTGTGACAGAACTCGGTGAGGGTTTCACTGGCTGTCCCCAAGCTGACAGAGATGAATGTGTAGCAGCTTGGGCTGAGTGTGGAAAAGGGCACACACAACAAACTTACAAGGTCCTTCACGTGGAAATGAGCATTTTCGCCTTGTTAGTGTTTTCTTGATAATAAATAATCTATACTGGTTTCTATATTTTCCTCTTAAACTTCACTGCTACATGTCAGTATTAAGGTAGCGAAAAAAGATTTCAGGAAGCTCCTTAAGGCCGGTGACAACAGATTCCACCATTCTCGAGGGCGAGAGCCACTCCTGGGCATGTCATTCGATGGCAGAAAATAATTGCAAAGACAGAGTTAAAAAAAAAAAAAGTATTTTAAACAGAAATTCTGCAATAATCACCTCCTTACAGGGCTGTGCTTTTAAAGTTAGGGCTTGAGGCCTATATCTTCCAAGAAGATAAAGAACTTTAAAGTTTCTTTTTAACAGACGAGTTATGCTATAAAAATAGCACCTGTCATTAGGCTTGTAACTTATATTTATTGCAGTTATCTGTTGCATACTTTCAGGGCAATTAGTTTTTCTGCTTTTTACTCCTGGAGAAGCTCCAAACTAACAGAAAACAGGGCGTTCATTTTTCTGGCTTGCACACTAGGATGGGATTGTCAACGACTGTGCTCCACATCTGGAATGTTTGCATGAACACAGCCAGCTGAGTTATGTGAGTTGGAATATTATTTTATTTTTTTTTATTGCAAGTCCCAATAAATATGGATTCCAAACAACCAAATGTTTCTCACTCTTGTGTCATTCACATGAAAACTTTTACCTCAGTTCTTTGAGAGGTTTGTCTTGCTGTTTCTTGAGTCCCATTTCTTATTTTCTCTTTGTCATTTTGGAGATATCCCAATATATTGAATGATTTTCTCGGTGTTTCAGATGAGTTTTTGTGCCACGTAAACTGTTTTAACTGCTTGGTAGATATTATTGGCATTTATCACATCTTTTTTTCAGTGCTTTATATTGCACAATTTCTCCACACTCTTTGGTAAAGCAATCCAGTTGTCCAGCACATCATTTGACTTTGTTGTATCTCTTGTTTAAACTATTATAGTAATCTTCATGCCAACACCTTTGTAATTCTGATGCAAATCCAAATGATGGCCAGCTATCACTCCCTTTGCAGACTTTGGATCTGCTCTTTTGGTCATAAGTAGACTTGTTGAAGTGTTAAATATTTTTTTATATTTAAAAAAATATTTTTAAAAATATAAAAAAATATTTAACATTTACTATTTCACACAAACATGAAGACTAATTTAATGACAAGACATTGATGTAAATTATATTATTTATATAAAAAGCTAGGTGTTTGAGGAGTTATAACTTTAAAGTCCTAATTCCTTTCTTAGTCTCATTCTTATTCTTAAATTGAATATAATCGACGCCCAGTACGCCCTGTCCTTACTTTGCAAATATCTAGAAAATTGTTTTGAAAAAAACATCAATCAACACTGATGCTGTCCTTTCCATAGCCTAAAGACCAGTTCTGCTGACAACACAGTCGTGTCAGCTGCAATTCCTGCTCATTTCTGTCTGAACCAACAGTATCCACAGACTGTAGCAATAGCAGCTGCATATCTTCCCTGGCACAGGATGATTTAGGGTGGAGAGCAGATTCTTTCCCCTTCAAATCACTTCAGAAAATTCTTGGCAGAAACCCAGCTGATTTGTTTTGTTCAAGTAGGGAGGTTTGATTTATCAGAAAAAGTATTCATGCCCTGTGCTGAATTGTGTGAAGTCAGTTTCTGTGTCCCAGACCACTTGACTTTGGTATTCTTCTGCTCCCAACTAAATTTTTTTAATGCAATTGTTAAAAGATATAGAAAAATGCACATTTGAGAGAATACAGCCCTATTGTTTTCTTCATTGCAGTTTGTGATGCAGTTTGTGACATAGTATGCGATATAGTTTGCGATACAGGCGTGAACCAGAAAGCGTTGGTCACAGATTAGACTGGGAAATACGAATTAAGAAATGCAAAGTAGTGAAAGCAGTGTAAGGAAGCTACTGCAGATGCCAAAATGAAATTGCAATCCGCAAATCTTACAGTTCAGTTTCTTTTTCCTTTTTTTTCCCCTCTGAATTACTAGATCAAACAAAGAAGCCTCAATATAGAGATAAGATTTGTATTATTTTCTTATACACCTATTTCTTTTTAGTCAGTTTTTCTAAATTCCTACTAAATTATTGCTAAAGGAAACTCTCTGAAAATATTTTTTCGCAGTAACAATGTAAGGTTCTCTGTGATTCACGGTAAAGCAAAATATTAAAAAGTCTTCTCAATTCTCTATTATATTAGTACAAGAAGTTCTGGGTTATAACTGTTAGGTTAAGTTTACAATTTAGGAACCATGCTTGTATCTATAAAAATGGTAATGTTTTTTATTTTTTATGTTTGTATGCATGTGCAGTTGTGTAAATTTTAGAGAGAGAGATATTATAACTCAGTTCTTAAAACCATGGTGCCTGAATGTTTTCCATAACTCTGAGGTGTTGACATCAGATATATTTTATTTTTCAGTCTACTCAGCAGGAAATTGATTTTATTTCTGTATCGCATTACCGGAGACACAGTCAGCTGAATATTGAGATTTGCTGTTGTGCAGCCTGAAACTAAGGAGTCGTGCAGAAAATCAAGTTACGTATGTCCTGTTTCAAAGATAAGAGGGCAAATATTTTGAACGGAGTAGGGAAGCAGAATGTTGATATGGCTTTCAAAATCCTTCCTTTTTCTTCGGCAGAATTAATCTTGTCCTGCTCCAATCTGGCTTCAACTGTTCACTCTATTTTTAGTGACTGTTCTTAGCCAGGTCCTCAAATAGCTCGGAGTTGGTGTTGTTTGTGTCTGATGTAAAACTGATACAGACTTGGCTGGTATTTTCATTCATGTTTCATAATCTTCCCTAGTGCATGCATGAAGACAGTGTCTTTGGTGTGCTGGGAGGAGATACTTCATTGCTGCGGAGCAGAGTCAGACATCCATTGTTTGACACTTGAGGTGCTCCTCATGTGACCATAAAGGAACGAGTGAAAACGTTTTCATGAAAACGAAATTACTTGTTTACATTTAACTGTAGAGAGATGTCACAGCTAGAAAGCTTCTTGAAAGGGATTCCTTAAGGGGAATCTCAGAGTAACCCTAAAGTTTCTCTCTGATTTCTGTGTTGATTCCTTCGTATGCCGTGAAGAAGACCATACGTGCAAGATAAAAGTAGTGAGAAAACTGTTAATTCAAAATTAAGCCATTAAAGAGCTTTTCAAATGTCATTGATAGAAAGCTTGCTTCCACAAAAAGAGAAAGAATATCTATGTAAGACCTTGCAGGGAGTTTTTATTGATCAATTAAATTAAAATTGGCACAGTGGGGAACAAATCTATGACAAAAACTTTGAATAAGCCCATTAATATTTCCTTATAAAGTACTCATATCTCTAATTACACTACTTTTTCCTACACTACTGTATTTAAGGAGGATCATCAATAAAATTTAAGACATCTGACAAGAGTTAACTTTTGAAATCAGGTATTTCTTCCTTTCTATGAAATAATGCATCTTTTCAGATGTTGCAGGATTACAAATTTTCAGATTTAGAAAATAGGAATGTAATTGTTAATTTTGGTTCTGTGCCTCTGAGAAATGCATTCGGCAATCCATACGATATTCCTGCATTCTTGTTCCTTTAATTTTACATAGGCATAAAATACCCCAAAATGAAACTGGTTGTTAAATGCAAGCACATTCAGCTTGACCTGTGGAAAAGATGAAACAAGTGTTAGGATAAAACATTAAAGAAGGCAAATGTGATTTTTATATGGTAGCTTTTATGGTCAAGATCTCTATGTAATTTCGCAACCATGACTATATTATACTCTTTGTACACTTTATTATATTTTTACTCTTGAGTATAAATATAATTGAATTGTTGTCTGTGGATTAATTTTGGTAATAGAGTATAGCAGCATTACAGGTAAGTAAAGGACAGTGGTGAAATACCTTCTTCAGCAGACTATTCAAAAGAAATTTCATTAAGCGGTTTAAATGAGATGGCTTTTGGATAGGCTATTAGGACTGACAATTCTATAACTAGTCTTCAGAAGAATGTCCAGGTATTTATTTTATTTAACAAGGTAAATCCTTCTATTTTAATTCAGCCAAATGTTGACAGCCATAGAAACACCTTGTTCATGAATACAAAGCTGAATGATGCAGCATAGTAGAATCAAAAGCCTAGGACTTCATTCTTGTTTAAAATGTTATTCCAGTTGGGGTAACTTTTTTTGATATTTAAGGTTAGAAGCACTTACCTCATGTTCAAAAAAAGCATCCTCTAGTGTCTTTTCTCCAGTGCCACTCCCTACACCTTCAAACACAGCCTTGTATTCCTGAAAGCATAGACAATGACCCAATGGAAAGAAGGTATTTTTGCATTCTGTGGAGCACAGATACCTTACATTACTTTATTAATTAATCTATGTTAAGTAGTCCTTCTCTACAGAAGAACTCATGTATAGATTACAGTTCTACATAAATCAAAAGTTAAAAGCATGTAGTCAGTAAAAGAAAGAAAAATCACATTTGTTCTTGTATTTCTTACAAGAAATTTTGTCATTTCCTACAACTTAAAGTAATTTACTAAAGGCACTAAAAGTGACTTGTTGTAGAATGACGCGTGACCTTTCACTCCTTTGGACAGAGAGCACTGAACTTCTTGTACAAATAGCATCCATCAGAGCCAGAGCTGTAAACGGAGCCAAAACCCTGAACTCTGATCCTCACATGGCTGCTCATTTTATTTCCAGTAGTCAGCTGGACCTGCTTTATCTGTGTTAATATTGCCTCTAAATCCGTTAGTCTGATATGTCAGGCTGGAATATTCTGCGCAGATGTATTTAACTTCATTTCTTATATGTTACATTTCTGTGTAATTTCCTTCTCTGTGCATTTGGTTTGGTTTTCTTATAAAGCAGCATTGCAGTATAGGTCTCATGCAATGGTTCCCAAATTCACCCAAATATCCCCCCATCACATGAAGAGACTTGCTCTGTACCACATCGACATGGTGACACCGGCTTCTAACATCCTGCTTATGCAGAGGGACAATTCTGCATCTCCAGCTTTGTTTCTTCTGCGGAAAAAGCGGTAGCCCAGGCATCATTTTGTTTGGTGTACCTACTTGGAGGTAGCTTGAATATAGGTAGTCAGAGTACCGCAGTTAATTCATAGAGCAAGTGTTGCATATCGATTCGTCTTTAATAACAGCACCAGTCGCATCAATAGTAACAATTTCATCTACTTCTTTGATTCAATCAGTGATTTAGAGAAAACTTTTCAGAAGGGTATTTTTACAGTACGCTAGCAATAAATCAGGTTTGCATTCATCTGTGAAATGGATTGCTTGGTCAGATCATTTTAAAATGACTTAATGCTTTTGCTCCAAAATCTTGGAGGCAGCGGCTGTGAAGTGAAACTCAATTTGGGGAGGGTTAATGAAGTAGGAAGAGTTTTGTTTACTAGCATGTTGATTTGGTCTTAATTTAAACATCACTGTAAGAGGAACTTTCTATCACACTAAGGTAATCATATGTCACAGAATCACAGAATGATACGGGGTTGGAAGGGACCTCTGGAGATCATCTAGTCCAACCCCCCTGCCAAAGCAGGTCCACCCAGAGCAGGTTGCACAGGAACTTGTCCAGGTGAGTTTTGAATGTCTCCAGAGACAGAGACTCCACCACCTCCCTGGGCAGCTTCTTCCAGGGCTCTGCCACCCTCAAAGTGAAGAAGTTCCTCCTCATGTTTAGGTGGAACTTCTTATATGTCTTCATATCAAAGTCCTTTGATTACATATACATTGTTGTGGGATCTTTCATATCTTCACTGATTTTTTTCTCTCTCAAATGCTTTTATCTTATGCTTTTACCTTTTGCTGACATCAAGATATGTTAAGTGTTCGTATTTTGGCTTTTAGCTTTAAGAAATTAGATTACATACTGCATAGTAATCTGCAACACACTTCACTTGCTCGTAGTCATCTGCATTGGCCAACAGGTGTAAGCCTTCTGGGTACAGTTTTCCACAGGTTGGATACAGCTTCTCCCGGTCATCTTTACTCAGCTCAGTGCCAAATGAATTGATGGTGATGATAAAGGCACGTCTGTCTGCCTCAAACTTAATATGCAAAACAAAGAATAAAGAGGTGTTATTAGAGATCTTTTTCAAAATTAAGGTGGGTATACGTTGGTTTTTTTCAGTAAGCCAAACTATGGAAACCTTAAAAAAAGTGGACTTCTGAGCATTAGAAACATAACTTATTTTAAAAATTGTAAATCCTTATTTGCAAATACTGGTAAAATTTTAACTAGAAAATCAGTGTTTTGCAAGCACAACTTTTCTACTGTGATTTTTTGTGCTGAAAATATCGTCACTGCTGCTTCCTCATTTCTCTGCTTAGTTACCCAGATGTTGACAACAGAAAATCTCCTCGCACACCCTTCTGAAGTTTTGAAATAATTCTTTTATAAACAATAATAATGCAGGAAAGGACCAAGCATCAATAGTACTGTTCTGATATAACTCAGAGTGCTGTTCAGAGTAAAGGTTGAATGGAAATTCTGGGAAAAAAAAAATATTGTGAATGCACATATTTAAAACAATAATTTAATAAAGTGGAGGGGGCTGTTTACTTGCCAAGTTAAATTTTTCAAGTGTTTCAAATGACAGTTAATTTTTAACACATAGAATCAAAGGCTTTATTTCTTCTGCCAGGTTTAGATGCCTGTAGTATCTGTATTTTCCCTGCAGCAGCAGACTGAAAGTTATTCCTGTGTCTGGACCTCAGGTTGTTCTTTTGTACAAGGCAAAAATTCACTTGCCATTCTTACGGTATGAATTAAAAATGTAATGGTAAATAAAAGCAATCTTACTCATTTCTGTCTGATTTAAATCTGCTCTTCTGTCTTGAGATCTAACCTAGCTGTGGTTTTATTTTTTTTCCTTTATTACTTACTTTCATGTTGTAAGAACAGCAGAGCCCTTGCTAATTGCAGGGATTACACGGGAAAGTCTTCCAAGTGAAGCACATACAACACATGCACTTTTTATGCAGCTTGCGAAATTTCTTACGCTGTGATTTTTTGAACTGTTTTGAGCAGAAAGGTACTCTTTTCTGTTGAGTAATAAGACTGTGGTTGCGACACAATTCTACAACTTTAGCAGTTAAGCACATATTCATACATCCTATTCCCGTGTACTGGAACACACTGTAACAGGGACCCAGCTGCCCTCTGGCACTGACTTCAGAGTAAGGAAAATGAGTAAACAATAGAGAAATAATGAGAAGAAAATAAGTGTGCTTGAAAAGATTTCTAGCTAATGAATAACAGAGCCAAATTTCACTTGCCTTATTAACATGAACAGGCAGATCAGCCCTAGTGAAACGGTTTTGGAAGGGCAAATGCTTTTTTTTTTTTTTTTTTTTCTTTAACTTGTTAACGCCATGTAGAATCCAGCTGTTAGATTTGTAATATTTTGTCAGGGAAAAAAAGCATGCTCAGATGCAATTGCAACCAATGTTAGCAGGTTTGGGGACTACTTCTGGTGGCTCCCAGTTTGGGTAAATTTGCAGGATCAGTCCCGTCCATACAGACCTTTCAATTCATCAGATTATTGGTGTGAGGTTCTCCATAGTGAGTAAGGCCAGGAGGCAGTTACTTGGTGACTTGGGCCATTTGATGGCTGCAGGTGGAGGTGGAATCACAGGATGCCCATTTCCTACTTGCTTTAGTTCCCATATGGGAACCTGAAGCAGCATGTCTGCTACTCGAGGATTAGCGTGGGGCCCTAAGAACGGGTACAGCACTAGCTGCAGTGCAGTCCTGCAGTTTCTTGCCAGACTAAGGGTTAAACATGCAACTTTTATTGTCCATGGTGGAAGAGAGATCATCAGAAATTTTAATGTGGGAGGTTGGCACCATGACTGATGGTCAAGGAGTTGAGGAGCTAAATACCTCAGCTTCATTCTGATAGGGTCAGGTTGGTAGTCTTACATATAAGATTACAGAATAAATGGCAAGTATTCTTTTGAATAATTAAACTTTGGCTTTTTGTGAATTCAGCCATTAGCAACCTGCTCTATGTGTGTCTTCAGATTAATAAAATGTTACAGAAAATGAAATCTTTTACAGAAAAGTTTATTCTCCTAGATGATTGACATTAGATAGGGATTTTAAAGCAGCTTATCAGAGACCAAACTGTTACCACTGGTTTAAAGAGCGTTTTACAACGTGCTTAAGCTAATGTTGTAAGTAATCTGCTCTCTCAATGTGAATTTCTAGCTAAAAATGAACTTTCTGAAAAATCTGAATCAACTTTGGGAAATATCTTTACTCCTGCCAACCAATCTCTTGATTTTTATTTTTCAGAAAAGAATAGTCAAAGTACTTAATTTCTGGTTAATTTAACTTGATTAAGAATATTTTCTTTAGAACATAGACTAAAGCATTATGACCTGGTTAAATAAAATATGAAATTGCATTCCCTCTTAGGACATTGTTTTGTAGGATATAATTTAGGCTCATTCTTTCTTGGGCGTGAGTTCCCAGGGTTATTATCTCTCCTCTGTAATGCAAACTCTGAGGTCATCAGAGCTCAGTAACTTTTGTTCAGTTTCCAGGGTGTAAGTTTTGCTTATCCAGAAAAAATCTTATCCTGAGAGCAAATGGGTGACCTGGCTCTGAAACTCTGCAAGGAATTGTGATAAACCGCGTGAAAAAAAAAAAATGGACCTGAATGCTGAGAACTCAATTTTAGAAATTTCTGCAGATTTTATTACAATAACAGATACAAAAATATCATTCACTATTCTGCAGGTGTGCTTTGGGGAGGAGGATGGTAAGAATTTTGCATGTCATGGAAAAAATAAAAATAAAAAATATTAAACTTTTCTCGGTTAACACAAAAATAAAACATGGAATGTTGGACTTTTCTGAATGACACTAGTTCCAAAGGTCACTCAGTTCTAACTTCAACCATTAATTTTAATAGCAGAGTAAACAAAGATAATAGTGCCACAAAGCTTAAAGATTATTGATTAGTAGATATACAGCTATCCCAAATTTAATTTTGAGCTAGGAGATGCAAAAACTGTCTGCTTTTTTAGTTTTTCTGTGTAACACAGAAAACTGTCAAGTGGCAACAGTTTGAAATCAGTGAACCATTTGTTCTGTTCTGATCTCTGTTACAGAAAAATATTAACTGAGGATAACTCCTCCCTGGTAATGGACTAGCTGCTTCTCTAGTCAAGAGGTAAAAGTCATCCTAGAATAAAGTCTTCATTGCATCTTAAAAACAACAATTATTATTCAGAGGAGAAGCAAAAATTTGACAGTTAACTTTGCAAATAGAGAGAGAAGGAACAGGAAAAACAATTGAGTATTTTCATGTACAAAACCCAAATTTTTCTTACCTCAAGAATAGGTCTCATTATTTCTGCTGTAGTGCTGCCTTGTTTTTCACAAAACTTATAAAATGCTTCAAGATAAGACTACATGAAAGAAGAAGAAATGCTACTTAAGAGCTGGACAAGCACAGCACATAGTCATGAACCTCATTTTAAAATATTTCCATTATTATATATTCCATTATTATAATTCTACCTATGAATTTAAATTCAAGTATGTGCTTAATTACTTTGCTAGATTGAAAGTTAAAATGTTAAAACACAAATGCCTTGTTATTACCAAAAATATCAAAAATTGTTACAGGACAAATATTATGTTTTCTTTACTCTCTAAAGGTGGAACTCCTGGAGCTCCACTGAGCTTCCACTGTATAATAAGCAGATGGCTGAAGGAAACTGCATTTATAGTGTGGAGGAGGGGATTTGGGAATATGCCATGGCTGTTGGGCCTGCACTATGGGGATACACAAATTAATCCCTACTGCTCTACCCTAAACCCTGGATTAGGAGGGAACAGCGGACAAAGCTTCTGTAATACTGGTCTGCAGAGCCCTCTGGTCTATTAAGGATTCTGGCCTTTGGAGCCATTTAAAAATACCTGTGCAGGAAGCACACTAAATATGTCAGAGATGTTGTTCCCCCTGCCTCTCCACCCTCCAAAATACTATCTTATGGAAGATTTATGTTATCAAAATGCGTTTGCTACAGTTGCACACAATCTCGTTTAAAGAAGCTGTCACTAGCTATGCAATTAAGTGAATTTTAAGTAGAGACATCTCAAGGGGGTTCTGCTGTATGGGATTATGCATTAGGTTCTCTATAGTGCTACCTGATAGTGGAGATGAAACGTAATTGATCATATTGCCAGCTGAAGCAGAGGAGAGAGGATATATTAATAATTTAGAAGTGTTTTCAGAATGATCCCCTGATATTTAGAAGAGGGAGAAGAAAAAAAATATTTTAATAAGTGTAAATGTATGGTCATCCTCATAGGATATAAGAATCAGATCTGTATGTTATCAAATGGAAAAAAGTGTCTATTTAAGTATCACTGTGAAAGAATTAAAATATGTGGCCATAACTGATGTTGTTTTGAATGAGAGGAAGTAGTAGAATACTTAAGAGTCAAATATTGTCTTGGGAATTTATAAATATCATTTGTAAGACAAACAGAAGGATTTTTTTCTTTCCCTCTAGTGCAATCGTATCACTGTAAGAATTTTTCCTGCAGTCTGGGGCATCCACTGTGGAAGAAAGATAACAAAAAATTTGGAGAGAATGTGCCAGGAGGAACCATTAAGAAATGAAATATGTATAGCTGTTAGAGAGACCATCCTAAGAGTATTGACCTGTGAGCTAATATTTGTAAAGCAATTTGAAAATGCAAGCACATGTTAGATGCGTGTCTTCCAGCAGTGTGCTGTAGCAATGCTAAAGAAAACTTAAAAAGGAAGAAAATTATACAAAACCCTTAAGTAAAAAAAAAATGTTAGCTAGACTCAAAGCAATTAGACCTTTTCTAACCAGATCTACCTTTTATAAATAAAAATAAATGTTAGCCAAAAGCCTGTCTAGTCTCACTTAGGGGCTAACAGTTCCGTGGCATTTGGTGGATAACTGAGTTATTCATAAACAAATGGATCTGGATATTAGCATGACATCTAAAACATTTTCATTAATGAGATATTAAATTAGAATTTGGATGCAGACCTAAAATTTGAAAACTCTCCAAGCGGTGGAGTAGAAATGAAATGAGCTGGATTTGATTCCTGGACTTGTCATCATGCAGGTGACCTTAGACAGCTTGCTTTATCTCGCCATGCTTCTGTTTCCCCATCCATAAAACAGGGTTAATGATACTGACCCCCTTTTCAGAGACACTTGGAAAAACCCAAAGTCTTATCATTACATTGCAAGAACTTGCCTTGTACAGTTTGTTGCGCATTATTTCAATGTTCATTTCATCCAGGTCGTTTTCAGACAAGCAGTCTTGAAAGAAAGCAGCTGAAAGCAGAGTTTATTATATTGCAGTGTAAATCTACACGCTGGTAATATGCAACTCTTGTCTATTGCCATTCACCGGTGCATAAGCATGCATCTGAGGTTTCTGGTGTACAACAAAGAGTGATATAAGGGAGAGGAAGAGCAATCCTCTTGATTTTCCCCTTATCCCCCTACTCCCTCCTTTTTAATGAGAAACTGCTGTAAAGGGAATCAATCAGTGCCGCAGCCAGAGTCCACATCTCCAGAGAAAATCAGATGGGAAATGCTAATGAAAGCCTTAATCTTCTCTGAAGTATATGGTTTGGGCATTAGGGAGATTTTCTAGTGAGGAACATGAAAGATAATTTTTGTCTTAAATCATGCAGGTACTCTGCAACTGTTTAGGAGAATCCTTTTTCCTATTTTCCCTCTAAACTCTTTGGGTACGTCTGTAGTGGGGGAAAGGCAACAGGTTGCAGTCAGTAAGGGGCACAAGCTTTGACTTTGACCATCTGGGCTTCCAGATCCTCTGCAGGACTGGGCAAAGAGCAAGCTTTTGAACAGGGAGGCAGAGGATGAAGTTCATTTGAGCAGCTGGACCACTTAAAACCACTGTATTCATAGCTGACCGTCGCATGCCAGTCCCTCAGTGTTCCTAAGCTGTGCCAGTCCTGCACGACAGAGAGCATTGTCTCAAACAGTGGCAATGGAAGACGGTATTTAGAGAGAGCATGCGAGAGATCTGCTTAAAGATCAGATACTGCTTTAAAGATCTGATACTGCTCTCTGCTTTTACAAACTTGTTTAGCAGAAAAAAAAAAGAAAAATCCAGAAATTTAATCCCAGCTGTGTAAAATTAGTGTTTCATTCTACCTGTTTTAAAACTATTTTTTCTGCTGGGATTTGGTCTTCTAAAGGATTTGGTGAGCAACAGTTGGTAGCTCACCATGGACAAACTGCTGTCCTCAGGACTTCGTAAACATCGTCCATATCTCCCCTCAGCCTTGTCCTCTCCAAACTGGGTTCCAGGCATTTTAGTCCATCCCCAGATGGCAGTGCCATCCCCTTGTTCCAGCTGGTTCCAACAGACGCTCCTCAGGGCACAGCCCAGCCCCTCAGCCGAGCTGGTGGTGCCCTGGGAAAACGTATTTTAGAAAGGGCAAAACACGCAGGATGTAGAGAGGAGGAGGGAAGAAAATTTTGAGAAATAGCAGAGGGAACACCAAGGTCAGAGAAGGAGGAGTAATCTCTCCATAGCTCTGGAGCAGGTACTCCCTGCTACCTGTGGAGCTGGAACAGAGACTACTCAGAAACGCAGACCCTGCAGGGCCCGCACCGGGCAGAGGATCATTGTCTCCTTGAAGGGACTGAGCATAAGCTGTGGTGACAACAAGGGGGCAAAGGAGAGAAGCCTGGAGCGAAGGTGCAGCAAAGCAGGAAGGGAAGGTGTTTTCTCTAAGTGTGTAAGTGCTTCTTTCTTGTTTGCTTCCTAATGGCCTCATGGCCTCAAGTTGCACCAAGGGAAGTTCAGATTGGATATTAGGAAAACTTTTTACATGGAAAGGGTTATTAAGCATTGGAATGGGCTGCCCGGGGAAGTGGATGAGGCACCATCCCTGGAGGTATTTAAAAGACAGGTTGACATAGCGCTTAGTGACGTGGTTTAGTGATGGTTTTTATCAGAGTTAGGTTGATGGTTGGATTAAATGATCTTAAAGGTCCCTTCCAACCCAGACAATTCTATGATTCTATGACTCTAATGCCTGGATCAGTAGTTACTTATATATGCATTAGTCAACAATAAATCAAGTCAGTTTTCCCCGAGTTGAGTCTGTTTTGCCTGCAACAGTATGTTGTAGGTGATCACAGCCCATGAGCTCCTTTTTCCCTCTGTGAGCGAGTGGCTGGATGGTTTCCGTCTGGGGCCAACCAACCACAACTTCTTGGGAAACAGAACCCAAACCCACTCACAGTACTCAAGACGAGGGCACACAGTGGTTTCGTATTTGTTCAAATACATCCAGTTCCATCTTATTCTCAGGACCCTTCACAAGGGTGCCCCACACGACCTTAGTTTTTGTTCGTGATGTCTGCTGCAGCACATTGAGCAGAGTTTCATCCCAATTTCAGAATGTGACATTCCCTACCCTCACTGTGTTTTGCTTTTAGATTTAGTTCTTCAAAATGGGGATTTTCTTTGTGTTAGAGTCACGCCGAAATCCCAAGAGGGAATCTAGATTCTACCACAACATCTAATATTTATTAGTCACTGTCTGCTTGTTGATCCTTAGTGAGGGATAGGCAAGATTTCATCTTACATTTTTTAATTATAGATGCAGGTGTTGAAATAAAATTCTAGATGCTCTTTATCAGTGGCTACTTTGGTTATAAAAGATACCCATTACACTTCTTGAGTAGCGTGTTTTCTTTGTGTCTGCTACCCAAGGTTGATATAGAAGCTGTTAATAAATGTTACTTGAAAATGTCCTGAACATCCCTTCAGAAGTGCTTGGTCCACGCTTGATGTTTTGTGTTACCAAAACACAGCATACCCAGTGGAAAACATGCTACGCTGTCTGAGATGTTCTTAAGAATACGAGATAAGTAGTTTCAAGAAGCAAATAAGAAATAATTTAGTGTTCCTACCTAATGGTGTGTCAACCAAAATTGCGTTGAACAGCTCAGTGGGGTTTGAGGCAATGCTGACTGCTTCCATTTGCTCAAAGCTCCCTAGTGGATGGCACTTGGGAACAAGTTCAGCTATGGGCCGCTGATGTAATGTACCAGTTATTAAAAGAATTACGTTGTCAATCATATAGCTGTATCTGTATTTGAAAGAAAAAGTAAAAGAAATTTAATTTTAGAATTAATTTTCCTTTGAAAAAATACAAAACCAAGATTTTTGAAAATTAGTAATAAACCTCAAGTCAGAAATGATGACAGTACTTGCAGATACTTTCATTCTGTATCAATGTCTCAGCAAAAATAAACTGAAGTTTTTAAACAGCAAGTAGGTAACACCATGCTGGTTTCAAACCACGTGACTGGTTCCTGTTCTTTTTAAAGAACAGGAAACTGAAACATGAATATAATAAGCATAACAGCTGTGAAATGTAAATTTACTATAATCAGTCACAATGAGTGGTATCAAAAAGTAAATAACCTGAGCTAGCAGCTTCTCTAGTTTGGGATTTTTTTATTCTATATAGACCATCTGGACAGAGAAGAAGTAGGTGGGAATCTCGGTACTAAAACTGCAGAGTTCATGCAGATGGAACAGTCTTTGGGCTTTCTTCTCACTCAGCTTTCAGCATCCTCCCATGAGGAAATTAAGAATAGGTTCTCACAGATTTCTTCTTTAGTGCTAAAAGTTTTCTTTTCAGTAGAAGTTTTCTATCAGCTTCTTACTAGCGTTACTGTCGGGGAGGCTGAAAACCGTTTTGTTAGTGACTTGGAAATGTGAACCTATTCCCTTGGGATGCTTATGACAACGATGCCAGTCTTCAGCTTGCATTATTGACTCAGAACACAGCTGGAGACATATAGGGATTATTATCTCACACAAAATCTGGAAGGGGTCTCAGGGAAATGCAGTTCAATGATTTGATAAATGTGTTAAATATCTTAAACTAGTGTCTCTACTATTAAAAAACAACAGAGTGCAGGTATTGTGCATATGATGTGACACATGCATGTCAATCAGTATGAGAAAAGAGCTGCCATAATTTTCATTTTTTCCACTTTCATTTCTCTGAAGCAACAGGTAAACACTGTATGCCTCAGGTCACAGCTGTCTAGGGCAGTCTTTAAGAACCTGTTGATATATTCACCTAAAGCTGGTCAGCTACGCTTGGCCTCCCTCCCCCCCGCCCCGCCAAAAAAAAGAAAAAGAAAAATTATTACAGAATCACAAAATGGCACGGGGTTGGAAGGGACCTCTGGAGATCATCTAGTCCAACCCCCTGCCAGAGCAGGTCCACCCAGGTTGCACAGGAACCTGTCCAGGCAGTTTGGAATGTCTCCAGAGACGGAGACTCCACCTCCCTGGGCAGCCTCTTCCAGGGCTCTGCCACCCTCAAAGTGAAGAAGTTCCTCCTCATGTTTAGGTGGAACTTCTCACATTCAAGTTTGTGCCATTTCCTCTTGTTCTATCCCTGGGCACCACTGAAAAAAGACCGGTCCCAACCTCTTGACACCCTCCCTTTAAGTATTTATAAGCATTGATCAGATCCCCCCTCAGCCTTCTCTTCTCTAGACTGAAAAGACCCAAGTCCCCCAGCCTCTCCTCGTAAAAGAGATGCTTCAGGCCCCAAATCATCTTTGTAGCCCTCTGCTGTCCCCTCTCCAGCAGTTCCCTGTCCTTCTTGAACTGGGGAGCCCAGAACTGGTCCCAGTGCTCCAGATGGGGCCTCCCCAGGGCAGAGCAGAGGGGCAGGATGACCTCCCTCCACCTGCTGGTCACACTCTTCCTGATGCCCCCCAGGATGTCATTGGCCTTCTTGGCCACAAGGGCACATTGTTGGCTCTCGGGCATCCTGTTGTCCACCAGGACTCCCAGGTCTTTCTCCTCAGAAAAGCAACTCTGTTTTTCTGATTCCTTCTTTTGCTTTTGTGATAAAAATACTTCTTAAAAGTAAGCTGAACAGTCTAGTGTTAAAAAGATCAAAATCAAATATCTTGCTGATGTTTCACTAATGCACATTATACTGTTATAAAGTAGATTCCTGTTCTTAGTGTTAAGCCATTCATTTACAAGTTTTATCTGTTTATAACTGTATTGAGATCAGAACTTTCTCTTCGTCTGGCATCAAACAGCATTTGTACTTTTTAAAAAAGCTACTTGGATCTCAGTATCTTGCTATGTGCAACATAAAGTTTTTCTTTTTTGAATGTTCAAATGGTATAAAAAGTACAGTAGGTGTATGATAAGATAGTTTTTCCCCCTTTAGAAAAAAGTCTAGAACTTGCCACATGGCTAGGAATTAAAACACTGCCCTGTAAATCAGGAAATTGCTAATCTTGCATGAATCACCGCCACAAACTTCGGTTTTGCAAGTTCTTTGACCAAAATGATGTTCGAAAATTATAACTATTTTTCTCAATCTTTACCACTCCTCCTGCCACTGTCCACAGAAAAAAAATCTGCCTGTGCTCTTTAAAATAAATAGCTGCAAAGACAACAGCTCTTCATACATATATTTTCAGAACTTACATGAGCAAATAAAGTCTGTAAATGTTGCGGTATAAAAGTAATTTTGCTATTTTTGAAACAATAGAAATTCAGGCATAACGCATTTATGTTGTTTTAACTTGCAGCTGTGCTTTTGCTTTGAGTTTCTGGGGTCAGCTATGGGGTAACATTACTCACGTGATAAAATTCAGAAAAGTGGCAAGTGGCTCAAAAGCATGGTTTCTGAAGTAATGAAATTCTGTGAGAAGCTTTGCTTTCAGTTTATCATCGATGGTGGAAATGGTGAGAGGGCCAGTTTCATTGGCCAAGAAGTTGCCATAGTCCGTAGTCTGTAGATGTAACTTGAGATCTGAAATTATTCAAGGAAGATCATGGGAATAAATTGTCATTATATTGTCTACAAACCAAATAAAAAGACTTTTAAAATGTTCATGTCTAACAATATGTTTTCATATTAAGAACATGATCATATATCGTACTATATTGAAAAGGTTTTGCCATAGATTTAACATAGGGTAAATGCCTAATTATTGCAAATGTGTGCTGCCTTCTATCAGTAAGGCTTACTGCGTGCCTTAGGAAAGCACAAATAATTTACACCTTTGTCAGAGGTTTCACTGACAACTTTCGTTTCCAGCCACACCAGGCACAGTGTGAATTTCTGCTGTCCTGAGCCCCTTCCCGATAACGTTTGTTCAATGTTTGGATTTCTCTGATTTGTTCAGGGTACCACTCTTGCACCACTAAAATAGGTCAGCGGTTTTGTCTCCTGCATTCCTATGGACAGTTATATATCAATAGGAATTATCCTTTAACTTTGTTAAGATCTTGAATTTTCATATGAAACATTTAAATCTCAGTCAGACTATAATCTTATGCTATTAGGCTGCCTGAAGAAGAAGAGAGAACATATCTTGCCTGGCTGGGATTCTGGACTCCAAATGGCTTCTGCAGTGAAGCACTTCAAAGGGCATAGTTACACTCCCAGCAGTTCTGGTTTGGCTTTGTCTGATTTATGGCTTCTACTGCCAGACCCTTAAGAAGCTGTTCCAGAAACTTAGGTTATCATGACATATTCTGCCTGAGCTCCTGACCCTGATAACTAAGGAAAATAGGCTGATGAGACAACAAAGTTGAAAGAAGCTTTTGTAATATCAAAGAATACATTTGACAAATTTCCTCCGCTGGCCGTTTTCCACCGTGAGGCAAAAATCAGGATTTGAATCAGTTCTTAGTGCTCAAAGCAGCATAACATTTCCTTTTAGAAACGCCCCTGCTATATTGCATAATTGTGTTCAAATGCTATATCAAAACTACTGTAAATTATAGATTGGGATAATATTAGATGGTTTGGGCATCCATAATGATTAGATTTCCAGATAAAATCTGAAGTGATATTTAGGGAAAAGGACAGCCACACTCCCACTGACTGGAGAAAATGTCTACCTGGAAGGGAAATAGATACGCAGTTAGCAAGATGGGCATTTATCAGTATGGCAGCTACTCTTTCCTAATTCCCCATGTGTATACTTTCTTAGTAGGCAATAAGGTTGCCTACACTGAGACTTAAAGCAAAAGAACTGGTATATTGCAAATTCAAACTCCCACGTCTAGCACACCGGCTTACTGAGGGAGTTTACCGAGTTACCTTCAGAGTTTTGTATGCAGTTTAGCTGCCACTCAAGCTCATTTTACCAATTTCATCAACAGATACGGGACAGCCGTGCTCAGCTAGCTCTCTGGAGCTGTTAGCATTTATCTGGATTTTCCTGCAATAGACTAAACTTTCGCTACCGGTGTAAACTAATTGCTTCTTAAAATTGTATAGATGATCACAAAGCTGCTGACAAAAGAAGGCGAGGTCTTTCAATAGTCAGAGCCAGATACCAGGAAATGGTCGCAGTTTCAGCACAGGCTTCCATGTAGGAAGAAGAAAGAAAATCCAAATATGAAAAAGGAAAATGACTTAATTTAAGAAAGAAAGAAAGGTAAGAAAGATTAAGAGATAAATAAAATGCAGAATTATGCACATAAATAAGTCTAAATATGTAAGACCAACTTTTTAAAAAATCACTAATATTTTCATATCACGTACATTTCCTATGAAAACTGATCATTTTTACTTTCTCTTTTTATTGCAAGAGTAAAAATACTTGGCATATGGTGGGATTAGATAATACTGCCTTATTATATGCAGAGACTTGAATTCCAGCTTTCCTCAATTCCTTTTCAGATGAACCACTGCTATCTACCTTGAGTCACACTCTGTAAATGCATTTCAAACACAGTGGTTTTCAGGGGTTTTGTACCCAAAGCAGACTGCAAACCCCAAATATCAGCCCCAAGTATTAACTGGTCTGAATTGTGTTTAACATCATAATGAGACAAGCAGAAACCAAACCAAACTGATTGAGAGTAGTTGACAAGACTGTGTTACTTTTCTCAGTTCTCTTACTGACTGAGCAGCTTCAAAATCCATGCTCTAACATAAGGCATGAAAAATATTAGCTGTATCACGTTATATAGCCCTACCTGGCTCTCAAAAGCTGTGGAGGAAATGCTATGCCTAGAATATTTGATTTATGACCCTGTCACTTCCACAACCTACTTTAGAGAAGTATTTCTTTTAAACAATTTAATAAATGCTAGTATGCATGTGGTATGTGAGAAACAATATTCAACCCTGCCTCATGGTCTTGGCCAAAACCATTGAGAAAATAGTCACCCACAAGCTCCAGTACCACATAATATCAATCAGGAATGTCACAATCAAAGGTCACGCCGTGACAGAGTTCAGTGCAGCTCAGAGACTGCTCTGCTGGTCTTACATTCTAGTCTTCTCATGGCCGTTGGTGTAAATAAGACCTGGGGACTAACACAGGCACTTGCTCTAGTAACGTGACTTCGTGATCTGGCAGGAGTAGATGAGTGAGCGTTACAGGGGCTGTTCACCAAAACTTTTCCGTGATGGTGGCTGCTTGCTTTTTCTCAGGGGCTCTTGGAGACCTATACAAGACTCCAGGTTTTTCAGTGTGTCCACAACATGCCTAGGGAAGAAGATTCCTGTATTCCAGCCGCCACTATTCTTGCCATGAATCTGCATCGTGTATTTCCTCGTAGAATTACACGCAGGAAAATCATATGTAGGGAATATATGACTTTAAACAGTGTGATTTTAAATCACATGATTTTACTCACACTCAAACGGCAACTAAACACAATTAACAGAATATCAAAAGGGAATTAATGCTCAGAAGGAGACTAGTTTAAGATGAATCTGGTTAAGACAGGAATGATGCTGATCAGAAAGAAGGAGTATTGTGAGAACTTGAGGAGACCATTAACCTGTTTGCTGGGCATCAAGGACGCAGAGTCCTGCCTGACTCCTCGCTTTGATGGCCAACTGTCCCCACTTACACAAGTCACGCTGTTATTTAAGCCACTGGGAGCTGGCGTGTCCTGGCCCTGGCCAACTGGGTGAACTGATTTCAGTGGCGGTGGTGGGAGGAGAGCTGGGCTGCTTGTCCTCCTGTGACCTAGTCTCTTGTCTTTCCACCACGCAGGGAAGCAGGGAAAGAATAAAGCGCTGCATTTACACACCTCCCCCATGATTCTACTGCCCAGGCTGTCAGCTAGGTTCCTCTGGGGATCCCCTGAAAGAGATGGTGCCACAGAACCGAACTAGTAGCATCCCATGCTGCAGAGGTTTCAGCCAGTGTTGCAGCCCACAAGGTAGCCCCGTGGAAATGAAAGTAATTCAAACAAGCCCCAAAGGATGTCTAAGTTAAGCTGAAGGCCTCTCGTCTCTGTGTGGCCCTGAACTGAGAGGACACAGGCGATTAGCATCCTCCTTTTTTCTTTCCCTCTTACTGTTGTACTTAGTCTGTGATTATCAAGCAGATGTAAAGCACTATCCTACAGTTTTTTCTTGTGGTTCTTCTGTACTGACATTATGGTTTCCCCTCTAGAGATATCAAAACCGCTTTGAAATTAAAAGATCTTTTTGATTCTATTTATGGGTTACTTGGGGTGGTTTTGAATTTGTTTCTGCTTATTTGTTTTAGCATATTTATAATATTTTTAACTTAGGCCAGTTTTTGTGGTCTGGTGCTATGCCACAGAATGCAGAACGGGGCAAATTTATTACCTTTTAATGTGAAGACACAAACTGAAGGCACTATTGGACAAGCACAGTAGTACTACAATACAAATCCACATGCTGGATCTTTAATTTGGAAACAAAATACAATGTATGCATAAAGCTCCGTTTTTTACTTTAGAGCTAAGGGTCTGTGGTTTCGGTGCAGAGTACACTCATGGTCCAAGTTCAATGTTCATCCTATAGGTGCAGAGACATAAGTGTATTTAGCCTCATGCGAATTCAACACTTCTCATATTTTCTGTATAAATAATACATTTGGTAGATAACTGGTGGGAATCTGTTAGCTGCCTAAAAGAAGTAGAAAAAGTTACAGTGGAGAAAGAGATGTAGCTGAGCAGAGAAAAAAGGGAAGTGAAAGCTGGTAGTAGGGATGTGCCTGTAGGCGGGTTGATGAAGGCTGCTGCTTCTGTTGCTGAAATAATTTGCATTCTAAAATTGAATGAGCATTAGAAAGAAGAAGGTTCAAAAATAAAAAAGTGATTGTTCTTTCTATGATAAATCTTTCTTAGAAAATTATTTTATCTCTCCATTGGGACCTGTTCATCTGTCGCATGCTCTTAATGATGTTGAAGGTTTATATATCTCAGAAATGTTTGAAAACTACTTCCTTGTTGCAAAGAGCTTTCTTGTAGCATGACTTAAAATTTTTCTTAACTATTCTTAATTTAACATGAGCAAGTATTTTTCTGGGAAGAATGAGGGAAATTCTTTTTTCTACTATGTTTTTAAAAATATTTAAACCTGTGTATTTTCATCTTACTCAAAAGTAACCAGGATTTTATGGCATGGTTTGTTGTTTTTTTTTATGGGGCCTTTGATGACAATGTTTATTGAGCTCCTCTGCCCAGCCAAGTGGGCTAAGAGCAAGGTTTAATAACTCCATCATTCTGTCCTTTGTGTCTTTTATAGATGTTTGAAGCTCTATTAGTTTTTTCTGAAGTCTGTATATTCATGGAGCAGGACTTCTTGACTTGAACACTTCAATAGCAATATCAAGAGTGTCTGTACAGTCTTTAAGTTGCATAAATCACAAACGGGCTATAGAAATCATTGATTTTGTCCAGCTCACGTAAGAAATGGATTTCAGTTCTCAGAGTAAGTGTGTACAGGTGTTGTGTGTGCCATTGTATGAAATAGGGATCCCACTGACTGTACTGAGAACCTCTTCTTTAACTATAAGAGGAACTTTATCCTGCTGGCAGGGAAATGCCTGCATGTATTTATTGAAATGTAGTTGTTTTAATCTGCAAGAAGAATGGCAAGCAACCTTCTCAGACTTTTGTTGTTATTATATTAATAGTTTAGACAGCCTCTAAACTCTGTTGTATATGGGAGTCGTCAGGCTCTGCACTTCCAATTTCCCCAAATCCATCACTGCATACACAAAGCAACCAATGCTTAAAACAGAGAGAGCTTATTATTTCTCCTTGTGTCTTTTTCAAATTACTCTAATATACTGCATGTTATAGAAATTATTTCAGTGTACAATCATAGCTTTCATTTTGGAGTCAGGGAAAGAAACTGTATGTTCCTTTAGAAAAGTGACTTTCTGTTGCATTTTTTTTCCTGCCAAGTGTCTAGAGGAATGTCATATGATTCTTTGTATGAGTCTGTCTTCATCAGGCTGTGACCAGTCTTGGCCACAGAAAGCTGTTTTGGAAACTAGTGTGTATTCTCTTTATTACTGTGGCAAAGTCACCTTGAAAAAAAGCTGCTTTTTTTTTTTTTTTCTTTTTTCCTTAAGCTTGAGAATAGTTTTATCTTTATGAAGTCTAGTTTTCTCTTCCTGGTAAGCAGAATGTCCCCCATTTCCCTAAAACTCGTGAAGTAATAAAGTACTAAAATTACATCTCTTATAGAGAAACTCAGAGCCAACTGGTAAGCTTTTAATAAGATCTTGGGAACTATTTTATCCAGCTGAAATGATATGAAACTTCTATACTTGAACAGTTCTGTAGCGTGGTTAAAATCTGTGAGAAGGTTACCAGTCTCTGTAGGAACTCTGCGGATGAGGTTTCCAAACCTTATCAGTAAACTAGAAAATCCCATCACTTGGATTGCTTTGCAAACCACAGTCTGTCCAATCCTAGGGTGATTTCTATGGGAACCTATTAACTTAAATATGAGAACAGTTCTTCAAAGGACATCAGGGTTATCTCTGTTTTTTAAGATAAGCTCTCAGTACTTCAGTCTTTTACCTTGCCTTCTTCAAAGCTCTAAGCAACAGTATTTCTTTCTAAATAAAATAAACCAGCAGACTTACCTTCTAGCGTCTCGCACTGTGCTAAATTGACATAGTCCGCACTTGTCAAGATCCCAGCTTTGAACCCTCGGACCAGACCCTCCAAGTAGCCATGGTCCACATTGAAGTAAAACTCTGAGTATCCAGGCATGGAGAAAAGGAGGTTAAATCTCTTTGCTGGATACTTGATGGTGCTGAATATCTGCCACTCACTGTTTTCCTCCTCTTTGGAAGGAGTGATAAATAGTCACTGGTTTCCTGCCAGCCTATGATTGTATTTTACCAACTGGTTTCTTCCTGTTAACTTGCTCCCAGTGGAGTTCCAGTACAGTTGATGCTTACACAACAGAAGCCAGCAAATCCAACTCCCTCTTGTAAGAACCAGAAAACCTACTATTGTTGAAAGAAAAGCCAAAAAGGAAGTATACAATTTAACCACCGCTTACAAGAACGTTCTGTACTGATTGGAGAATGAGAAAGCATATTACAAAGCTTGATATCATGGTTGCATTTATTAAATGTATTGTAAACAGGAAGTTATCTGTGAATAACTGCTGAAAAAATACTTCTGCACTAAAATGGTGGGCTGTCGTAGAGCACAGCCTATTCAAAGAACTTAGATGTTTTTTCAGTGTTTCTATGTACCTTTTGTTATTTAACACTGGAAATTTTCTGCTGCTCATCTCTATCAAAAAAATTTGTATGGCCATAGGTGGAAGATCTCTGGAGTGTTTCATAAGCCTTTAAAATGAGTATCCAGAACTTACCTCAGAACTATTGTTGGTCCAAGTTCAAATCAAAATATTCTGGTTATATACACCAGGATGTGAATATAATTCACATTTTTTCCTCTTACAAAATAAAGATTATACAAATAGGAATCCTCATTTCAATAATGCAAATTTGGAGCCTTTTTAGACTTCCTGGTTTTGATTTAATTTAAACTCAACACTGCTAAGTCTATCAGTGACTTTTATGCTGAACTGTCAAATCTGCTGCCTTTCAGATTTAGGTGCTCCAGAGCTGATGGTTCAAAGTGGGCTATGCTTCTGCAATCAACACAAAAAGTCCTTTTTCTCCCTAAATTCACTATCATATGTAACAAGTCAGCAAACTTTGCTGGAAGTCTTACAGCACACTACATGATATTTCGATATATAGTTAACTGGAGCTCGGGGACGTTGCAACAAGGTGTCTGAAGACTGCGGCCTGGTTGCAGGGATAGCATCTACAGCAGCCGTCTGCCATCCCCAACTCAACACTCGGACTCAGTTTCCAGTGCTTTGGACACGTCTGGGGTATTATATGGACTGAAGACAGGCGGCTTGGCTTGCTTACTGATCCATTGTGCTGAAACGTGGCTGTGGTGAGAGCTGCGCGTCTGCAGCCCTAGGGGCAAGGCTGTGGCCATGGGACTTTCTCCCCTGCGCTGGGAGCTGGGAGACCTGTGACAGCTTGGTACTGGCCAGGTGATTCCTGCCTGTGCCGCCTTGCTGCTGGCACAGTGAGGCTTTGCAAGACATGCAAGGCGCCACGAGGTGCCTGGGTGTTTGCTGCCAAAACCCAAACCTCCTCTCTGGGAAGAAGGTCGCTGGCTAGCTGTCTTCTTGGCTGGCTGGCCAGGAGCCTCCAATAGACAAGTGCCCATGAGCTACCTGGCAGGCCAGGCTTGCCAAGGGAGTAATACTACTGCACTTTGAGGGTCAAATTAAAATTGTCTCAGGCTGGTTATGGCCATGCCTGGAAACAACTGCAGGGAAAATAATGACAGCATTGCAAATCACATGAAGTTTAACCAAGCCAAGTGCAGGGTCCTGCAGGGATGTGGCAGTCCCACGTACAAATACAGGTTGGGCGGAGAATGGCTGGAGAGCAGCCCTGAGGAGAAGGACTTGGGGGTGTTGGTGGATGAGAAGCTCGACATGAGCTGGCAATGTGCGCTGGCAGCCCAGAAAGCCAACCCCATCCTGGGCTGCATCAAGAGAAGTGTGGCCAGCAGGGCCAGGGAAATGGTTCTGCCCCTCGACTCTGCGCTTTTAAGTCCCCACCTGGAGCACTGTGTCCAGCTCTGGAGTCCTCAACACAGGAAGGACATGGATCTGCTGGAACAGGTCCAGCAGAAGGCCATGAAGATGATCAGAGGGATGGAGAACCTTTCCTGTGAGGACAGGCTGAGAGAGCTGGGGTTGTTCATCCTGGAGAAGAGAAGGCTCCGGGGAGACCTTAGAGCACCTTTCCAGTACCTGAAGGGGCTACAGGAGAGATGGGGAGGGACTCTTTGTCAGGGAGTGCAGTGACAGGACAAGGGGTAATGGTTTTAAATTGGAAGAGGGGAGATTTAGATGAGATACCAGAAATAAATTCTTTGCTGTGAGGGTGGTGAGGCACTGGAAGAGGTTGCCCAGAGAAGCTGTGGCTGCCCCATCCCTGGAGGGGTTCAAGGCCAGGCTGGATGGGGCTTGGAGCAACCTGGTCTGGTGGGAGGTGTCCCTGCCCAGGGCAGGGGGGTTGGAACTGGATGATCTTTAAGGTTCCTTCCAACTCTAACCATTCTATGATTCTATGAAAAAATCACATGCTTTGATATGCAATCTTTAATTAGTTGGGAGTTCAAATGATGAAGTTTGCTCCTTGTGAATTGCGCTTATAGTTTTAAGTCGGTCAGTTCTTGGCATTGCAGAGTTAACCCAGCTAAAGACGAGAGACAGATTAGGGCTATTGGACAACAGAAATAAAACAGCTCCCACACACATACACACAATTTGATTTTGTCTCCCAAGTCTGTGCGCCAGCAGCACTCAGAACCTCCTCGTGTAAGAAGTTGTCAGAAGTTTGTTGATGATGTTGCAAAACCTGTCAATGCTTCCTTATTGACACATGGAGAAAACCACATTTTAACTTAAATCGATTTAATTTTTATTCTTGTCGTCCCCATTGTTGTACCATGTTTCGCTCGACAGCCTCTGATATTAATTTTTTTTTCAAGGAAAAGAAATGAGAACTAATTCCACGAGGAATTCACGATTGTGTACATGAAGGGCAATGTTTGTTTTTAACCCACACGTCTCTAAAGTGTGTGTTACATAAACAAGCGATGTCTCCCAGCAGCTGAACCCAGGCCTCTCCCAGCTGCAATCACGGAGTATCAGAAGGTGGCACGTGTCCAGCTGGTGTCAGTCCAAGGTTATGCTGCCGACAGGCTTCCAAACTTCAGGCAGTAGAGCCAGTGCAGAAAGGGCTTTGCAATAGGTCCTAAATTTAGCAAGGTTTGGGGTCATGTGAATACTGCCTGGCAGGTGCAAATACCACCACTGGGGATCCTCCAGTGAGGAAGTGCCACCACGAGATCCATAAATACTGTCAGGACCATCGCCTGAAGCATTGTCACTCAGCAAAAGTTGTTTTGTGAAATCTGTGTAATTTTTAAATGATTTCAGAAAATAGCAAAATCAGGCTAAAGTCTGAAGTGACTTTACCTGTTAGGGGACAGGGTCTCAAAGGATCTGACCCACGTTAACAGGCTGCTTTCAGTAACATCAGGAAATGCTCAGTTCTCTGATTTTTTTTTTTGTTACAAGAAAAAATGATGAAAAAAGATAGCTTTAGCAACTTTTTAGACACAATGTCTGTATTTAACTAATACACTACATTTGTATATAAAAAAATATAAAAGAGCAAGTTCAGTATCTATTGTTGCAATTCCTTATAATGAGTGGCTAGTATCAGATGATTTCTTTAACATTTCGTAGTCGGTAAGGTTTTATTTCAAAAATGCATCGTGCTTACTTATTTATATAGGGCTGTGAATTGTTTAGCAAATCACCACGTGAGTGAGAAGAGTCGCTACTCTCACCTGTTAAGTTTGTAGAGTGAAAAGGCTGAGATATTTTTTTAAGAATTTTTTAGCAGTGAGCTAAACAAATATGGCTAGCATGTTTGGGACGAGAAGTTAATTCAGGTTAAGCAGAATTAGCAACACAAAACTATTCAGATCTAAAAGCAGAATTTAGCCTTTGACACTGACAATTTCTGAGAAATTGTGAAACAAAGTGCATATTTTGTTTAGCCACAAGAGGTCATCATAGCACTGCTGTAAACCCCTTCAGTTTTTTTCACCTCCACTGGAATAAATTTGGAAAGAAATATTTAAAAAGTCCTGGCTTTTAAAGTTTGTTTTCAGCTAGTCTAAAGTTAGGAATAAAAAACACACATACTGATTATTTCCTCAGAAGTAGCAAACAAAATATTTCCGCTTTACCTTTATTTTTGTTATATGCACAGATTTTCTCTGAGATTCCTCTTTTTTTTTTTTTCCTTTTTTTTTATTTTTTAAGAGTGTCGACAGCTCCTAGCCACGAGGTTATTACTGAAGAACAAATGACAAAGAATCAGCAGAAAAGTGAGTAAGTGGTGTTATACCACAACAGTGGAATGTTGACCAAATCACATGAATTCAAAGTTACTCTTTCTTTTTCATTACAAATACTTAAAGATGCTTTTTTTTTTTTTTATCTTGGAATCTCATGTAGAAGTCTGTTTATAACAGCTTTAGCCAGGCAGATCTCTGCTTAAATTGTGGTTTTGCTTATCTAGAAACAAAATTCACTGAAGTCTTGACTGTGCAATTGCTTATACATATAATTAGCGTTCTTTATGCCAGACTCACTGTTATCAGTATATAGTGATGCTTTTATGTGTGGGTGAAACATCTTTTTTCCTCTGTGTATATATTGACTTTTTGCTTGGCTGTGGGAGATTTTTGACCCAACACTGCTCTATACTACCTATGGTTTCAGTGGAAAGTACACCACCCTCACCCTCAGAAAATACTTTTAGAAGTGTTTTCTAAAACATAACCTGATCTTTTAGCTGCAACCCCCCAGAAAAAAAAAATATTTTTTTTAAATCACCTAGGTAAAAATTGTTATGAGCTGTGCACTATTCAAATTAAAACTATTTTAATTTTTTAGTGCAACTTAATAGTATCTAAATTGATCTAGAGATGGTTGGAATGCAGTGTTGGGTTGGTTTTTTTGTTACATATCTTTGCACTGGCTTTGAAAGCCAACTACATCAAAAGTCCTTAAACTTTGCAAATTCTGGAATGTTCTGCTGTAAATCCCTTATGGGTGCGACCCATTCCTAAAAATCTAGCACAGGTAGTAGAAGTTCAACTACAGCCAACACAATTGTGTTTGTCCCAATTTCTGAGCTTTGCTGAACTGCTCTCAGCCCTGAAGAAACAGCCTAAATGCAGTTATACCTTTGACTGCTTAGAAACAAAATACGTGAAATAAATAAAATATGTAATATTTTCATAAATTACATGAAAATTGAGAATGATGATAGGCTATACCTGAATAGACACAATCCAGCTATCATGCTTTCTAGCTATTTTTAAAGCATGGTAAATATGCGTTCCCATGCAGATCTGACATAGCTAAGCCTTCTTGTGCCAGCAAAAATGTTGTACCTAGCTGACACACGCAGTGCTAACCCACCCCCCCAGCCAATTTACACTGCCTTTGCTGAGTCTTCACAGCAATTCCACGCCCTCAACTTTCCTATTACTTGATTAGTATTTGACTGAGTTGACATAAAATAGGTCTTATTACTCCTGTTCCTTGTTAGAAGCGTTATTTTGATACTGGGCTCACAAGCATCATGTTATAAAATATCAAAGAGCTTCCTTTTTCCCCTCCCTTGGTTTCAAAAGACAATCTAGCAGCTTTGTAGGTCAGCAAGCCTTTTGGTTTTTTGGTCTTTGTTCAAGGAATTACATGCCAGTGTAATAAGAAGGATTTTATCAGAGACTTAAAGCGGTAAATCTGTGGAGAGAAGCCAGGAGAAAATCTTTATCAGTAGATGCAAAGCAAGAGAAAAGCAGATTTGAGAGAATTAGAAAAGCTCTGGAATGCTTTCAGAAGTGAAACTGGAATTTTATAACATTTATTTTATAAAATTTACTTACAAAATTGGACTACTTTGGTGTGAATAACTTGTACGTTTGGAGGCTGACATTCACCTGGCCTCTTGGCCTTCTGCTCAGGACTGAATTTCTGGCTGATTCTAAGGAGGATGGCAAGAATTCAGATATTGTCTTTATCTTTCAGCCCTTAAGCCTTTCTCTGGACAGTGTCAGGTCTGTTATCTTAATTTTTAGTCTAGTCCCTGAGAAGTTTTTATGCAGGTGGACACCCTTTTCTTCATGGATCTGTTATTCATTAACTGTCACAAAATTCAGAATTAACAGGTAGTATCTCCAGATTCCTTCAGCTATCATGGAGGTTTTTTCCTTGATCATTCTGAAAGCAAAATAAGCATGATAAAACTTTAAAATATGAAGTGCAAAAAACTCAATGTGAAGTGCAAACAGTCCATTACTTCTCCAGTTACAGTTCTCTGCTGTACCACCTCCTCCACTCTGAGGACCGTAATTAGAATGGTTTCCTCATCTCCCTGATATTAACACAGATACAAATTCTTAGAGGTTTTTTTTTACTTTGCTGGTAGACCAATTTGCCATTAATATTTCTTTTTTGACTGTCAACTTTATCCACTTCAAAAAACAGCCAGAAGATGTACATGACTGCAAAATGTAGCATTCTGTTAACATGACATTAAATTCGTTATAGATTGCAGAAGAATCCTTTATTTCTTTCTCTATAAACATAGCCATTAAGCACTCTGAAGCAATGAACATGACTGTGAGTGTATGGTGTTACCCCATGGATCATGCCAGACATTTGCTAGCCGTCTTTTTATGGTAGATAATTACAGACCTCATTGGAAGACAAATGGAATTAGAAAAATAGATTTTACTGAGCTTTGAAATGGTAGTTCCTTGAAGGATATTGTTGCAAGATATGAACTTTTGCATATAATTTAATACATTATATAACAAAAATCTTGATTCAGATGAAGTAGTAACATGTATTGTCAAAATTCAAGTTTAAACATTGAACAAATGTATAATTGCTTTGAGTGATACAATGGTCTTTGGTGTTTCTGAGCTCCTTCCGTTTTAAACATTGATATAAGGAATTTACTCAATGCAGAAAATTCTTATTGTTATTATGATTTGTTGGTTTCCTTTCACTAGCTGCCACCACCACCTATTTTAATTCATATTCTTGAAAATAGGTTCCAGAAAAAAGGATAAAAACTCAAATTATAATACGTATCTGATTATGACTTGAGAGAAGAGCTGCGAGTGTGAAACCTATTAAATATTCAGATCCAGAATGGAAGAGAATAAAATTAGAAGCATTAAATTCTTACTTTTGGCTGCCTTCATATTACTCTGTCACTTTAAACTTGGTTTCAAATCTACATGTTCCTAACTACTTTGAGTCCTTGGTAAATAATTGTTAAATGGGAAAGAGCAGCTGTATATTCCGACAATTAAAAGAGATCTCCTATTATTTCTTCCCTCATGAAACCTAGGCTGTTGCATCAGTTCTCACAGCATTTTATGTGACTTTACATTCTACAAACATTGTGTCCAAATGGACAATGTGTAATGCATCATGTAGAATAGATGTGCACAGATGCAAGACGAGTCTCATCACACGGGCTGAAAAGGGCTGTGATTTAACATGTGAAACCCAAAAAGACTTTCCATTAATAGGAGATGCTAGATAGGGTCCAGGATGAATGTGCTGGGTTGTTTGTTTTGTTTTGTTTTGTTTTGTTTTGTTTAATTTCACTATTCAATGTAGAAGGAACAACACAAAAAGATATTTTGAAAATCAACAAGCCATGAAGCTATTTTTTCCACTTCCTGACCTGACTGGAAATGGAGCATCTGAGGAAGGAAAAAAGAACTACCATCTTCCTAGAGGGAATGGTTTTGTAGTATTTTTAGCTCTGTTGACTTTCTCACTGCTTAGTAACTGAAAATGATATGAATGTGTATTGCTGAAAATGAAAAAGCACAATTTAAGAAAATTAATATGGGAAAGGGATATTGAGAAAGGCTGTTACTAAAAATTGTGAGGAAAACTTGAACAGGGTTTGAAAAGGAAGAAGGATTCTACCAAAGGACAGAAAGGTCAATAAAAATTCTCAAGAACAACCACAAGAATAAAGTAGAAAAACTAGATGAACAGTTTTATTGCAAGAGGAGGAAACTGGAGATGGGATGAACGCTGGGATGACTTCAGTCATTTGAAATGGACAACTTCTCCTACATTCCATTTCTTGTAATCCTCATTACAGTTCAATTTTCCATTTATGGCTTCTAGCTGAAAAGATTGTAAATAAAGTCTTAAACCTGTGACATACTGCAAAGTCAGAACTCTCTTTTAACAGAGGTATGAATAGGATTTGACTCGAAGATTAATATAATCTTTTGGGCTTCATGAATCAAGTAGATTCAAAAAGTTCATTGTTCAACTTCAGACTTGAAGCCTGATGTGTTACAAATTTTTCACTAGATGGAGCAATAGTATCCTTCTTGAAATGCTGGCCATTCACTGAACCGCTGTATCAGGAACTTTAAATACGCAAGGACAGCCTGAGCTAAATCTGTATACGTTGTAAATGGGGCATTTGAACTTTGCACTATCTTTTTATTCATTTTGAATATTTATTTTCCATTTCTGATAAGCATTTTTCTACCTCTGATACCTGTTAAGAATTATTCAAATGTATGATTATTAATTTTGGTTCTGTTTTATGTTAATCTTCATGTACAGTATATAACTGATGGAAAAAGTAACGTAACTTAAAGTGCAGGTAACAACTTAGTACTTAGATATTTTTAAAAAATTTTTGGCAAATTCAGGCTCATTTGTTACATATGTATTTGTGTGGTTACAATTCTCCAAAATGTCATTTTACATAAATGCAAGTTTTTGCAATTCTTTCTGTACATTTGGTTCAAAATTTTATTTCAAGGTAGATTACTTTAAAAGATAGTGATACTTAATAAATTCAGAAGCCTATTTTCTCAAGATTTTTGATTGAATAAATATTGGCGGTACGTTTTAGAATGTTTCAACATATGGCATTTATGGCAAAGAGATCCTTCTCTTGGTACCTGCACGCACAATGATTCTTTATCAAAGATTAATTTTTCTTTGCTACAGGACTATATTTTCAGAAGAAAGATGACAACATTCTTTTACAAGAAAATGTCAAGATGATACATTTTCAATTTTTATTCAATGCTGAATAGTATTTATTTTACATTTCGATCCATACATTTCAGTTCACGGCTTGATTTGCTCCTGTTACATTGTCCCAGTTCTTTGGCTTCAGGCCTAGAAAGTAATATCTGAACGTGCGTTATTCTGATGATTTATGAAATGACTGTTATTTTTCAATCTTGCATTTGTTTGGTGGCTGATGGTTTTTTTGAAAGAGCAATTGCTTTCAGTAATGGCAAGAATTAATTTATAAAATTATATCAATATATCAGACAGTGATTCGCACCAAGGAAGGAATTCAGTCTGATAGTGCATTTGTTTACTTAATTTCCTCCACATGTAGCAGAATTATAATAGTGTTTGTTTAATTATATAAAAGGAATAGAAAACAAATAGTCATCAGATACAATAAAGGCAGTTTAGGATTGCTGCTGGAAAGGCTGATAAAATAAATCCTAAATTTAGAAAGAAATCACATAGAAATTACGTTCCGTTACATTTTAATACGTGCCTTACTAGCTGTGTAAACTCTTTTTTGATAGATTGCTCTCTCTGACACGCTGGAATCTCATTCATAAATTAATTTCACTCTTCAGCAAAATGGCAGAGTAGGTTTTAAACAATTACTGTGCAATTTGAAATCTGGATGTTGTTTGAGCTCCTTTATTCATTTCTGGTTAAACAAAAGTGTACGTCAGGACTCTGCATCACAACGGGTGACCGAGCTGCCAGAGCACACCCTCCTAAGGACTTCAACACTAGAAGAAATGCAAATACTATTCCAGATAAAAGTTTTTTAATACCACATTTTCCTAGAAACTCAAACAAGCACCTGAGTCATGCGAGAGGTTATTTCAGGACGGTGAAGTGTATTATATTTCGGTCAAAAAAATGCAAAACTATTTAATAGTAATAGTAATGCAAGAGCAGTAAATATTCTGACGCTGCTTCCTTTTACTGAAAAATAGCTTCTAAACCTTCTTTAATGCCAGGGCCTGATTACCCATGTACAGAGGGACCCATGGGGCAGGAAGGAGAGACACTACAAAAAAAAAATTAACCCCATTACTGGGGCATTTAGGATCTGATTTAGCATTAAGAATTACAAACCTGGATTTCTGTGGCTCCAGTGCTGGGAAAATTGGATGAAACATCCACAAGTTTTGCATCTTTGACTCTCTTAATCCCAGTCCCAGTGCATCAGAAAACAAAATATAATGAGTTATCAAACTTTTCACAGCGTTAGCGACAGGATGAATGGGAGCAAATAGGTCAGAGTTTTGCCTGACTTCAAGCAGAGAAAGAAACTACGAAACTTAAAGATACTTGTCTCTTTCTAAATATCATCATTTTCTTACTTAAATTAGTAAAGTGGCTGATATTGTCACAACAGTAATTTGGAACAAATATGTATGAAAATCTTAAAATAATTGGAAAGCAAAGAATCTGCTCCACAAGATGAATAGCCAGGACATCCCTGTCTACATAAATAAAAAGTCTCACCAAATTGAGACTTTAAACTGTATAGAAAGTGTGATGATTTTATGCAAATGGTCATAGAAGACAGGTAAAGAACATGTTTAAAAATAATACCATTAAAAGCCTGGTTAATTCCCTAATCTCCATGTGGTCTATATATTATCTTCAGCAAATTACATTTTCAGTTCCTTGCCTTTGATATTATGAACAAAAGCAGAATACGTGAAGGTTTAAGCTAGTACATACAGGCTTTTCACTGCAATTGATGCATGTGTGATTATGATTAGATATGATATGAAATATGATATTATGAAATTATTAGATATGGAAAGAACTCCAATTATAGAGAAGATAATTTACTGGAAAAAAGGTTAGGCTGGCTTTCTCACAGTAAAAATTGCTTTAACTTACACTTCGCTACATCTTCTGCTACTGCAATTTCCGATAAATCTACTGATTCCCAGAGTCACATAGAGTGCGTAAATATGAAACATGTCTAACCAAGAGGTGCTGCTAAACAGCAGCTGGTTATTGACTTGAATTTAAAATTAAATTCACAGAAAATATGAAATTTTTCAGCGTAGTCTGCTAAATTATGTATTAGTTAGAATCATTAGTTTTGCTACTAGATTTTTGATTTAAGGAATTTAATTCGATTACGACCCAGAGAATTTCCAAGCGATATTCACAAGATGATACTTCTCAATTACTTTTAAAATATTCTTGGCTATAAACCAAGACACCATGCTAGAAATTACCAGGATTAGTTTTCAAATGACTGTAATTTTTACTTTGTTTTTTAAAAAAATTTCATGTTTTCCTTCCTCTCCCTTCCCTTCTCCTGCAAAGCAAATAAATCTTCTAAAGTGAGTGTTTCCTCAGGATTTTTTTGCTCAGTACATATTCTCTGGCAGGTTTCTGTTCTCTGGTTCTCTTCTAATTCATGCATTAATGCCTGCAAGGATTCTGAGAGCTGTCTTTCTATTGCTGCCATAGTTCTATCACATCTGAGTGAGTTTATAATTGCTTTTGTTTTTAAAGGTTCTCAAATAAAGGGAATTTGTCCCACTTTTCTCTGGCTTGTATAGTGTCTGCTCATAGCTGCCAAAGACATTAGTCCAGTTCATTTTTAAGTGAGTCTCCAGGGACATCATAATGTACATTGGCCTCCGTGCCAGTTTGTTGACTTCTTAACTGAGATTCAGTTTGAAATTCCCAACATCAGATGTAACTCAGAAGGCAAGTTGACAGAATATGCTTAACTATAAAAATATTTCTTTGTGCTTGGACTAAAATTCTGGGTAGATTTTTCTGCAGAGCTGAGATTCTAAATCAGATTCACCTGCTGGCAGACACTTTAAAGGCTGAGTTTTTCTCTTACAAGTTTTTATGAATGACAACTGTCAAGGAATGTACAATTACAATTGTGTGTTATATTAATTAGAATAAAACACACCTTTTCATGAAAAGAGTTTTAACATAACTGTATTTTAATTAGTTACTTCATAATTTCATGGTTTTGCTTTGCAATTAAAACAAAGACCTTATTTCCATTAAAGATACAAACACTTTAAGTGATTCCTCTGAAGTCATTGAGTCTGTTCACTCTGTGTTAGCAGTCAATTATTTGAACCTGATTATTTACGCATTAAAAGAATTAATTTGAACTTTGAGTTGAATATATTTTTTAAACAATTAAAAATTGAGCTATTGAATGTAAAGGCTAGGATTTAAAATTGCAACTTGAAAGGAGCTTGTAAGAATCTGGGGAGAAGAAACACATTCCTTTCTAACCTGGTCTTTAGAAAAACAAACCATAGACCAGACAACTATTTCAGAATGATTTCAGATGCCTATTTCAGAATGATTTCAGATGCCTATTTCAGTTGCCCTAAAATAGGGCAGAGAATCAAAACTTTGGGTAAGATGAACTAGATTATCCATTAAATATTTTGCAACTCTAATGTATATATAACCCAAATTTTCCAAAATGGTTACTCATTTTTCCATTTCACAAACCTAGTTTATCTGTAGGTACTGAGAGCTATAAAAACTAAATGCCCTTGAAAATCTGATGCATGAAGGATGGTTCCTAGGCTACAGGAGGATGTAATGCAACTGACTCCCAAATTACATTGGTGAGACTGATGTCCTAATTTCCACTTGTCTCTGGAAAATATGCCTGGGTGTCTGGGATGGAAAGACCTCAAATTAGTGGCCTTTTCTGGAAATTTTTGTGTGATATTATGGCTACATCTGCCTCATCAATCAAATCAAAATACAAACTACTGAGTAAAACATAGAAAGACTATATTCAATTGGCAGCATTTCGTATCACTTAAGTTACTGCTAGTAGTATTGCCAAAAGTGCCACTAGGGATAGAAATAAAAAAAATGAGAAGAAACATTAATTGTCATATGAATGCTTTGTATTTGAGAATTAGTTGAATTATCTCCTGAAAAGAGAATTCCTGTTATAACAGCAGCACAGTCATTTTACAGAGGTCAAGCACATCTTCCATGAGCTAACATCTGTATGCAAACACGCAAACATGAGTGCTTTTGTAGAGGGAATCTATACAAATCCTGCAAGACCAGCTCAGAGGAAAGAAGGGTTTATTTCTAGAGTTCTTATTCTGTTCTTCTAGCTCTGGAGATGACATCACATTCTCCCCTTTCCTGTTAAGAGGTAGAAAAATTTTGCCTTCAGTTAATGAAAATACCAGCAAGTTTCTTTTGTAAATTCTTTAATTGTAATTATAAAAACATTTTTGTTTTGTTTTGTTTTAAATTTTAGCTTTTTATGGGAAAGTTAACTTTTGAAAGGGGGTAAGCACAGCTTAGTTATGGAGACTGAAAAAGCATCTAAGCTCAGGTGTACCTAACCTTGACTATCTACTTGTCTGCCTTTTAGCATCCTGATTTTTAAGTTAACATTTTCTTTTGGCAGAGTATGGCTTATTGGTGGTACATTCATAGATAATTAGTGGACTTATGTATAAACTTTCTCAGTAGCAATAATTGGGGTAAAGTAGCCTTTGCATGAAATGAAATGTGTTCAACCTTAAAACTAGACTGGTTTTGTGCTGTGCTCTGATTGCTAAAGGAATATCTGCAAAAATACAGAGTTCTCTTATAAACGCTTTTGATATTTAGGAGTGCTTTTAGTTTCCAGCTTGATTAATGTTAGTTTTCCACACTTTTTTTTTTCAAGTAATACAAAATAAAACACTCATATCTTTTTTTGAATTACAGTTTTAAAGAATGGCCTAAGCATGTAAGTATCTAGACAAGGAGAGAGAGAGCAAGTTTAATTTATATTTGAGCTCTAAGGTTTAAGCTCTAGTGAATGCAACTGAAACTCTTTTCCTTGCCTGTTCTCCCCTTGTCTGTCTTTGTGTGGGTTAAGACTTCTGCGTTGATCAGTCTCTTTGGCCAAAATTATGTTTAGTTGCCTGGGCAGAGACCTAAGGCTTCAGTTCCATCGTGTATACGTCATCCAGTTGCACCACGTGTAAACTGAATTAACAGAAAACATTCCAAAACACTCCAGCTTGCGCAGTGTCAGAAAAATATCTGAAATAAATGAATGGTACCAAATGGGCTAATTTATAATATTTCACCTTTTCATCAAATCTATAGAATGTTGTCAGGATGCTCAAAAATGCAAAGAATCAACTTTGATTAAAACATTAGATATTTATAAAAAAACATTTGAAACTGAATGTCCACTTTTGGTTTAATCAAGCCCTGGTTGGAAAAGTACTTTCATTTTACTCCAGAAAACACAGGGGCACATAAATGCAACCTCACAAAATTCCCTTCTGTAATAGTACAGCAGAGCTGGAAGGAACCTGGAAAGATCATTCGGACCCCTCCCTCTCAGTAGGATCAACTACTTCTGACAAACATTTGTTTGCCCTACTCCTAAAAACTTTATAAACAGTTTGCTGCTGTGTTCCACTGACTGTAGCCGAACTGTCCATAGAAAACTTGTCTTAATATCTAATAAGAATTTTCCTTACTGTGATTTGAATTTCTTGCTTGTTTGTCTTATCCAGTATAGACATGTAGAATAAATATTACTATTATTGTTATGTAATTATTTATATATTATTACAATAAATGTTTTTTAGACCTCTGATCATTCTTCTTGCTATTCTTCGGATTCTCTCCAGCTGCTTCATCTTTCTCTTGAAGTGCAACAAAACTTAAGTAAATGCTTTACCTGTGTCTGAGCTAAGATGGATTAAGGTATGATTAAGTGTACTCCAAAGCGAAGTTTTGGATTTTATAGATGGTAACCTTCTGATAAGACTGTTTTTATGATGCTATTATACACTTTTGTTGTCACAAGACATTTATTGTCTAGAGTCTTTGGAGAATATTCAGGCTCCAAAAATTGACCTTTGACCAATTGCAATATTCACCAGATAAATTATTGTTATCTCTGCTTCTCCGTTCCAGAGCTGTGTTACAGTTCATGTAGACGTAAATGAGCTACCTTAGCTACCAAATACCTTCTGTAGAACACAAGCAGCCCGGGCTTCAGCTGCCACAAAGCTTCATATCATAGAATCTTAGAATGGTTTAGGTTGGAAGGGACCTTAGAGATCATCCAGTTCCAACCCCTCTGCCCTGGGCAGGGACACCTCCCACCAGACCAGGTTGCTCCAAGCCCCATCCAGCCTGGCCTTGAACCCCTCCAGGGATGGGGCATCCACAGCTTCTCTGGGCAACCTTTTCCAGTGTCTCATCACCCTCAGAGTCAAGACTTTCTTCCTAATACCTCATCTAAATCTTCCCTCTTCCAGTTTAGAGCCATTACTCCTCACCCTATCACTACACACCCCGATAAAAAGTCCCTCCCCAGCTCTCCTGTAGCCCCTTCAGGCGCTGGAAGGGGCTCTAAGGTCTCCCCAGAGCCTTCTCTTCTCCAGGCTGAACAACCCCAGCTCTCTCAGCCTGTCTTCATAGCAGATGTGCTCCATTCCTCTGATCATCTTCATGGCCCTCCTTTGGACCCATTTCAACAGGTCCATGTCCTTCCTGTGTGGAGGACTTCAGAGCTGGACACAGTGCTCCAGGTGGGGTCTCACGAGAGTGGAATAGAGGGAAAGAACCATTTCCCTTGGCCTGCTGGTCACGCTTCTTTTGATGCAGCCCAGAATGCAGTTGGCTTTCTGGGCTGCCAGTGCACATTGCTGGCTCATGTTGAGCTTCTCATCCACCAACACCCCCAAGTCCTTCTCCTCAGGGCTGCTCTCCAGCCATTCCCTGCTCAACCTGTATTTGTGCTTGGGATTGCCACGTCCCAGGTGCAGGACCTTGCAATTGACCTGGCTGTACTTCATGAGGTTTGCACGGGCCCACCCCTCAAGCCTGTCCAGGTCCCTCTGGGTGGCATCCCTTCCCTCCAGTGTGTTGACTCTGCTACACAGCTTGGTGTCATCAAAGTTCCTTTGCTTTTACTACTTCATATAACAGTTGTTCATCCTCCTTGTATTGTGTTGTGGATATGCTCTAATGTCAGGTTCCAAGGCAGGACAATAATCCCCAATAGATTCTGCAAAATTTTTACATGATTTGAAGATCAGGGATTTTTGTTTTTTGTTTTTTTTTTTTAATATATTCAGTTGTAATCAGAGGTGAGAAGCATGTGCAAATCTGTACAAACATCCTGCATATGTGGTATGATTATTTTTTTCAGCAAACAATGATTACCTCATAATTTTAACTAGATTATGTCTATTTAAGGTTAATTTCAATGAGGATCTTAAATCTTTTTTGCTGCCTTGTAAATGTAGATTCTTCTTTGGGCTGTCTCTTCTCTGTCATTTAGACAAGCAGCACACAAACTCAAGTTTCAGTTTGCTGCATGAGTGAAATGAATCCCATTTTAGGCTACTTACAGCCTGAAATAAAAGAAGGAAATAACTGTTATTAGAATTGATAATGGTTTAATCTATAAAATACAAATGAAATAAAAATATATATGCCTTGCTTCAGATTGCAAGTTACAGACAAGCAGTCTGATGTTATTCCCTGTGGAAGAGGCATTGCAGAAGTTTTGCATAGTCAGATTCTGGTGCTGCTGGAGAACTAGACAGGCCTGTTCCTGGAGAGATAAAAATAATTCTCTGAAATGTCATCTTTCTATTTCCAAAAGTTGAATAGATGGTATTTCAGATTAATTTAAATGTATATAAGGTTAGTTTGTTTCGCTATCTATCTCCAGATAATAATGGTCTTAATCATTGTCCACACACTCGATCATATATTACAGCAGAAGTTAATAAAAAAATATATAATTTTATTGCTTTAATTTATTGTAGCTATCAAACATGTTGATTCAAGACAGAACTGCTTAGGTGTAACACTTCTGATCCAATGTGAAACTTCTCTAGTGAAGCACCTTTTTCCATAATCTTCTTATGGAAAGCCTGTGGCTTGTTGTGACTTGCCTACAGAGCTGTCTTTCCAGGTTGACTTGGCACATAAAATTGGCTTCATTAACTCAAGGAGGAGAAAATAGTATTATTTCTTGCTGAGAACCTTATGGTTTAATGACAGAGATGGGGAAATATTAGAGTATTTTGCCTATTAATTTATACAGAGATGGGCTTTATTTCAGTGCTAAGAGGCTGAAAATTATCATAATATACTTAGCACTTAAATGGCAATGTGTGTTTTCAAAGCTAGTAAACGAACTTTAATTATTTATTTCTCACAGTGCCACAGTAAAGTAAGTACCTATTAGCAACCTTTTCCTGTTTTTTTATAATAAGAGAAAATGCTTTGTAGAAAGCTAAAGAGCTCGATGAGGTCAGATGGGAACAGTTCTCATATTTGGTGTTTATATAAGGCTTCCCACCTGTAACCAGTTTCGTATTTTACCACCATCACTGAAGATACACATTAGCTACCTAAGTAAGTTCCATTAAACAGTAAATTTTGAAAGCGTCTGAAAACATGAGGGTTGCAGTATTTTATGTTTCTGGATCTAAATGACTGTTTCAGACAGATGCCTCTAGGTTAATAATGCTTTTTGTTGAAATTTCAGCTCTTGGCACTACAGCATTTCACTAAAATGAAATTGCCTCTTAGTCAATCTTTGCTAGTCAATCTTTGCTTAGTCAATTTGTACAAAGGCTGTGTATGTCCTCATGTACTGTGTGATTTTTCAGTGGGTTCAACAGAATTCAAATGTTTGAGAATATCCATACTCTCTCTCATTCTTCAAAGGTTTCTTAAAGGTCTCCCATAAACTTCTGAGAACTTGACATTCTCATGAATGTACAAAGCAATTACATATAAGATGAACAATAAAGAAGTCAAAAGAAACCAAAACTCTAAGTTAAAGTTTTGTTTTTCATATATTTTTCTAAAATAAAATTTTCCTATGTAGACAAATTACAGTTTTATGTTTGGGGAATGCAGAATGCTTCTTTGTAGCATCTTAGATTTTTTTATTTTATTTTATTTTCAAGCAAACCGGACATCGGTCAGCAGAGAAATCCAACATAGCAAGGGGAATCTATTTGCTGTCCTCAGCAATCTAATGGGAATTTACAGAGAAACCAAGACCAGGCTCTTCTCAGAGGTGCACAATGAAAGACAAGAGAAAGAGCTACAAATTACAGCCAGAGAAATTTAGCCTGGACATAAAGAGGAAAAAACAAACCAGCAATTCACATGTATAACCAAAAGCACTGCAAAAGCAAAGGAGACCTTGACTGCATCTGCTCTGAGTAGGTCAAGCCAGTACGAGCTGGAAAACAAAGAAGTACAGATGAACCTTGTTATGCAATTGCTGCTGGCTTCACATTTTTTGTAGCATTCTGGGGGCAGGAGATCAGAGGGTAACAGAATCCCTAGGGACAATCAGTAATTGGTCTGAGATAAGGAGAAAGTCAAAGAGGTTGGCCTGGGGCTGTGTGATTAGCAAGGCCATTGACAGTTTATGTTTGCAATCTAATTTAGAAAGCAATAAATAATTAAGACAACAGTCCCTAGTGGCTGGGAAGAGAGGGAAACACCATGAAAGGACATCCCGATATGTAAAAAGCAGGGTCTGAGGTGGAACAGTTATGTGATAGGACCAAGCTGGCAGCCAGGAGCCCATGCACCGAGTGGTCAGAGTGTTCCTCTTCCAGCCTCTTCCCCTGGTTCATGGTGGGGGTCTGTGCTGACCGGCCCCGGGGAGCTGGGATCTGATTTGTGAGTGTGTGATGCGAGTGCCTGCCACAGAATGGAAATCTTGGAAGAGAAATCATTGCACAGCTCCTACATCCGTTGTGTTAACAGGAGAGTTAATGACTTCAGGGTTATATGAGATGCATGGTGTTGGTTTTGTGGTTACCCCACACAATTTTCCTCTGACACCATCCTTGGAGATTTTAAAAATTCAGCTGGAGCAACTTGATCTAATGCCAGGATTGGCTCTGCTTTAAGCAGGGTTTCAGTATAGGTAGTCTCCATCAGTCTCTTCCAACCTGAAGGATTCTGTGATGTCATGACTACAACTTACTGCTAAAACTTCAAGAATTTGGTGTTTCATGATTACTTAAAATCTTTGGCCTTACTTGTTATTGCAGCAACAGAAACTACAATTTATAAATGTCAAAATCCTATGATATACAGGTACGTGATAACCATGTCCCATCACGTTCTATGACTGTCGTATCCTACAATGTACATTGTTGAATACAAAAGAATTGCTAGTTTCTCTAAGTGTTGAAATGTTATTCACTGAGGAAGATAATGAAATGCTAAAATACATGTAACTCAGTGATCTCTAAGGTCCTTCCAACCCTAACCATTCTTTATGAAATCAGTTTAACCTTCAACAAAATATTTTTTGCATACCTTTGGATCCCAGGGGAGTAGATAAATAAGAACCACAAAAGAAATGTCAGTAAATGGCCAAATGGCCAAATTCCTCTCCCAGGCTAGTATGTCAATTAGTGCAATTTAAAGATGGATGAGAGATCAGTAGTTGAAGAGTGCTTTTCGACAGAATGGAGTACTGCTAATATTTTCTCACATCACCTTTGCCATTTATATATATGTACTATAAAGTTTTGCTGTCCTTCATGAGTTTTTCTACACAGCAACCTCTCCACTTTTCTTCTTCTTCAATATGTCTCTGATCATCCACTCTGGACTCTTTCAGAAGACATCGGATGGAAACGTAGGTACATGTACCATGCAGGACATGGAGAATGGATCCAGCGCATCCTGTATCTGTCAGACCAGCTGCACGTAAATTGCCAGCAGAATCTGACACATTCTGTGTGCGTCGGACTCAGTGCTTATATACAAGTGAGAGATGTTCAGTGAGTCCAGAGAAATCTGAGCCTGGGATGCAGAGTCGACACAGGTCTACCAATGGCTCTTCATCTAAGATTTTCAGTAATTTTGTAGCACTATTGGAGAATCTGCTTCAATCTGCAGTGTCTGGCTTTCCCAGCAAATGAAATCTTCTTCTTTTTTTTCTTTTTTTTTTTTTTTTTTTCTGATCAGATAAAATTTCCAGGTGGAACAAAAAAGGTGCCATCTGAAGAAAACTAGTTGCACATCTTTAATCTTCTGCTTATTTCATATTCTGGGAGTGAGTAAAGGGTCAGTGCATGTATTCACCCTGATGACTTGAAAATAGCGTAGTTCTTTGGACGTACACAAATCAACAGAGTACTGGTCCAGGCACTACCATATGATCTGTTCCAGAGCTTCCAGTAGTTCATGAATTTTGCTGAATTTTGACACGGGGCTTGGATGAAGGCTTGTGCATCCCTAACACAGTCTTTTATGTTCTTTATCAGTGAGCCCTTCTGATTGTTTTTAGACAAATTTTGACTTGGTTGGTGTATCACCTAGAGTAACTTCTCCAGTGGAGGGAGCTGTAAAGCAATGATGAAATGCAACAGTCACACAAGAATAACACAGTCACACAAAGAATAACACAGTTATTCTTTGTGGTTTCTTTTTATTTCACCTAAATTTGCTACCATGCTCCACACTTTGCTTCTGAACCTAACAAGTAGGCGTCTTTGTTCTATTTATATGCAATAGCGAGTTAAAAGAGTTAATATCTGGCAAGGAAAAAGAACTAGGAAAGGAAAAAGAGGTGGTTACTGTTCCTTTTTGGTTAGAGCTGATCAGAAGATAAAGGAAGACATAAAAACTAGGAAATAGGAGTACTATGGATGATGTAATTTTATCGTTAGGCCAATCTCACCCTGTGTGAGGAGATCAGGAAACTCTTCAGGATGCTCTGTCCAGAAACTGGCGTAAATTACAGTAAAAAAGGATGTGAAAGATTATCTGTGTAGATCAGGGTTTAGGTCAAGAATGACCCTATATTCTTTCATTATCATAGTTTCCTTGGTCCCAACAGGCTATGAGTGACCTGGGACTTTTTTTTTAGTAACTATTTGCCACACTGCACCTCCTGCAGTGACATTATGATGCAAAAAAAGAAAAGTAATATACTAGTGTCTGATGCAGGAATATTTCTAAATTGCCTATGAATCGCTTACAAGATAAGCTCGTGGGACACGATGCAATCAATACCTTTAATGGAACCCTGGTAAGGGAAGGGATTTAATGTGATTTATACCTAATGAGTCCTGATGATAATGAAGTTTTTATGAAATGAAGTAAAAGGCTTGTAGGATGATAAAGCATCACAACTGGTAACAGAAATTTAAACATTTTATACCATACACAGTATATAGTTGTATAGTAGATTGTTTCCTTCATGTCTAAAAGAAAGAGGTAGGGGACATGCATTTTAGATGGAAATGCTGAGTTAGTGTTGTTTTGAAGTTTCTTAGCTTCAAATGTCAATCTTAACTTTAAGCTTCTTATCACTTAATATATTTTGCTTATTATGTTTTCGTCACATTGCTATAGGCTTTCTGTGGTACTCAGTTATTTCACCAAAAATGCTAGCTTCCCACGGTACCCTCCCCTACAATTTAGGTTAAGATAGGATTGTGTTTTGCCTTAAAGATTCCATTAGGTGAATACATTTTCCAAAATTGGGGAAGATACATTTTTCTTCCACCACCAGTCAGCTAAGGGGATATGAACAACTATGGACCCGAAATCCAAAGGGGAATTGACTGGTTAGAAAATAAGATTTGCCTCAGACTCTGTGCGTGTTAATACTTAGCAAAGCAAAATGTCATGTAGCTATATGGAAGTTTTCAAGTAAACTATCTAAGTCAATATTAAAGATTTTAACTGAAGTCTATTTTAAATAGTCTCTATTGTTCAGTCAGCTGCTTTGCAGCAAAATTACCAATTTCTGGTCCTAATTATGCCTAAGTACTGACAACATTGCTCTCTGTGAGATAAAAGTGCCTTGTTATTAGAAGATCTATCCACTGTGAATGATTTAATTTTCTGCCCCTGAAATCATCTTAAATTACGTTGTTCATAAGAAAGTCACTGCAGACAGAGGGGTTTTATTTGGACAAGCCTCTATGAATGAAAATTCAATGACTAGACTCTCATTTGTCTGCCTAAAGATGCTGTTATGTTTTAGGTTCACTTCATTTTGGAAAGTTTGATGGTAACAAAGGAAGACAGTCTTTGCTGAAGCTTGTCTGGTGTAGGTAAGTCCAACTTCCATCTCCCTCATCTAGCCTGACAGAGAAAAGTGTTAAAACCTGCTGAACAATGGCAATATTTGGCTTCTGCGCAGAGAGACTTTAAATAGGGTTCTTCACAAAGTTTTAATGGAAGTGCCTTATGCCTGACCGGTGTTCAACTGCTTTTGAAGCTACTGGTGGACCCTTCGCTCACACACACCTGATTTTGGTTCCTACGTGTTCCTTTGCTATTGTGGCAAGGAAGCCTTTAGGAAAGGCTTAGCCTGTGGTTGACTCTGCAGTGGTGAGTGCACAACTCAGCTGTGCAGAAAAGGACATCTCTGGAAGCAGAGAAGGTGCTTTCAAGAAGAGTTTGCTAGGTTGTGTGTGGAGAAGCAGTAGCAAATATTTCTCCACAGGTGAAAAATGCGGCCCTGCAAAGGGAAGGCATTGGGAAAATACAGTTGAGACTGGAGCTGTGAAGGCATCAGTTCTGCAAGCTGCACAGGAGCTTATTAGGGTGGTGAGACACTGGAACAGGTTGCCCAGAGAAGCTGTGGCTGCCCCATCCCTGGAGGGGTTCAAGGCCAGGCTGGATGGGGCTTGGAGCAACCTGGTCTGGTGGGAGGTGTCCCTGCCCAGGGCAGGGGGGTTGGAACTAGATGGTCTTTAAGGTCCCTTCCACACTAAACCATTCTATGATTCTATGACTTTTATGCATTTTGTTGCATAAAGTAACCATGCAAAGTTTTGATCTACTGTTACAACTAGAAACTAATACCTGGAGACTAATTCTTCCCAGGTTCCCGGTGTGTGTGCTTGGTCTGTGTGTGATGTGATAGCACTTTTCTGATAAAGGAGAAGAAAAGATGCCAAGTGCTTCTCAAATGCTTGTCACAGAAGGTTTCCAAATGTGATTTATTGGCAAAAAAAGAGGTTATTTGGAAAGCTTAGATGAAATTAACACTTATGACATGCCTTATGTGGCAGCATATATTTAGGCAGAAGTAATACCTGCAGAATAGCAGTAACTATCTAATGGGCTGTCTCTAATGCACTCAACCAGTTAAACATATTAGAAAGGATTACAACTAACAATTCAATTTCTGGCCACCTTCAAACAGCAGATTTTTTTTTTTCTGGTTTTCTAGATTGCTGCAAAAGGGTGGATTGAAAGTAAGAAATTAGTGCTAGCTGTGTGTAGGTGTCTGCTGAAAACAGGCACTGGTTGATATCATTGACAATTTGCCACCGGCTTGACTTTGTATTAAAAGCTATAGGTGGCACTGAAGTATTTTTTGACAAACAGTAATTCAGAATATTCTGCCTAAGAAATAGTGCTCTTCCTGCAGAATGCTGTTAGCAGGTTTGTGTTGTCTGCCATTAGGGTGTTGCTGTTCCTTTTGCACGTTAAAGAGTGCATGACTATATTTCTTCAATATTTGAGTTAGTCAATGTACACATGCTTAACAGCAATGTTATATTTCCTATGTCTTAGGACAAGCATTTTGAATATTTCTGTATTAATTAATTTATTTCTATTAAACTACTGAGAAATCTTAGTTTTTTTATTGGACAGAAGCTCACAAAGCAATCATATGCAGTTTAAAACAGAGAAGAAGAACATTCATTCTTAGTGTGGCGTCAGTTTAAGAAGTTTCATCAAATTTCCTTCATTCATCTGTACTGGCACTCCAAAGCGGATCCTAATTGGGAATGTACGTGCTGTTCATCACACAGTGATGCAGATGCAGTATCTAGGTCTCCGAAACATGTGACTCCAGTGAACACTGCACGGGTCAGTTGCCATTTAATTTCTGTTTCACTAATAATCATAAAGAATGCCATAGGGGCTTTTAGCAGGCAGTGACAAAACAATGGCTTTTGAAACACCACTCTCAAATCTGAATGAAAATGTCTGATAATTGAATTTAGCTATCTCAAATCTTGGCTTGGGTTTCCTGTGTTTTCCTAGTTACATTCGTCCATGCTTCCAATAACATGGCAATTTCTATAGAGTGTGTTTGTGTGTGCAGGCAGGCAGCTCCCTGATGACACTTCTCTTTTGTCCCTGCAATACAAAGAGGGATCTATCACTCAAAGGACCAATTGTACTAAATCAGCTTGTGGCCTCATTAGTGGACATAGCAGTTTGCAAAATTTGATCAAAAAAGATTCACAATCACCTCTGCTAAATATTATTAATTATTAGTTTTCTTTATTATACACCTTTTTACATAATCTAACTGCTACAGATGCATGCATTTATAGAATATATTGTTTTAATTGTGATTACTTCATTATAAAGGACACAGTGATGGTAAATCTTTTGAGTAACTTTTCTAGATCATTTCCTTACATGTGAATTCAAAAGGTTTTTTTTATCACAATTCAGTGGGATTCTTTTTATGGGCATGGTAGATGGGTTCAGGGGCATGAGCATATACACAGTTTTAATACATTATCCTCATTTAAGAATATTAATAGCTGATATTAATAACTCATTACAGAAGTGTGAAGAGAAAGTAGACATGATAATAAAATCATTATGGTATCTGTAATCCAACTAGTGAATTATAAACTATTTAGGATTCATGATACACTGATTCCAGTTACAGTCTGGTACTTCAAAATACTGGTGTACAAACTAAATTGTATGTGTTACTTGCTCTTTCAACAAAACTGAGATAAAAGCTACTAAACGTGTTGCTATGCAGCATACCAGTGATCCCAGCTCTGTAAAAAACAAAGTACTTCAGATGTTTGGAATACTTGGAAAATAGTTTAAAAACTGCACCTGAGACAAGCATGGGATGCAAGCAAGGCAGAGTACCTCTTTGAGATGGAGAAAAGCTCAAAATACAAATGTATTTGCAGTGTGTGTTAAAACGGTTTTTAAGTTTATGAATTGCAAAGCCCTCTGAGAGAGTTCTCACACTCCGTGTGCATTCCACCTGAGAAACAACCCAGTTACTTGAATCAGAAGGGGAGCTTCTGAATCAGTTTTATCATGGAGGGTCCAGCCACACTGCAGAATACGAGCTCTTCACCCAGACGTTTGCAGGGTTTTCCTGTCTACAGCATGATGTCCCAGCTCGTGCTCTCCTGTGAGGTCTGGCTTTCCAAAGTGATGCCTAGAGATAGGCAGAGTTCATATTCTGTTGTCTGTTGGTCTTCTTCATTTATCATTTAATCCTCCATGCTAATTCGTATCTCCTAAAATGGTTTTCCGTGAGGATAGCTGTATGTCATGGCTTGCCTGATCATGCAGTTCAAAGTACAACCAGATCGCTTTTGTTAGGGTAAGGCCCCCGTGCAGGCAGGAGGTTTAGTCGTTGTACCTGAAGGCTCAATGTTACAATTTATGGCTCAAACCAGAGGGCACAAACGTGCAGAACCACCAAAGTCTGCACCTGGAGACTGTCAGTTTGCACGTGCACATGAAAATCAAGACTCATGTCCAAATTGTTTCGATAAAAATAATTTTGTCAAAATTCTTTTGCCTCCTACATCCTATTTACATAAGTGTGATAAGTGTCCTTTGTTCACAGAGTAGGCTTTAGGGCATGGCATGCTCACGTTACTGCAGTCAAATCATTTGGCATAATCCCAGCTCCCGTTCCTGGTTGCTGGTATTTCCCACGCTGCTTTGAACATAGGAGACTATATTTTTCCATTATGGAAACATTGCTGCAAGTTTCAAACTTTCCTCAGAAAATACTCTGTGTTTAAGGAAGTTTGTATAAAAGTACAAGGCCTTTCCACCAGTCTTTTGTTGATAAGGAACATTATTTTGCTGTAGCAAGTAAAATAGGTTTTTACAGTAAGGGTTATTCTATATGTTCCTAATACAGTCATTTAAATTTGTTTTCAATATTTTGATTACATTAAAATTTAATTTCCTATTAAAGTATTACATGTTCATACTTGGTCAGCATTTCATTTAGTGTCTTTTTCTCAGTGAAATAAGTCAATTAATCATGAATTCAAAGTGAAATAAAATAAGGCCAGCGCTGACAATATTTTAAACCCTCAGCTATAGTGTTTGAACACTTTAATCTTTCAAATTAGAGTGAGTTAACTGACAGAACATGAGCGAGAGTCAAAGTGTATTTTTTAAGCCTAAACTCGTTTACATCTCTCCTGCTCAGATCCAAACTGACTAAGGATTTCCAAAGGACCAGTGGGGTTGGGATATCAGTAACTCTGGATTCCTCTCCTCTGATTCTCTCCTCTTACCTGGCCCAGAAACTGTGATCATCCCTCGTGGTACAAAGTTGGCACAAAGATTTGCTGCTGCAGGAAAGGCAGCAAGATCACAATCTTCATGGTTGGAAGGGACCTTTGAGATCATCAAGTCCAACCATAAAGATGGTCCTGGGGAGTACATTCAAACCAAATTCATTTCGTGAATCTAAACATTAACTATGTGGGGAGGGAAGAGAAAGACAGAGAATTTGAATGTCTGAACATCCTCTCCTATATAACTCCAGCCAGATGCTTGTGGTTAGTGGGTAGTGCCACATCTCTTTTAATTTTGCTGTTGGAAGTGTCGTGCATTTAAATGTAATTTATTCCAAGACTTGCTAGCATATCCACTGCAAAAAAAAATTATTCTATAAAAATACATCTTCCAGTTCTGTCTTCACATTCTTAGGCAAAGAAGCACACTGAAGGGATCCAATAAAATGGGAAGAGGTGGGAATGTAAGTGTATCCTGTGGTTTTATGTTTCATTGCATTAAAAGAAAAGGTGATACGTATGCAAGACATCGAAGTTTAAGCATGTTGCACTAACATTTTAATGTGTAATTTCTATTAATTATAAGGTACTTAGCAATGTAGCAAATTAAACATATATTCTCATGAAAGTTATTTTACATACAAAATCTAAAGTCCTTATCATGCAAATAAAAACGTGGAGTCTGTGTCCCCAATTTTTCAACAGCAGAAAAACAGCACCTTCTTTAACAATCACAGGGATGTACAATATGTCATATTAAATTATTAAAATTTCACAATAACATAAATTTACACAATTTTCTCATTCATAGGTACTAATACAACCACTCACCATAAGAAATTAAATTTTAATAAAAGAGAAAATTATTGCAATAATAATTCAAAATATTCACTTGTTAAGACCAGGACTCGCTCAGAAATATATGTAGCCTTTTTGATGGGTGTGAAATTCCTGACTAAGATTCAGTATTCCTAAAGTAAGAACTGCTCCTAGTTTGGAGGACCTGACTCTTAAAGAGCTCTGCCTGTTTGTGTTGGAGTAAATTTAAGACTTTACCTCCCCAGCCCTGTGTTCTGCTATGGAGGGCACATTTCCAGCGGAGCGGGGCCTCCTTGGGATCTCCTCTTCCAGGTCACTGGCCTAACAGCATTTCTCAGATGAAGGTTTTATTCCTCAGGATCCAATAAAAATTACTTTCTGCTATTGGTGACAAAGGCAGAATTTATAGCCTGATAGATAGTGTAGACACTTGGCTGAGAATTAACTGACTTTTGGGTTTGTTCTTTGATAAATAGTTGCTTTTACCTTTCTCACTTCTGTAAAAAAGACTGAATGTATGTTTTTGATGTCAGCTGTGCGTGCATGGTTCAATTCAGAACTGATCTCCAAATTACAACATTATCTTTGGAACAATTCATAGACATTTGAAATAGTTCATACCAGCTTTTAAACATCTATCTCTTGAAGAAAAGAACATGGGAAATGAAGTGTGAGGAAGGGTATGGAATGTTTTTCTGTAATACTGTGATTGCTTTGACATGCTGTATCAGTGACTATACTTTCCTCTGTACAATTTATTGAAAAAATATGCCCAAACAATACAATGAACAGGAAATTTATGAAGTTTCAATCCCCTTCATTGCCAAGTCTCATTGATCCAAGAAGAAAGTGCAACCAGGGGTAGGGAGGAAGGCACCACAGAGGGGTACAAACAACTATATAGTATCACTATTTCTACGTGAAGTTTGCAATGAATAGACTATTCCACAAGCTGTGCTAGTGAAAAGTGTTGAAACCTAGTTAAATAGCAATACTGAATAATATTTTTGAAATTGCAGGCGTGCTGCAAAATAGCTTTGTGTCCAGGCAACTTCTTGTTCAAAAGAAATAATTCATATGAACGAAATTTTTAACTCTGTCTTTAATCAGCAGCACACAGTCTCACCAGCAGTGAGAGCTATTGTTACAGTGAAGTTAAAATGATAAAATGATAGTAAAAATCTTGGAGAAAAATGCCTGAGCATCAGTTATGATGTTAGTAGGTGGGATGAGCTAAGTTGTAGAACATGGATGGTGCTAAATTCCGTCCATGTTGAATGACAACTGCAGTGGTGGCATTGGTGGCAATTTTTTTTTTTGCTTTGTTGATCATGTGATTTTTATACCATTCTTTTTTCTTTGGCAATGGAAAAAGACATCATTGCGGTGGTACACTTTTGTAGTACTATGTTTGTGCCATGCTAATAGAAAAGTATGTTACATGTACTTTCTAGGTTTTGTTTCTTAGTTGTAAGCTGATGGAAAAACGTGGGTTCTGCGTTTGGGGCTGCAACAGGGGCTGTTCAGATCAGCCACAATGCCCCTGCTGTGCGGTGAAATTCTCTCACACTGTATTTGTATTTCAAATCGATAGCTGCCCTGTAGCCAAGGTTACTGTGACGCATCACCAAAGCCAGGGGAGAAACGGAATCTCAGAGCTGAAGTTGGTTAGAAGCTGGATAGATTTGTGGCGCAAAATGGGATATAATCAACAATATGATGAACACTTTACTTTCATGTGTGTGTGTCTGTAAGGAAATCGGTATGAAAACATGATGTGTTACATTTATCCATGTATAGGAAAGGGTAGGACTAATGACATTACTAGTTTTTTCTTTAATATTTTTTTTTTTCTACTCATATTTGTTCCTTGCCATTCTCTTCATCTTCCATTTTTTGTCCCTTCTTCTTTGCAGACTCTCAAGGCTACTTGAGGCTTCGCTGCTTTCAGTGTGGCTGAAGCTCTCAGGACATTGCACCTCTGGTACATTTTTAGGCAACTGAAACAAAGAGTCGATGTTTGGATAAACAGCTGCTTCTTTGTAACACCATGTTGTTGCACAGCTGTTTTGGTTGCCAGAGTTCCAGAGTGGACCCCTAAGTGGACCCCTATTATTCTTCCAGTCTTGAGACCATGAGAGCGAATGGTGGCATTCTTGTTAAAAAAAAATTACCTACCATAAATGCTTGAAAACTTTTCGCTTGTATTTCTGCCTTCTCAGGAGGAAGGGCTAGCGTTTTTTGTGTGACGACTGAAATATGCTTTGCCAGATTTCATTTTATGTTGAACATGGACTCAACAAATGCTCTACTGCTTTTCAGGCTGGGATGTTTAAAATAGTTCTCAGTTACTTTTCAATGTGACATTTCAATTTAGTACTTATTTTTTTAAAAGCAGAAGCTTTCAAAGGGTAGAGCATTACATGTAAGAAGAGCTTGGAAGACACTTTTTTCTACTGAAGAGGAACATGTGGTGCAAAACTATTCAGCGGCTTTTTAGAAACATGATGAAGATAATTTTGCCTCTCTTTTCACCAGAGTTGTTGGAAGAACATCTTGTTTTTTATGACACCACTTCTACAGTAATTTCATACTAATTTTTCCAAGTCACTGCTGTTCTCTTTCACTTACAACATGTTTTTCACCTGATCCTTGGGTAATGCAGGTGGAAGAATAATGCAAAAAAGACCAAAGAAGTTGTGTACCTTGATACTGTACAAGGCAGAAAGTAAGAATATGTGAAAAGTCTGCGTCTTTGAGCTTGGCTGAAAAGAGACTGTCACCCAAACTTTTCCAAAGAATTACTTCAATGCCAGGTGTAGGCAGTAGAAATAACTAGTCTTTGACCAGATGAACTTTGGACTTTGGTGTATAGTTTTCAGCTGTAGTCATTTCTACTTGATTTTTGGTGGATGTCAAGGGATGACACTAAGGACTTCCATCGACTTTTATTTCTTATGTTTTCTTAGCTGTTGAAAAACACTGAGATCCTGTATCCTGGATGTGGGGAATGCAGTAGATTCTTTTGAGGTGTTTCCTTTTTTTTTTCAGTTTAATTTCTTCATTTTACTGAAGAAGTTAGACACGTGCCTGAGTAGCATGTGTCTATATCTGAAACCAAATAAACACAGAGCTCACAATCCTTCTGAAAGGCTGTGGGATTCAAGCAGCCTGTAAAGGCTGTGCGATACCAGGAGAAAAGAGCTGACAAAGGGCTGTGTGCTTTTGACTGTGGGAATGGAATGACAGTGGCATTGCTTCAGTTCATACACAAAGGATGTTTTTTTTTAAAAATGCTATTTATAATTGTCCCAAGTTTTCAAAATTATCATTGCCGTGGAATATGGAATCTATATTTTTGTTAGTGGGCAACATTTGAAGGTGCATATTGGAGATATAGACCAGATATTTTTGTAAGTGAACTTTTCTCTATTCTTTTTGCCTTTAAATAAAGGGAATACATAGCCTCTCATAGATTCATTTTGATCTTATACAGGCTAGGCCTGGAAATCAGCAGAAAGGCAGACATTAAGTATACTGTTCTCGAAGGCATAACAATGCATTTATTCTTTCTGTTTGCTGTGACACAGTTTTTCCCAGCCCTGGAATTGTGTGACTCCTGATCAACCCCTTGCAGCATTGTGGAAAGCACATGGAATATTCCTTCCCTCGCTGTTGAGGGATGGCATTTGTCAAAAAAATAAAGAAAAAAGGAATTTTTTACAAAGCCTAACTTTCCTTCATATTTCCAGGGACTTCCTTGCAAATGTCTCCCAGACAGCATCTTCAGTAATTTCATTCTCAAATACAAACCATGGGATGCATTAATAATAATACTAGAATGTATTTACAAATGTCTTTATTTTTTGTTGGAGTATGCCAGTGTATCTTGTCATTTTACTCGTAGTCTATTTATTCATTTTGACAAAACAATCAGGGGGTTTTGATGTTCACCAATAGAGTAATGAACCATTTCCTGTATCTATTGGCATACCAGGAACTTTTATTCAAAGAATTGTGAAGATAAATAAGTCGGTTTACAGACAGTAAGCGAAAGTTCTTCATGTGTCAATAGCTGCAAAGTGGTTTATGGCTGTAACAAACATCCTGCAGATAAATAAGAGAAAAAATGTCTTTACACCTCATTGGTATTTGTAGTTCATGTTTCAACTTCAGTGACATTTAGATTTTTTATCAATAAAAATATTTTTTTTCTTTTGCCACAAAGCAAACAAAAATCAGCTGTCAGTTGAGCTCATTCTTAGTTTAATTCTTTGAGCCAACAAAAACTGTCTCCAACTTCTTTCCAGATTAAACTGCATATGTAGAAAGGTTAAAGGTAATTTTTTTACTTTTCTCCATTGTAAATTATAATCGCATTAAATATATTTTTTCAGGCTAGACTTTTAAGAGAAATTCTATGTACATAAAACCATAAGAAAAAAGGTGTGGTGGTGGGGAAATAAACAGAATTCAGTTTCTAAAGAGATTGAATTTGATCCATTTATATATGCTAAGATGTCCTTCATAAATGGGTGTCAGATGAATAATGCTGTAATTCTGTAATGTGAATGTAACCATCATCTAAACTTCAAACATTTTCTCTCACAGGACTCATCTATCTGATATATGTGCTGTTCCATTTATTTGAGAGTGTGATTGTAAGTTAAACTAGACAAATTGACTTGAAGTATTACTATATCCTCAGATGGGAGCTCCTGCCCCATCAGTGAGCGAATACTGAAACTTAACTACAAGTCAGTAAAAGGCTGAGCACCTTGTTCCCAAATGAGGTAGATCAGGTTCAGTTCAACCACTGTGGGAAAAATAAGCTGAACTGACAGTGATGTCTCAAGTCTCTCTACCATGACAAGAAATATTTGTCACATCATATGCAGTATAAGTAGCTTTATCTTTTACTGGATGTGAATTCTCAATGGAATTCAGCTGGGATGCACAAATACCACAGACAATTTGGAAAACATCAGTATTTCAGTTTCTGTATTTGGCACATTTTCAAGAAAGTATGCAGTGTGTGAAGTACATAAAATAGCATATGATGGGGTGAAGTGAAAAAAATGGTGTATTTTTTTGGAACTGCCTGCCCAACATATTCAAGACTTTCAAGTTTTATTATGTGGGCTGCCCCATGCTTCTTCCAACTGAATATACATATGCTCTTGTAAGAAAAGTAATCCACTGCTTTTGAATGTCACCAAATTTTGGAGCAAGATCTAAGCAGGAGTTGATAATTCTCTACGTGAAAGAGCCACAATTTCTCATGAAGTTATTCCATACAGTCAGTTCTCTTCAGAACTTTATGTCCCATGATAAATATGTCCCTGTTAACACCTAATTGTCAACCGTATCCCTGAGACTCAATATATGTTTGAAGTGGCTAAAAATAAAACATTGACAAAACATATGTACACGAATTTGGTGGATTTAGCTGTGTTTCAACACTTCCATATTTAATTTGGAGTCTTCAGGTTCCTTCATTAAGTCCTGCAGTGAAGCTGCACACAGCAACCTTTCTTCTGTTTCTCCTTTGGCTTCCCCCTCTTCTCATTGTCGTCCTTAGGAATTGGAAAGCCCTCCAGCTTTCAAGGAGCTGGGAAAAACTATCAGAACTGCAGTGGTTTAGTGTGCTGCCACCCAGCCTTCACAAAATCTGCATGCAATACATCTTCTATTTTAGAACATATGAGTTCTTCCTGGAAAAAGAAGGAAAAGTGGTTTTTTTGCAGATATAGGCTGTCAGTACAGTAGCAGGAATAGAACAAAACCAGATAGAGGTAGTCTTTGAGTGAACTGGGTCAGTCATACCAGGATAACTCCTCTGAAGTTCATGGGAATACACAGTAAGGTGTTTTGTCTGCGGTGTAAAAATGTGGTCTGAAAGTCAGAGAATCATAGAATAAGTCATTAGAGGCAAGGAGTTTTAGAGCAAAAGGAATGAGGAAATAGATGTAGAAACCAGTTTTATGTCCACACTTTCAATGTCTGACAGCTGACTTAAACTCAACTGTGCTGCTAAGGAAGTGCATATGAAATTATTTCCAGTACACCAAGGCCAAAAAACAACATAATGGGTGATCTATGTATGCATACCAATACATAGGTATGTATGCAGATACAAAATAGAGCTAGCTATATGCATTAGTGTTTTTAAAAGCCATAGTCAGGAGGTACCAGATGATGTGCTCTATGAAAAAGTCAGTACTGCTGAAGTGCATTTTTCCAAGTGGAAAGCATCCTATTGCTGCTACTAGTGAAAACCTGTCCCTGATATAGCACAGAAATTAAGGGAGAAAGAGCTTCTGTCCCCTCCCAAGTTCCTAATCTTTCCTGTAGCGGCCTGAGGAGGACCGTGCCAGATCTTCTTTTGCTCTTCCAGTTATGGTGCGACTGCTCAGATTCAGCTATTTCTTCTGAAGGCAGTAGATGGCACTTCTCAGCCACTTTACTTGGCTACTTCTCAGTGCAGAAACGTTGCTTGTAGAAATCAAGCGCTGATATACCTATGAAAATAATTGACAAACAGGGATTTTAGAAGAAAATTCTTCTGTACTTTACTTTCGAATTGCCACCATCGTTTGGAGACTGAGGTCTGAAGAGGAAACAAAAGCTTTATTTCTGGATTTTTTTTCCTCTCACAAGAAAAAATTCTACACAAATGGAAGCCGAAAAAAGTCCTCCAAAATACAAATAAAATACCCAACTCAGCTGCTTTTGCTAAATAAGTTATATCATTATTTAAATCTTGCCAATTTTATTCTATTTTGTGTACGACAGCAGTTCCCTACAGAAAACCCACTGATGTTTGTTTCCTACCAATGCTCTCACCTGGAATATCACCTTAAAATATGGGATTGCAGAGCAAGTATTTATGCAATGTAAAGAATAATACTGACATGTTATTAACTATTTGAAAACAATTTAGTGTGATGCATTTTCTGAGGAAAAGTAAAAGAAAGGTACGTTTTGTTCCTAGTTCTAATTACCAGTGTGTGGAGATGTTGAGTTTAAAACAATCTCCTTGGGGAAAAAAAAAAAAAAATTGAGGTGGAGGTAGTTAAATGCCAGTTTTTATTTTTAGGAAGTCAGGAATACCATGTTTTCAGATAAATTCAATTGTTGTGAGTGAGTAGCTTGTAACTAAATATTTTCTACTTTATGTGTTTGTGTGTGGGTTTAAATGCTTGTTAAAAATATACTCCTTGTGAAGGTAAACGTAAGTAGCATTGGTTTCTAAATCCTTGCTCTTATACTAGAAGAGATATTCTCTGTTGCATGCAGGTTAATTAGATCATTCCCTAAATACTGTGCTGTGAAGTTCTGATTGTTCCCACGTAGCCCATTGGAAACATTCCCCGAACTGCGATGTTTTGTAAAAGGTGACTCCAAGGTGAAGTCAAAGAGACTTAATCTTCACTCGGTTTCTTCCAGGCTCATCCTGCTTCCACAGGATATCTTCACACAGGATGTCCGGCCCTATATTGGACAACTAACTTTGTAGTTCAGTAGTGAGTGATGGTGTTTCATCTCAGAGAATAGGGATTTCCTGAATGGAGCTTGCAAAACTGTTGAGAGAGGTACCACTTCATCCTTCCCTGCACAGTCACATTGTTATCACTGTGGTGTACGCTTCTGCTGTGACTTCTCCATGACTCACGAAGGATAGGAGCTAAATATGGCTCCTATCCTTTTGTCCTAGGGTCACTGTGGACTGTCTCTCACTAGCTACTTCTGGAAATCGTGTTCTGTATTAATGTTGCTTCAAGAGGCGAAAAAAAAACTCTGCCCAAGAGTGCGTTAGGCCAGGTGATGCTTCACAGATTTTGCTGGAATGTGAGTAAGGGTCAGCTGGCTGTGGGTACCTCAGCCAGGCACTGCCATGCCTAGGCTAAGTTTCCAACCAACTCTGTTGGGTACTCATTACAAATTCTGTACCAGTTTTTACCCGATAGTGGCTATCATGCAGACTGAGAAATCAATATCACTGATACATTGTGAAATAACCTTCCAGCTGTAACACAGAAAATAATTTTCTGTGTTATATATAATTGCATCGATACACAAATCCTCAGGATCACTCAGTTTCAGGTTGCTTTTGATATTTGACTCAGTTCTGTATATTTTAACAAACAGAGCATATATCAGTGAATTTGGTTTGATTTGATCAGGCTTTTCTCCAGTAGGAAAAGTTGACATAACTAATGCTTTATGAATACTGTGACATAAAATCTTGCATTTTTCACAAAACACACTCTCTGAACTGCTTATGGTCCTGAAGGGAGGCATGAAGCACCTTCCAGAGATGAATCTAGGAATATAAAAATTATTATTCTGGTGGGATTCAAAGTGACAGAAGATGGCTGTTGCTTTTATGGTACCTCTTAGGTCCCCATCCCCTGTCTGCCTGCAAACACTTCAGGGCTCCCCTGAAGATTTATACTTCTCTTTCTCTCTCTCTGATCTCTTCTTAAACTCCCCTGTCCTCTACAGACATCAGCATCTTCTCTTTCAGGTTGTCTATCTCATTAACATAACCTAGTTAAACTCAGTGCAGGGTTTTTTTCAGGCTGTGCTAAACTGAAGGTTGCCCTCTTGCCCAAAGTGTACCTGTTTGGTCGGTTGGATTTTTCTCCCTGTTATATCATTTGACTAAAAGAAAGGCATCTCCCTTCAAATCGTGCTTTGTTAATGTAGTCATAAAAATCTGTTGTCTTCTGATAGAATAACAGAAAATTATAGAATAACAGAAAAAGATGGCATTATTCTATAATGCCAATCTGTATTAACACTGCACCTTTTAGTCTTGAGGTTTTACTTTGTGTTACCACAAAAAGTGTTAAGAGCAAACTTTCTTTGAGAAAAGTTGCTTCCATGCATAATGTCAGTAAAAACTATAAAACTATGTGACTTCAAGTTGATTAAATGGGGGATCTTCTTCTGGTTCTATAGAGGTGGCCAAATCTATTATATCACAGAAATAGTCATTACCTGTCCCTATAAACTAGGTCTGAGTTAATTTCTCTGTGTATGTTTTACACAGAGATGTCACCAGCATCCCCCCTTAAACTGAGACACAGTCTAGGTTAAGCTCAGTTTTCTCAAACCTGAGCGTTGTTGTACGGATCGTGGGTTTTGTGAGATTTTGACCTATTCTGAGAAACACTGAGTATAAAATAGGGTATATCTATATTCTTTTCCGCAGTTCTTCCTGCTGTGAAGAGAGATGTTGAAAAGGACTATGGGGCGGCAGACTGGAGATCACTGTGCTCCTGAAGCCTTTTGCACTTTGGTATGGGAATATGATAATATTTGTCAGCCTGAGTTTCTCTGCCAGGGCCAGCACACGGCTGCCCCGTACCACTGCCCGCTGCAGCCCTTCCTGATCCCACTGCAAAGCCTCAGTGTGTCATCTCTCTCTGAAAAGCACCGTGCAAATTTATAGCACTGTATGATACCTTTGTATTTACCGACATCTCCTATGTTTCAGCTCTTCTCTCTCTCAATAACTGAGGACGTATCTTGAGTGAATTCTTTGTGCCTTTCCATCAGATAAGAAAAACTTAGAATCATAGAATCATCTGGGTTAGAAGGGACCTTCAAGGTCATCTAGTCCAACCCCCCCACAGTCAGCAGGGACACCACCAACTAGACCAGGTTGCCCAGGGCCTCGTCGAGCCTCACCTTGAATATCTCCAGGGATGGGGCCTCAACCACCTCCCTGGGCAACCTGTTCCAGTGCTCCACCACCCTCACAGGAAAGAACTTATTCCTAATGTCTAATCTATATCTGTTTTTCTCCAGTTTAAAGCCATTACCCCTTGTTCTGTCATTGACAGCCTTTGTAAACAGGCTCTCCCCAGCCTTCCTGTAGCCTCCCTCAGGTACTGGAAGGCCGCTATTAGGTCTCCCCGGAGCCTCCTCTTCTCCAGGCTGAACAACCCCAGCTCCCTCAGCCTGTCCTCGTAGCAGAGGTGCTCCAACCCCCCGATCATCTTTGTGGCCCTCCTCTGGACCTGCTCCATCAGGTCCATGTCCTTCTTATATTGAGGGCTCCAGACCTGCACACAGTACTCCAGGTGAGGTCTCGCCAGAGCAGAGTAAAGTGGCAGAATCAGTAAAGTGGCAGAAACTTACCACTTTTAAAATTGCTGAACACCTTTCATGACACTTATCAAAGCATTTCCAGAGAGGGGGGAGTGGAAAGTGAGATGAATAAATGTGTAAGTACAGCATGGCCCAAGGAGGAGTTGATTACTGTCCCCAGTTTGCCAAAGTTCACTGTAGCCAAAACAGAATGTGTAATAAACTTTTATGAGAATTTTGTTTGTTCTTCTGCTCTTACAGCACTTCTGCTTCTTCAGTGTACATGGGCTGAAGCCATGGACTTTGGAAGAAGAACTGAGCCTCCCTCACTGCATACACTTGCTGTGTGTCATGAGCCATATTTCAAGGTGGTGGATTCAAATGTTTTCAAACCCATACGATTAAAAGGCTCAGGAGCAAAAACTGTTTATCTCTTTTATTCCATTACTATCAAATGAGCTAGTGAATGTATTTGAACAAAGTCTCTCGTGCTTGATGTGGGGACAATTTAAATGAAATTTTCTTCCGTGAAAATATTTCTAGTCATCTGTAATGATTTGTCAATAGGAAGTGCAATCACAGAAATTATTCTATTCTGATCCACTGTACAGTCCGTCCTTCCTTCCTTCCTTCCTTCCTTCCTTCCTTCCTTCCTTCCTCTCTTCCTCCTGTGTTTCTTGACATTGATCTTTATTTTTAAGCAGCAGAAGTCTGGCAATGATCTGTACCTCCTTCTGAATTTTTAATACATGTAACAAAATATTGGTGGGATCGGAACTCTGGACATAGAGTAGGTTTTCACCATTGCTTGTACCTATCTGGTTTTTAGACACATAAAGTTACAAAAAGAGTAGTAAGATGCTGTTCAGTACCTTCTGGACTGCAGTACTGAAGAGTGTGTCTGCAGGAATATATCTGAAGCATGCCAGGCAATCTGTATTTTCATCTTCCAAGGCTTGTTCAAAGTGACAAAATTCGTTTTTACTGGACACAAGACATTGGGCTGGTTGACAACTTCTTCATCCACTGCAGGTCTTGGACTGATATCCCACTTCTCCTGGTGAAACTGTGTGTGGATTGACTGAACTGATTTAAATTGAACTTTAATGTCTCTATGCAGTATTGCAATTATCCAGGCAGTTAATTTCATGTGATACTGCTGAGAATAATGTAAGTTATGTAATGTGCAATAATTTTGCTGTTAAAATTAATGTCTACAACACGCTGCCATTTGATGAGGGGTCATTGTAGACATATTGTGGCCAGAGGGCAAGGAGGAAGTTATTATTAAATAATATATATTAAGCTCCAGAGACAAGTGCATAATTATTTTAAACCATGAAAAAAATCTCATCATTGCTAAGAGAGTGTTTGGTATGATTTCACTAGGGTAAAAAAAAAAAAAAAAAAAAAAAAGGCAGAGGGCCTGTGCTGGACTTTTGCAATTTAGAAAATCATCTGAGTGTATGTTTGGTGTCCAGCGATCATCACGTTTGGATGGGCAATGTTGCCTGCTTTCACCATGGGGCACATCGAGGAGAATGGGAGCAGAGCATGGCCCCAGCCAGCTTGCTGCTAGGGCAGCCAGCGAGTTACAAGCCCTTTGAGATATGGATTAAAAAACCAAACCTGATGTTCCAAGTGACCTTCAGGCTCTACCTGCAAGAGTACACACGGCTGATGGTGTGCATGCGTTGCCTGTTAATGTTTTCTTTAAAACCTTGTTGAATAATAGTTACAGCTGCCATTAAGGAGAGCTGTGCAAGTTCATTGGCATAATTAGAAAGCCAAATGCAAACCTTTTTGAGAGTTATCTTACATGTTTGTTATTTAAGTGATGACTGCTTTTGCTAATTACAACTAAACCAGATTAATATTCCATTAGAGAGAAAGTCACACAGTTTAGCCAAGTGATAAAAAGATTAGGAGGTGACCTGTGCAGTAATGTAGTCAAACTAGTTATTTTTGTTCTGCTAAATTTGTCATTTGTCTTTGGGTTTGTGTTTCAATGTGGAACCTTGTTCTGACTGACTTTTCACTCTTTATCACATACTCTGAAATCTCTTCCCTCTCCCTGGTGTGTTCAGTTCTCTCTATGGATGGAGTGTTTGCACCTGAAATGATTTTGTTTAATAAATGTATCCAAAGTAAACTCGGTTTGGTGAAAAGAGTGATAGAGGAATGGGTAGGTTAATTGATAACTGAGTCTACTGCAGCTCTACAGTATATTGAAATTTGCAGCTGAACTGGAGAATAAGGATATGACTGTTGGAAAGACTCTGTATTAGACTATTCTAGAAAGGACTCTCTGGGCTCAGTATTTTGAAAATACTCTTTCAGCATCATTTTGCTCATTGAAGTTCTTTGAGAGCAAGCTTCTTGAAGGAGATCTGTTGGGAGTCCCCTCTAACATTGAAAATCACCAAACTCAGAGCTAAAATGCAAAGGTACCTTCTGAAATGACAGAGTTCAGTTGTGGCTGGGTGTGCTAATTTCCCTTTTGCTGAACACTAGAGAATCCGTGTTCCAGCATCCAGTTTCCTGCTTCCTTTGGCAGTTGGAAAGAGTGGAAATCTGCATCTGAACCCTTCTAGGCACTACAGAACTCCATCTTAGGGCTCTACTTTTGATAATAAATGTATTTAAACAGGATGGACGCCCTTACATGATGATGAATCAGAGCAGCAGATTTTCATCAGTGAAAAATGTTTCACAAAGCTGTAGATGCTTGTCAGAGAACTCACTGTGATGAGTGTTCCGATCTTTGCAAGTTCCCTTCTACGCCCAAAACAGCACACATAAGACCAAAAAAAAAAAACCCCACCAAAAACCCAAACCCTTATTTGTCACAATCTATTTTCATATTCAGACACATCCTTCTGTCTTTAATGGTTCTTTTTTTTTTTGTTCTTAACCCTGCATTTCAAAAATGTTCCAGGGAGATTTGCACCCTCCTTCCACCCCCACCCACATTATACCAGTTCCAACCTTTATAGACCTTTATAGACAAATGAATGAAAGACCATTACAAGCCCAGTCAGACACCAGGACGGGTCCAGAATCCATCTCATTCTGCTGCCTTCTGGCAAATTTAGCACACTGAAAGTCCAGTTGAATCTAAGAAATTCACAGCTTGCAAAAAAACCCCTACAATAGTAAATTTTGCAAATGCAAGTACAAACAGGTGTCACTGTTGGCCGGAGGCTGAGTCCTCTGACAATGGGGGTGAATATGAGGGAATGCAACATTAGGGTATCCTTTTGGAGTTCCCTTCCCTAACCAAAGGCTTTGGAGTTGCAGATGGACTTCAGAAGAAGGAATGAAGATTGACCTTTGAATAAGAGAAAAAAAAAAAACGGTGGGACACAACCATGTTGTCTCATATTGCTTATAATTCATTTACACAGCTATTTGAACAGTAATGGAAGCCTCGAACTGATTTAGATGAAAATCCAATAGAACATAAAGCTGTCAAAGTCAAACTTCTATAAAGATCACAGTTCACTGAGCAACTTGAAAGCTCCAGTAAAAGCACACGCAGCCCTCTACTCTGCTGTCCCATGCAAGATAAACTTCAAACAGTCTTTGCAGAAATAATGGTTTATTATAACAACTATTCACATCTAGTCACGGGGCAATACTGTAAGCTGAGGTAAAATGCAAAATGTTTTATCTCGGGGGGGGAGGAAGCTTGACAATTAGCTTTGCCAAGTCAGCTGGTTCAGAATCTCATTACAGGAAAGTTTGTGTCCTAGGAAAGTTTTGCCACCCACACGTAGACATTGAGGACATATGTGTGTTTGTCCCAACAGCAAGCTGAATGCCCAAATCTGGGAAGCGTGTGAGTCCCGGCACGGCACTGCGTTTGCTTAGGTGGGTGAAAATGCAAACTAAAAATACATGATTTCCAGAACGTCTAGAACTCAGAGCAGATGTTTGAATTTGGATCACAATATGGTACATGCAGTTTGTAATTAATTGGGAAATTCTTAAAACATCTCCTGGAAATGTATGTTTTGTTGATTTACAATGTAACTGTTAGATAAAATGGAATATAGGTTAAAATACGTGATAAACAGTGTTGTCTGTTTATGACATGTGAGAAGTCACCTGAGCACCTGGGAGGTATTTACCTCTGTTAGCTGGTGTTGTGGCTCACAGCTGCATGGATTTTATCAAGGTCAAACTGGGATAATCAGTTCACAGCCTGGATTTTAAAAGGGCAAGTGGCCAAAAAGATGTGTTTGGTGCTTTGTAGCCTTCAAACCTGTTGAGATTTCCAACCTACAGAACCAGGTGAATAATTAGATGAGAATGGTTGGACAGAAGTAAGTGCAGAGGTGAAATATGTGTGCAGGTATCAGGGTAGGAAAGCGCTGAATATTCAGAAGTAATACAGAAGGAAAGCTTCTGTCAGGTTTAGGAGAAGGATACATCAGCCTCAGGATCTCCAAAAGAGATAAATAGGCATTGCTTTACAGATGAGCTCGGGAGCATTTTGTGCCCTCTCTCTGTTCAGGAATGAGATCATGGTTCAAACATGGGGTTGTTGGTTGATGCAACATACATGGGGTTAGACATCCTAGGCATTGCCTTAGGCTCTGCTGCTGATTTCCTGTGTGGCCATATAACCTATTGGCCTCTGTATTCCTCTTGAAGAATAAAACCTGCTTTTTTGCATATTTTTAAGTATAGTAGCAAACGAAAAAAGGAGTAAACCTACCCTTTTGGTGAATAAAATCTGGAAAACTTCAAATCTGATATTTCAGCAAAGTGAGAAAGCTGCATATACTGCTGATGGTCCACCAGTCAGGGTTTGGTTTTATTTCTCTTGAAATAAAGGAAGTATATCCACAGTTATGTAAATGCATATAGATAGGATCCACCGTGTTTATTTAAAAGTCATTCAGAACTGCAAAGTCTGATTTATCTTTCTCATAGACAATTGGAGTCCAAAGATCCTGTCGTTCTAGAATTGATTTACTTTTGTGCTATTCTGTTACAGTTTTGAGCAGTTTGGGGCAAAAAGCGTTACACCAGAGTATTTGGCACTGCTGTGGTAAGTACGATCCTTTCATTCACTACGTGAGAACATCAGAGTCCGAGCTGTTGTAGCCAGAAGGGAATAGCTGGTATCTGAATGGATGGCAATGTTAGATATATAGCAGAGAAATAAAGGGTCTTTTATTGATCTGCACAGTTCTTTTCAAGGAAATTTGTTGCATTGTTACTCGATTTCATGTTCAATTTAAAGTGCTCAGTTGTGCTGGTATCTTTTGACTACGTGTGTACAGGATGTACAGTAGTGCCCTTGTAGTTTTGCCATCAGTTTAACAAATGTGTTAACTTCAACAACAGCTGATTATCTTCTAGTTACAACCTAATAATACTGTTTCACATTCCAGAAGCTACCATTTAAACGCTCCTTTGTTGGAGGAAAGAACAAGTATAAAACACAGAAAAAATCACCAACTTAGTAGCAGGCTCCACGTTTTCTGGTAATCCCCTTTGGAAAGTCTGAGAAGAAAAGATTAGATCAGAAGGGCTGGGAGATCAAACTACCCTTTAGCCCTTTCTCCAGGCTGAGCTAATCTCCACAGGTCAAGGTTCAGCGCGGCGGTGCAGCAGGAAGGAGTTGGTGCTCAGGTGATAAGGCAGGCAGTCAAGCTGGGGGGTCTGAGAAACGTGTGGTCAGCAAACACAAGCATCTAGCAGAGAAAAAAAAAAAAAACAAAAAGAAAGTTCTCTCATGCTCTTCAACATAAACAACACCAAGCTATATTAAAAGAGATTTTCCTGCACTTCTCCCTCAGCCAGGTTTGCTTCTGCATTACTTTTTGAAGAACGGACTGAGGATAACTAGCCATGGGCAATGAATCTGCTAACTGACAAGAAGCTCAGTTTCTGTTGAAATCATTGAACAAACTACATTTTTTTAGCAAAGGGAAGAGCATACTAATAATGAGAAAAATATTTAAATGTCAATGTATATTAATATTAACAATATTACTAATTTAATATTAATAAAGATAAGCATAATAGAGATAAAAACTTAAATGCAGCATTTTAAATGCAGGCCACCAAGCCAGAGAAAGTCTGTAACTTCTATTTTTTTCAAATAAGATTGCTAGCTCCTGCAATTGTGGGTATCCTCAGTTATTTTAAGCTATTTTAAACATAACAGGCTAGAAAATTAAGAATATATTTTACTATTTAAACTTAAATATACATTCTGCTACGTTATTCTCCAGTAAAACGACAGAATAGTTTATATCTCATCAAAACCTGTACAGGTTGAACACGAGCTATCCTTTAGAAAGGAACGGCTGCTGTATTGTGGGATGTATTCAGAGGAGGCCTCCGTTTCAGGTATGCACTGATTTTATCTAATCATTAGCCTTGCCTCCTGCCTGCCTGCCCTCCTCAGCTTCCTCAAGCTCTTAAAGGTACCGGAGCAACTCTGGAAAGGGGCCAAGGCTGAAGCTGAGGATGCTGAGGGATGTGACACAACGGACAAAACGCACAGTCCCTGGTCACAGAAGGAGAAGAGCCAGAGACTTTTATAAACGGCAACCCAATGCAATGAAATTGCACCTTTTCTTACTGCCTTCTGGATTCCTTTTGAAAGCGTGAGAAGATGTTAGAAAAATAGCACAGCATTTTTATTTGACATATGAGGAGACAAATCTGGAGCAAAGAAGTCATTCTTGGTGTAAGCAGCATAGAGAAAACTCTTGAACTCATTTTTTTGAATGAGATGAACGGAAATAAGGTGGAGCCAAAAAGGTGATTAAGACCAGAGCCCCTTCAAAGAGAGGGCAGAGGCGGTGGAAGATTTGGGGAAATAGAAGGAAAAAATGTGTCATGCAGGGTGAGGGAAGACTTGATGCCCTAAATCATGTTTGTCACTCTGGCTGTCATGTTGCTGTGAATGGAGCTGAGTTCTGACCTTGTTGCAGGGTATCTTGTGAGTTTTTGGTCAGAGTAGTTTCAGTGAGCTATAAGAGAGAGCTTACTGCTTTTGCAAAGGAGCTCAGGAACTCCTCAAAACACAGTGGTGAGAGAAGTATTCACCAATCACACCCAACCACTTCAGTAAGTTGTAACAATACAAATTGTTTAGCTTTTCATTTCACACATGCCTAAAGAGCAAGGCTCAATTTTCTACAGAAGCAGGTAACCTAAAGTTAAATTGTGTTCTTTCAGAAGTCTTCCATATACAAAGCCTCCCCTCCCCACCACGACTTTACTCAAGTCCCATCATCATATAACTCCCATTTGCTGGGCAGCTAATTCCTTTGTAATCCATATTTTTAGTCATGCCCAGTCAGGACCAACCTTGCTGGTGGGGCCAGAATGGAAGCCCCTTCAAACAGGACCAAGGGTCAACTGGCAGCAGAAACATGCTTGGATTTTGGATTAGTGATCACATGAGCAACAGAACAGGAATTTGCAAGAGAATTGTCGTTTGATTTTTTTTTTTTTTTGAGGATTAGATTAGTATAAAGCAGGTGGCAGGGTAGATATGGGCTGGTAGCAGGCAGCTGTAGAGTTGAGCAGGCCTGTTAACTTTAGGGTAAGGACAAGACTAAGGATAGTTTTGACTGACCAGGAAGAGGCATTGATCAGGTCTCTGTTGCAATAAGCCTGGGTTTGGGAACAACAATAGGTGGGGGATGAGCTGGGATGGTAGAGGCAAATACAAACAGAAGAAGAATGAGCATGGGACCCAAAGCCAAGTTGTCACATTCACTCTGAAACTGTCCGCTGACTTATATGTTCTTCTGTCATCTCCACTCACCTTGTCCAAGCCTTGGAGCTCTCCTGCACTCTTCTAGCACAGTGCTTCGGGATGTTTCATTAATTAAGGCTCTTATTACTACAAGAAAAAAAAAGGAAGGCATGACATTTTCATGTTAGACTTTATAGACTTAAAACTGGCCATGGGGTTGACCATCTGTAAAAGATTCAGGAAAATCTTTGATACAATCTGCAAATTATTTGAGGCCTTTGTGTTTTACTTGCGATCTGTTAGGGTCTTCTGCAAAGTGTGTTATTTGGTTTTCTTTTTTACTTAGCTGAACAATTAAAAAAGGCAAAGAACTTGGGATATTATTAAATGAGTAGCTGGTTGTTACTCTCCTGTATTTTGTCAGTCTTGAAAACCTAACTTCATATTGAGGAACAAACAACTCCTTGCCATTATGCACTGTGTAAGCTTTTCATCCTTATCTTTCTTCTCTATTTAGATTTCTCTATTTTCACCACTGCCATATGCTTCCTACGCTATTGTAAACTGCTATTTTTCTCTGTACCTCACTCCGTTTCTTCTTTAAAATAGGGATGCAGAGGTAGAAGTTGTAGAAATCAGAGTGAAGAAGAGAAGTGTGTATCTCCAATATGAGTGGTGGTGTAGACGTTCATCCATCATTACTAGTTGCAATCTTGGAGAGAAAGCTCTTTGCACAAAGCTCTCTGATTATTAATGAATTGTATCTAAGAGGAAAGCAAGGTCATAATCAGAATTCTAAGTAGCTTTGTGAAACTTTAATGGATTCTCCAAAGTAAAGTGGGGTTTTCTAAAACGCCATTCAGCTACCTGTCATTTCTCATTCATTTCCCAGAGACCAGGGTAGGGACAAGCACGTGGGAATTATATCTTTTAAATATCAAGAAGGAGGGAAGGGAGTTAAGCAAAGAAGTGTTTTGACTGCCCTTGCAATGAATTTGTATTCTTGACTTGAGTTCTTCAACAGTACAAAATTACATTTTTTTTTAAATAAAAGGAACCTGTCAGAGCCATGAAGTTGCCATGAAACTTTTCTGAGGCAGAAGTATTAGGGCAATCCTAGCTTTAATAAATTCACTGATTACTGCAAATGTATTTTAAGCTCTTTATAACTAGTGCTGTCCCAGAAAAGGCCTAGGTATAACTAGGGGGTTGCTGCAAGGCAGGGATTAATCGGAGCAGATGGTATGCATGAGACCAGTGTGTTTTGAGGAGGATGAAGGTTTAGCTGCATAGACATGAGCCATGCTGTGCCCCTTTGCCAGAGACCGTCCCCTGTTCCTCTTTAGTTGACTAGTGTGTGTGTGTAGTGTGTATATAGCTCATGCCTCTGCAGACCAGGCTGCTGTGTGGGTACCCGTCACATCTTCTGCCAGTGACTGCAGCCGTGAAAGTCACAACAGGATTTCTCTCAAGTGGGCAATGCACTACATCCCTAATAGAGGAAAGGAGGGAAAACACAACGGGGAATAAAGGCATGAAAGTGAACTTCAGAAAAACTTAACAGGAATTGGCAGCATCGATAGCTCTAGATGCTAAGCATTCTGCCTCTACCCAGAAGCTCTAGAGCTACTTTAGATATCATGATTTCTGTGGCTAAAACCAAAGTTAGGTATCTGTATATCTCTGCTTGCTTCCTGGTGAAGAGATATTTGCAGGCTGCTGAAATTTCTGTTGCCTTGAAAAGTGGACACCAACTTCATATGACTAAAGAACCAGTCATACATCCAAGATGTAAAGTAACAGCTCTGTCAGAAAACAGTGAAATATATTGGATTTAAAATACCTGCAGGTACAATTCTGTAATATTTGCTCAGGCTTAGGTGATATAAATAACTAAATGACCTGGGGGAACCCCACCTGCCACATAATGCCATCAGGAATATCAACAGGGAAGAACACTAATTTCAGCAATTACCTGCTCTGGGGCTCTGCTTCCAGGCCATAATCAACTGTAAAATTCACTGATCTCAAAGTTTGAGTACTACGGCATCACAGGGTGACTTTGATGCAGTCCTCTGTCTGCACCTCAGAGCCTTTATATTCTCTTCTTTCCAAAAGTCAGGGCTGGAATAGGAGCAACTATTGTTAGTTAGGCAGGTAAAAATTATCCAAGCTTTCAGTCCTTTTTTACACTGAGAAGCTTTAACAGATTTCAGGAAAATCGTACCAACCTTAGTACCTTCAATTACACTCCCAGTATCAAGGCCTGAGGCACCATCAATCAGAATAGCTGGCACATCCTTACACACCGAAAGCTCATTTTACAATGGTTACCATTCTCATTACGTGAGTTACAGAGATGAAATACTGAATATTTAAAAAAAAAAAAAAATCTGAAAAAATCTGTCCAGCACAAATATTCTCTATACAAAAGGGTAAGGTAATCTGGCCCAATCACTCCTAAACATCTCTTCTTGTAACTTTCTACTGAAGCAGAATCAATAGAAACAGTCTCTTACTGTGTTTGTGTGTGTGTGAAACTTTGTGTCAAAGTTGCTTGGATATAAACAATTGAAAAAAACCTAATATTTGAAAGAAAACCAGATTATAATACTTTAAAAGCATAGAATTGTGTGAACTCTGTGAAATTCTACACTTTCAAATTTAATGAAATATATTTTTGACCAGAGACCAATACTTTTCTCTATTGTTGCATGTACCATATAATCTTTATCAGATGTATTTTAGTATTTTTAATCTTAATTTCTCTTTTTTTAATCTTTAAAAAGTTGTAACAATAAAGAAACTAAAAAATAAACAAAAGAGCAGCTCTGTTTACCATGCATGCCAATTCAAAGCAAATTGTTTCTGTTTGGTAAATGAGCACTCTTCTGTTATTTAAAAGAAATTAAAACCTTTCATTTACATAAAAGTTCAGTAGCTTAACTTTTTGGGAGGCCACACTTCTTTAATGGCTGAAGCATGATGTTGAAAGTATGCATGTTAAGCAGAAAAATATGTCTAGTGAAAATGTCAGTCTGAGGGATTCAGGGATATTTGTTTGGTTTTGGTTTGCTCTTGGGAAAGATCTAATCCTGTCAAATATACATAACAGAAGTGTGATATTCTGTTGGATTTGGTATTTGAAAACTGTCTTTCAGCCCAAAGGGCTGAAGTGTATATGAATGTCAGAATTCTGTACAAGTGGGAAAAAGACTCTGAATCCTTTGATACGCTGAATGTAGTACACTGGCCTTGATTCTGGCTTCTCAAATTATGGAGTTGCACCTGTTTAAGAACAGATTTATGCCTGATGTGTTCTGAAGTAAGTAATGAACTGCTATTTCCTATATAAGAACATAATTTCCTATCAACTTGATAGCTAGATGGGGAAAGAGAAATTTTCTGAATTAGATTCTTAATAGAAATATTCGCAAGCTGATTTGTAGTTCCCGAGATCTTCCATTTCTTATTTCCCATGACCAAAGAAACCCACATAAGGTGCTTTCTCTGGAGATGTGAACCTTATATTGCCAGAGGTTTTAGGTTTTATCTATCTATCTGTCTACCTATCTATCTGTCTGTTATTACACAGCTCTGTACATTTTCATAGCTCTTCGGAAAGATAAAGACAAAACCAAACAACAAATCTGCTCTTCAATGCACAAAATCCATAAATATCTGTATGCATAATTAGCCATAAGGATGAGACCTCACTCAGCCTATATGTGTCATTTGAAATCATGATTGGGATTCTAAAAGTCTAAGCAAGGCAAACATATGAAAATGAGGATATGAAGCAGAGGCAAACTCCGTGAACGGAGACCCATGGATATTGCGAAACTTATTCTGTGCTGAATGACCTGTTTATTTTATGTAGCCTCAAAGCTTCGTTGGAAGATTGACATGTGATGAAAAAAAACCAACCAGTGGAAAGATTGTAAACTGTGGTGAAAGAAGAGATTACGAAGGAGGAGAATTAGAAAGGACACTGGAGTAACAGGAAAAGATAATTACTTATTTTGCTTGTGATCTGTTGGGAAATACTTGGTGGAAGCAACACTGATAGGCAGAAACTGATAGTAAAAGTTTGAACATGAAAATATAATGTCATAATATGTTCAGGAAGGTGAGACAGCTCCCACACATTGAGAGCTGTATTAATTATGCCTTCCAAAGCAGAACAATTGCTTACGGGCTGCCAGACATTTAACAGATCGTTGTCAAAGTCAATTCCACAACTGCCTACAAATGTTTACTGAAGTACTACAAAACTGGACATCGGTTTGGTAGTAGATGCTGCAGTGCTAAGAGTAGGAAGGGCAATAGTAGAGGGAGCTATAACAAGGAAGCACAAGTGTGGCTTCCTGAATCAAACCAGTGGAAGATCCGAGCCTCACATTCCAAAGCAAGGACAGCTTATAGAGTAGCTACAATAGTACTCCCTTCTCCCCGCTCTCTGCCCCATCCCTTTCTTGCAGTTTCTTATTCCTTCTACATGGATGGCTCAGCTGCCCATGCAAAATAATTTAGCCAGCAAAATTTACACTTTTGCTTCCTTAGATAACCTGACATTTGTGCCAGTGTACCATGATGAGGCCATCTGCAAATAGGAGTGATATTGGAGTAGAGCCTTATCTGGGGAAAGGAATTACTGGGAGAAAGTTGGGGTAAGGAACCCCAACCACTCCTGTCCCTGTCCCTCTTATCAGTGATTGTAACGGATGCATTAGTAGCATTCCCAAAAGGATACTTATGAAGTACATAAAAGAGCAGAATATAAAGCAGTAATTTCATGTGGAAGCGAAAAATGCATTTGAGTTGATGTGAGAATCAGAAGTGAATGTGTCACGGCCCTTTCTGTTGACAGTATCAAATACTGGAATAACTACATTTACATGTGGTTATATCTGTAACTACGTGAAACTACCCAAAGCCAAACTCAGCTCCAGAGTGTCAAAAAAAAGTAGGGGCAAAATCCTGTGCTAGGTAAAGGAGAGTGAATTAAAAACAAAATTAAAAGAAGAAATAGATTAGTCATGCCCAAAAAAACCCAAGGTGACTGTAAAATACGTATCACTTCCAGGGGCACTCATTAACACTACAGTAAGTGATGAGTCTCTTAAAAGCCAGCAGGCAGGGATAAAAAGTCTTGGAGAACAGAAAGCAGTGATCTAAAGTTTTCAAGATGTGTTGAGCAGGTAAATGTCAAGGGAAACAATGACATAGAGAAATAACTTTAACACATGGCAAAAACCATCTTACTTCACAAAGAAAGAATTGAGAGATGCAGAATTAGAACCGGGGAAAGAATAAAGGTCAGCTGTCACGGAAAATGTGGAATATCTGTGACTCATCAAGCCACTGATTAAATTCTATATAGTATAATATGTATTTCTGCCATCTTAAAAATGGTCCTACTAAATGACTCATTTCTACTTGGAATTTTTCAGTGCCTGACTTCCCCATAATGCTCCATGAGTGCCTGAGCTACACAGCCCATTTCCAGCTAACTATTCTTTGCCAGACTGAAAAAGAAACAACAAAAGAAAAGAAACACACACACCCCCCCATCCATTCAGTCCAACCTCCAAGGACTTCTTTATCTGTCATTTGGAGGAGAGCGGGCTTCCCCCCCGTGTCCTCACTGCCTTGTTCTGGGCGTGCTGGGCTGGGGAGGACACAGCCGCCAGTCGTTGCCTTGGAGTGTGTGCTGTTTCCAAGCAGAGAACTTGGCAAACTCCTGCCAACGCTGCTGGTACACGGGTCAGCTGGATTTGGGAGGTACCAGGGAACTGGACAGTTCTCCCAGGCGCCATGCTACGCCTCGGTCTCTACCACCCCATCACGGAATCACAGAATCACGGAATTGTCAGAGTTGGAAGGGACCTCTAGAGACCATCCAGTCCAACTCCCCTGCTAAAGCAGGAACGCCTAGAGCACATTGCTCAGGACTGCATCCAGGTGGGTCTTGAAGATCTCCAGAGAAGGGGACTCCACAACCTCCCTGGGCAGCCTCTTCCAGTGCTCCGTCACCCTCACCATAAAGAAGTTTTTTCTCATATTTGAATAGAAATTCCTATGTTCCAGCTTGAGCCCGTTGCCCCTCGTCCTATCGCTGGAAACCACTGAAAAGAGTCCGGCTCCAACAGCCTTCAACTCACCAATAGAGCTCTACTCCCCAAAGCCAGCCTTAGAAATGTATTTTGGAAGGTTGCTGGTGCAGCTTGCATCCACGAAGAGCTGTGAATGCTCATGTGTCGGTTCACTTGCAAGGGATGCGTAAACCAAACCTTCAGAATAAGAGATGGCAGAGACATCTCCAAATTGCAGTCTCCTAGGGACAAAATGCCCCTGCAAGCAACATATTTCTTATTTGAAATTGAAGTGACTTGGAGGTTGCCTCAAGAAAATTTTCCCTGGGTTGTGTGGTGTTCCAAATGATAGGTGTCGTGTGGATGGTAAAATAATCGTCCTTTCTGGAGGCTCAGTTATTGTACATCTTGTTCCTGTGCTTTCTTGTTAGAAAAGACTAACATACTCCCAACAGTTTCTTTTTCAGAAGAATCCATTGTAGAACTGTAGTGAAAACTAGTGATATCCAAACGAAGCAGTTAATAGGTTTGGGAACCACAAGGCACAGTGAAGGATGGGGGTTGAATAAAAGAAGTGAGAAAAGAATGAAACAATAAAATTGTCAGGTTTTTTGCTACGTGAGTAGCTGTCTTGGCTTTCTCCCAAAGCTGTTATTTCTGTGCCTCTGCAGATGGAGGTGACAGACACCATGGATCTTATATGTCATCCTGACTAGACTTTGGAGGAGGCCCCGCACTGATTCATGCCTAGGAAGTTTTATGAGAGACTAGATCTATTTTTATTTCCTTCAGATAAAATGTGGAGAATCTAATGTGCCTGTGAGAGCCATAGAGATCTTGTAGCAAGTAGGAAATGTAACACAGCTATTAGTTTGGATTTATTTTTTTTACCAAATTGTTTATCTTGACAGACTGTGCATACCTGGCACGTAAAATTCACAGTTACTGGAAACACAAGTGTAGAAAACAATGGAAAATTCAAAGAAAACGTTCCCACCAAAGACTTACTTAGTGAATTAAACCTAAACGGGTCTGTGCAATTCTAAAATTCAAGTTGCAGCTGAATCCTTCCTAAGGGTAAACAGCAGGAATGGAGCAGCTATAAGGAGCATTCCTAGAGAAAGCTCATTAGCTATTTTGAAAGAAAATGAGAATGTTCTTTTCTCGACAGCACCAACCTCCGTTTGTCCCATGTCTTGCGGGATGCAGTGCTATAGAGGTCTGTATCTCAAGCTGTGGTGCACCTACACTCCAAAACGGAGTGTGTCCGGCCAAAATCAATGAAATCCATTGAAGAAAGGTGAGTTGTTGACCCTGCTGTACTGCAGAGCAACACAGAGAGGGGAAAGCCTACACTCAGGGTTGGACTTGAGCGTGAACACCTGGTAATTGCTTCATGCCCTGAAACAAATGGTGACTCTTTCTGTCCCCATTTTCACCACCAGACAAATCAAGACTCTCAGTAGTCAGTGAAGAGCAGAGAGTGCACTATGGCCACGTGAACCATGGTTTTATTGCTGTACAAGTGGCTAAGACCAGGAAATCCTCTGGTTTATTCAGCTATAACGTGGCTATGCCAAGACTCTTCCTGCCTTTTTTTATTAGGAAATATGAAGCATAGAAGAATTTATGAGATCATGAGAAATCTCAAGAAAAGCTTTCACTGGACCTGCTGTGCAGATGAGTTTGAATTGAACAGAGCGGACTCCAGGCCGCTGGCTTCTTTCTAGATTTCCAGGAACAGAAAGTCTCAGACTAGGGTCATGCCATTTTTATACGTAGGAAGATTTTCCCTGTGAGTGACTTGTACCCATTCTAGGCCTTACACTAGGACAGTGTGGGCAATGTTGGGTGGAAATGCTGCGTGTGGAAAAAAAAGGTTAGGTTTTGTTCTTAGCTTAACCTAAAGTCTTTGGATCTGATCGGAGACATGGAACAAGAGTTGGGGTGATTGACTAGAGGACAAATTCAGGCACCAGTGCTAACAGTGCTAGGTTAATAGAGCTGGGTAGCATGTATAGTTCTGCCCATGATGTACCTATGTATCTAGTTCTCTTCAGGTGGTTATAAGAGGGACATGTATCACATGGTGGTTCATACTCTTCTAGGAATACATGCAGCTGAGAGTTTACAGAAGTTAGCAGTAGAATAGAATGATGTGACAGATTAAAAGGTATCATATGATGCAAATATTCTTTTGAGAAGAAAAGACAATGTGATGAGGGGGAAAGAGAATTATGTGGTATTTGAGTTTGTGATGAAGAAGAAAAAGAAGTTATTAGCACTTTGATGCAAAATTATTAAGGAGAGAGATGAAAATGAAGAATAAAATATTAGAGTCACGTGTCTTGCTTATACTAAAGTTCCTCATGGCTTTTCCATAAACAAACGGTATACAGGTGACAGATTTATAAAGCAAATATAAAAGTAAATTAATTTTAATAAAGGAAGTGTGTTTGAAAAGTGTTGAATAGCTCATTTAGCAATATAAAAAATTCATGAGTGAATACATATGAATGCTACTTTACATGCCCAGGTGAAGAGCGAATTGCCTTGTCTGTGAAGAAAGCAATATTAGTGAAGGGAAAATAAATTATCAAACACAGAATGAAGCAAAAGTTGATACAGGATTGAGTGGAAATTATTTTTCTGTATCCTTTATCTGAATTCAAAGCAGTATCTTTGAGATAAGAAGAAGAGAGACGAGAAGACTGAGGGGAGACCTCATCTATGTTTACAAGTTCCTAAAGGGTGGGTTGAAGGAGGTTGGAGCCGGACTCTTTTCAGTGGTTCCCAGTGACAGGACGAGGGGCAACGGGCACAAGTTGGAACATGGGAAGTTCCACTCAAATATGAGGAAAAACTTCTTTACAGTAAGGGTGACAGAGCCCTGGAAGAGGCTGCCCAGGGAGGGTGTGGAGTCCCCTTCTCTGGAGATCTTCAAGCCCCGCCTGGATGCTCCTGAGTGATGTGCTCTGGGCAACCCTGCTTTGGCAGGGGAGTTGGACTGGATGATCTCTAGAGGTCCCTTCCAACTCTGTCAAATCCGTGAATCTCTTTTTCAATGGTACAACCAGCTGTAGTTTGTAATATGTCCCATTAAGCCATAAAAATGGTGGCCTGGGTGGTATTTAGTTTAAAATTGTTATCTAGCACTAGTTTGTCCCACAGCAAATTGTGAGTTAATTTTTTTTATCCTCTAAATTCAGTACAAAGGCTGACCTTATAAGTCAAGAATTACAAACACTGTAGGGACAGAATAGAATATGAGACACTGCATGGCGTCGCACAGTGCTCTCTGCTCAAACAACAGTTGTACACACTGCTTAGGTGAGAGAGTGAACTCCAGGACTGTATTGTTCAGCAGCTCAAACTGTCTTTTTCCCTAACCATATAGCCAGTGTATCGAAATTTCTTAATGCTATTCTCACAGAGAAGCTACCACCCTAGAGCATGTTATTGGCCTGTTTTGAGTTTATGTGTCTTCCCAACTAGCAACCAGCACCAGAAACTTTGGCGGAAATTCTTCAGGGAAACTCTGAGAAGGAATAAACACTTCTGTCTAGCTTTAACCAACAAGTCTTGGTTTATAACTGATTAATTAAGATTATTTTTTTATTATTATTTTTTTAAAAGCAACTGTTTATCTGTTCTAATTTAATAGATTATCTTTTTTTAATTTAATAGAGGGGTCTCATTAGCTACAAAAATGTCTAATGCTTTAGAATTTGCTGGCTTTCATGTCTTTTTCCATTTGTTTTAATCTAGTTATCATAGACAGACATGAAATGTAACACCCCCTCATTAAAATAAATGTAATGTTGTGACATAAAGTGACAGAAGCAAGTACGTCCCAAGATAGTGTTCTTTTCAGCCTCCTCTCTTTCATATGATATGATATGAAACAAGATTCCTCATTCACAGTGTTTAGAAGCAGCAGGGTTAACACAAAGAGAAGTCAGAAGATTTTTTATATTTTCATTCCTCTTTTTTACCCTGGAACTCCATGAATAATCCTAGCACATTGTTTCAGGATATCTACAGGAATAGAAATTATCGTGATTAGAGTGGCAGAAAGGGTTCCTTAATGTTGCCTGGAAAAAGGTCTCTGATAGTGCTGGCATTTTAAAATGGTGGCAAAGTAACCAAACAACAAAAATCCACCAAAACCAGAAAGAAAGAAGAAAAAAAAAAAATATGTATGCCTTTTCAATATCTTCAATTACATTTTGTGTTGTTAATATCGTTAGACTGCTCTTTGTTATTCTTAAAAAGTATTTTTTTAACAGTCATGGTAAACTCTGCAAACTGATTATTTTATTTCTGATGGTACCATGGAGAAGACCATTCTATTTGCCTCCCACCACAAGAAAAATGCATAGCTGAACAGCAGAAATAAATTATTATTCTTTGACAAGAAACATAATTTCTGGATATCGAGCATGTCCACGAATACTATTTCCCAAAAGAATGCTCAACCTCAAACATGTCACTGAAGGAAAAAAGTACATTTGTGTAGAGGCTGTGCTGTGATATTTACCTATGACATTTCCTTGGTAAATTGAGTTGGAATATATTTTCCCAAGTAAGGTAACATTTCAGTTTTGTTTGATGTGTAAACATATTGACATAAGACACATCCACTTCAGTTTGAAGCAAGCATCACCTCCTAGAGGTGGACTGAGTCTGCGGGAAATGAGTTGTACAGAAATTCACAGCTTCAAAATACACTGTAGCTGTGGATTTCGGGGGCAGACAGGCACATTACAAATGTTGGTGATTAGGGAAGGGGATGAAGGAAGGTTGTTAACATCCTGTGATCTAAAATCAAACTGTATCTGCATTGGATGTTAGAAGAATTCTGTTATGTAGCAAACAAGAAAGGAAAACCTAGTCATTTTCATGACTCATGAGTGTGAGGTCTTTGTAATCTATGTTTATCACAGGGAAAATTACAGTAAGTCACTGTATAGGCAAGGTCCCTGGAGGATTTGGGTTGGGATACCCAGCAAAACTATGGTCCCAGCCACAAACAATTTGCTTACCTCAGCTTTGCAGGTCTTCATCACAAGTTTAAAGATAATTATAACCTTGACAAAATACAAGAAATTAAATCAAGACTTTGCATTGGCTGCCAGAGCAGGCAATTAGATCCCTAGAAATGCTTGAAGCGGCAGCTTTTCTCAAACTCATCTTCCCAGCAGACGTTGCCAAAGAGTGATGGTGTTTCATCTTCATTTAAAAAAGGCAGGTTATAATACACATAATAACACCACAGGCACAAATGGTTCAAAATTTAACAAGTTCCCTTTAATCTGAATAACATCATGTCTGACCTTTTGTGCTTTTTTTCCTTTTTTCTGAAATGTTCAATATTTCCTGGATTTTTACTGGGAGTTTGAGTAGTTTGAGTTGTGTCCTGCCTGGTACCCGGAGCTCAGCACAGGAGTGGAAACCCAGCAGGGCAACAGTTTGAAAGGCTCAGCAGTCTTCATTCGGTTCCAGTTGAGGAAAGTTTTATAGCGGTGAAGCAGAATGGTTGACCTCTGTTCCACGTGCTACTCCTCATGTGTGTCCCTCTCTTTCCTCATTCCCAGTGGAGTGTCCCAAGGTGGAGCTATTCTACCCTGGGCTATCCCAGGCTGTGCACCCCTTGCAGTTTTGGGTGGACATGGAAGATCAGTGGGGTCTGAGAGGAGACTCCATAAACACAAGTATGGCTCTGTGCCTTTGACTACGTCTAAGAAGGGAATCAGGGATGGTTGTTCTGGCTACCTGTCCCCATTTGTCACTAGTACTGCGGCTTTGTTAAGACATGTCAGTATGATTGTGCGAGGTGATATCCTACATTTTAGTGCAAGAGATGGCTGGCTGTGCCTCTCCCTCCTCCCGTGGCCTTTGCAGGTGCCTGTTCTGAGCAGAAGGATCAGTCCCGAGTGAATGGAGGTGCTTGTTGGCAGCCCTGGGGAAGGAGCTGTAGCTGGAGAGGCTGGAGTAGCTTCTTCCTACCTGAAGAAGGAGAAGTACTGAAGGGGAGAGGGGCCTAAGAAAGCTGGTTGCTATTCAAGGATCACCTTCTCCAAGCTCAGGAGAGGTGCATCCCAAAAAAGAAGTCAGGCAAAAAACGCCAGGAGGCCTGCATGGATAAACAAGGAGCTCCTGGGTAAGCCCAAAACCAAAAAGGAGGCCTAATAGAGGGCGGAAGCAAGGATGGGTAGACTGGGTGGAATATCCGAGTGGCCAGAAAACAGATTAGGCAAGCTAAAGCCCAGACAGAATTAAATGTGCCCAGGGACATCAAGGCTGAGAACATAGGCTTGCACTTACACTACGGACTGTTTCAAAGCAGGTCTCCCTCACCCCATCCATGACCACTGAGTCTGCTGCAGTGAGCCACAGCATTGACTGTGCCATAGCTGTTCATCAAATCTAAGCCCTCCCTCTAGTCACAAGCTCATCTCCTGAGCTCTGTGTCTATGGTATTAAAATAAATAGAATAGCAGTTCAATACCACAGAGCAAACACAAGGCAGCAGTGGCACCGTACCTTGCTGGGATGAGCCCTTGCTGTGGAGGAGGAGGCCAGGAGGCAACACTGAAGCATCAATTTCCCGGGGGGAGCAGTGGAGGGAAAAACCCTCCAACCTCTTGCCCACTGTGTCATGGGCAAGTTTTGCAACTGAGCCGGAAGCTGTGTGCTCTGATGTTTTTATGATTCTTCACTAGCAATAAAAATGAGCCAAACCACAAAACGCCGAGCATCTGAAGTGGCTTGGCTTTCAGTGTTTTAACTTTTGCAAGTCTACGTGCTTGTTTCTGTCTGACAGAACCCTAGGAAGCCCCAAGGAAAGTTGCTCTAAGATTCTTCCAACTAGATAGCAGCCAGAAGCTCCAGGAGATGCTTTGAGTGCACTTGTGCCTATGCAGTCCCAACCCAAATCCCACATCAGACGTGTTCAGATAAGTTTGGAAAAGCTTTGCAGTGACTCATCAGTGCTTTCTGCACTTAGCAGGATAGAAATTCAGATCCTTCAGAGGTTTTTTCTTTGCAAGCTTTACCTCAGAGCTGAAAATATTTAGGCAAAAAAGCAGAGAACAGCAAACCCCTCTGTGCTACATTTACTGCTGGAACATTGTTCTCCTCCCACTGACTGGAGCTTGATTATTGAATTAAATGTATATTTTTTATTCATCAAATAGCTTCTGATAATGGATGCCTTCATGTTAAAGTTCCTAATTTTAAACAAACTAGGACAAATTCTCCATGGTGAAAATTCAAACCTTTACTTGGAAACAACAGAGATCAAACACTCTGAATGGAGGACTACAAATGAGAAAACAATAAAGATATATTTGGTAAGGAGTAGATAGAATAAAAGTCCTTCAGGACTGAACTGATCACAAGCTTTTTTGATCATAAGATCAGACAGAAATTTGAACCACAGAGAGCAACTTACGTTAATTCCTTGAGTTGTTTAACACACCATGTAAAATAATTACCAAATAAATGAGTTTCAGAAGCTGGACTCTTGAGAAAGAAAGAAAGAAAGAAAAAAATTTGTAAGAGGACTTTTTTCACATTTGAGCTGAACTTGGATGCTGCAAACCTATGCTGCAACCACACTTTTGCAAATCTTTGAACAATGGAGCATGAGGAGTGCCCATTTTTGAAGCCTGAGCAGCTCTGCATGTCACCTCTGCCAGCCTGTGCTTCCACATGCTTCAACATGATGCATCACCCATAAACCCCACAAAAGTAATAAATCTTAGTGATTGTTATGCTTCAAAGCACAGGGATTATCCTAAACAACTTACTTTGGCATCAGTTAATGCTTGTAACTTCTCTCTCTTTCTTGCTCTCTTTCTCTATTTCTTCCCCTCTCTTTCTTTCTTTTCACATTTCTTTCTTCTTTCTTTTTCTTTCTTTTTTCTTTCTCTATCTATCTGTCTATCTGTCTGTCTGTCTGTCTTTCTGGCAGGTCTTTATGAGGTGGTGAGCAGTCCTCACTAATTTGAAAGTGGAGAGAATGACAGGCAGAGTAGCACTGCCTTTATGAAAAGTTGCCTTTCATCCCAGCTGAGTTTTAGCTTTCAAAGCAGTATTTCTTGAAAGGAAAGGTTGCCTGTCAGCTGACACTGACATTTTTATATATAATGCATACTAGAAAATAGGTCTCTCTATGTGTTCCCTCCATTTTTAAAAACAGCTATTAAATCTGTCACTCCTGGAATAAGGGATTAAAGAGAAATTGTGTGGGCACATAGGGCCTATAAACGTGTTCATTAGCAGTCCTGGTGAGTTCTATCTATGGAACAGGGACAACAGCACGGTCTAACCTTGACACAGCAGGATAACGTACAGAGAGTTCAGTCAGCAGCCATTTCAGCCTTATGTATGGCTGCTAAGACTTTAATCATTACTACTAATTATGACTGCAATGTGACTATCAGCCCGTGATAAGTGGAAGAAGCAGGCCACACTCTCTTTCATGAGTTATTACAAAGCCACCAGAAGTCGGCAACTTTCTCTTGCCAATGACCTCAAAAAGATCAAAGCAAAGTCCTAGAAGCAGATGAAGATAAGTCCTGTGGCCCTCTCTCAAACCCAATCCCTCTCTATGGGTTTGAGATTCCTACAGTCGACTCTACTTTCTCAGCAGGTCCATTAGGCCATTCTCTCCAGAGTAAGGACTGGCCTCCGAAGCCAACACCCAGGTGCTGTGCTTGAAAGGACTGATTTAGGCCAGTTGAGAAAAAAAAGACTTGCATCTGACTTGCTCTGAAGGAGGCAGTGATGTACCAACACATGCAGGAAAGTGTGATTATGATCAAACTCCTTGTAATCTGGAGAGCAGTGATTTTCAGCCTGAATCTATTTTCCTTATTATTCAGAATACTGTGTATGTTGGATGACTAGTGCGACAATGTGGGTGTGAATGACTCCTTACAAGCTCGTATAGGAAATCCTTCTTTGTCACAAATAATTTGCCTTGCAAAGAGCAAATTATGGAGAAAAGACATGTAGGAGAGTTGTCAGTTAGCTGCTTGTAGGATTGCTGTGGATTCTTGTCTGAAATCTTTCCTTGTTCTCCCATCCTTATAAACTCAGACTCCTGACAAGAAAGCAAGTAAACTGCAGGTAAGGAAATAGTCATATTTAGCTGGAAGGTTCTTGGTGATTCCTGTCAGGTACTGCTACTGCAGTACTGACAACAATAAATAAAGTCAATTTTAGTTTATTGAAATGGGATCACAGTCCTAAATCATGCAAGAACAGGTTGCGAGAAGGATAGTAGAGCTGGCAGATGCCAAGGAGTACTCTCCTGTGAAAAGTATCTGAACATCCAGAAGAAAGGGCTGAGGTCTACAGAAAGCCAAGGGCAGACAGGGAGGCCAAACATGTCTCCTGAGAGTGCAGGGGCTGGATTACAAATGGGCTGAGGAGCTGAAACTCCCAGGAGCAGATGACCTGATTCTGCCACTTTGCTCTGCTCTGGCGAGACCTCATCTGGAGTATTGTGTGCAGGTCTGGAGCCCTCAATATAAGAAGGACATGGACCTGATGGAGTGGGTCCAGAGGAGGGCCACAAAGATGATCGGGGGGTTGGAGCACCTCTGCTACGAGGACAGGCTGAGGGAGCTGGGGTTGTTCAGCCTGAAGAAGAGGAGGCTCCGGGGAGACCTAATAGCGGCCTTCCAGTACCTGAAGGGGCCTACAGGAAGGCTGGGGAGAGCCTGTTTACAAAGGCTGTCAATGACAGAACAAGGGGTAATGGCTTTAATCTGGAGAAAAGCAGATATAGATTAGACATTAGGAATAAGTTCTTTCCTGTGAGGGTGGTGGAGCACTGGAACAGGTTGCCCAGGGAGGTGGTTGAGGCCCCATCCCTGGAGATATTCAAGGTGAGGCTCGACGAGGCCCTGGGCAACCTGGTCTAGTTGGGGGTGTCCCTGCTGGCTGCGGGGGGGTTGGACTAGATGACCTTGAAGGTCCCTTCTAACCCAGATGATTCTATGATTCTATGACCTGAGAGTGTTGCTGTCAGCCACGTGTCACTGGCTGCCAAGAAGAAAACCCCGCAGGTGGTGGTGGGGAGGGAGGAGAGTGCGCTGGGTGGGATGGGAAAACACAGAGAGAAATCCTGCCCTGGCTCATTGATTTGAACTGTAAATGGCACAGATGGATTAGCAGCGAGCTGAGTTTCCCACAGCCCCCGGACTGATGATCGTAGGAGCCAGTGCAGAGCCAACAGACACAGTCTGGATGTTAAGGAGGTTGCCTGCACCATAACCAGATGTGCTCTTCCAAGGCACTGGGGAGGCCGTGGGGCTCAATGGGAGAACAAGCTGCTGCGGTGGTAGTTACCAGTGCAGGAGTGGATGGTAGGACAGTACATATTTTCGTTACAAAGGCATCGCTCTAGGTGTTGATGGGATATTCTTCATTTCTTGGATGTTCCTGTCACCCAATCAAAATCATGTGCTGCATGCATTCTTCATTGAGGACTGGCTTTTTCTATGTGATCATTTTAAAATGGAAATGTTAAGCATTACAAACTAATGTAAATGATAACAAAGCCTAGACTCCAATATTCATGTGTTACTGCCTACGTTAGGCAGTGAAATACTTAGGATTTTATTTACTAATAATTGCTGTTAAAACAGGAATCTAGGGGCTTAGTATTAAGGTAAGAATCTATTCTAGAAATCCATCAATTCCACGTGGTTATGAAAATGGGACATAATTAAAATCCACTTTGAATGCTTTGTGGGTTTTTGTTTGTTTTAGGGAATCAATTTCTTTATTACATTGTCATCTCTCTACACTTTTACTGCAGTACTTATGTTAAGTGCCTTACTTCCCTGTTATTTCTGGAAAATTTCAGTCAATGACATGGAAATAATAGATAACTAGCAGCCTTTAAATGTGATTCCCCCCCAAAAAAAAGGAAAAAATTGTATCCACAGGCAGATATTCCAGCTTTGTCAAGCTAAATCACAATTTCTGGATCATGGTGTAACACACACAACATATGTCACTTGTTTTGGAGTGAAATGCAGCTATGCAGAACCTTTGCACTGCAGTTAGCTGTCTTTAGCAGTAAACAGTAGATGGCAAGGTTTGTTTTAGGCAAATGTATAAAAAGAAGGAGAAGCCTCACAAGTTTAAGACTATAAATGAGGACCTGACATAATCCTCACAGGAGGACCAGCTGTTCATAAAATCCTTTGCCCTTAGATGACTTACAAAAGGCTGTTTACCTACAGCCTTTGATTGATCAGTGGTGTCTCATATTTTGACAGAAGATCAATAATGGATTTTTGTAGCAATAATTGAAGACTGATTAGGCCTGTGCCAGCTGAGATGCCTTAGGGCATTTGAGACATCAACAGTAGCACTTGCATCACACAGGGTCTTCAGAAGACACATGCCCTTCCAGAACAGCTGAAGACCAGGTGAGAAACCATAGGGATCTTTACTGATAAAGTATCTTTGGCCAACTGAATTGTGCCCTGTGGTATCATTATTGTCAATATTGTGTATTTTTACTGCAGGAAGGTGATATGTATGCATCAACAATCCCATCAGTGTGAGGAAGATGGCGCAACACTAATTGTAAACTCTCATCTGTTGGGAATTCTGAATAGAGGTTGAAATCTGAGACAATGACACCAAAATCTACGTTGCAAGTACATAACTACATTTTATTTGGCTTAACGGGAGGAGAAAATCCCAAATTCACAACGCAGCACATGCTGTTGTCTCTGTGCCTGGGTTTTTCTCATTGGATACAGTAAATCCCAATGTCCCTCAGATCAGCTTTTTAATACTTCATCACACTGAGTTCAAGCAGACTCAGGCAAACGGCTCTGCGGTCCCATGAGTGCTGCTCCCTCTGGGATGACAATAGCGTGGCAGGTCTCCAAGGCTACTCCCTGACTAACATGGAGAACAGGTGCTGTGTGATCTGAATTGGTTTAGCTGTGATAAAAACATTCATATAGAAGAGTAAACATGCTGAAAATCCATATTCTGGTTTACCTACTGGTTAAGTTGTTTGCAGGCCATACTGGGAATCACCTGTTGTTTGAGAACCTCCCAGACATAAACCTCTGCGTGTACCCTGAGAGTAACGACACCCAGTCCTGGCGGTTGCTATTACATTTGTAAGACTTTTGCTAGTATAGGTGTTCCCAAATTTTTCATCCATATGTACGTTTGCCAATGTATTTAACGTTGCAATGCATTTAACTTTGCAGGGTATCTAACTGAGCACACGTGGAGAAGACAAAATTGTTCCTTGAAACTATTAAGGCCAGACAAGGTATCAGCAGGAGCTGCTTTGGCGATCTGTTCCTCCTTTACTTGCAAGGAAAAAAATCAGAGAGGCAGAAGGGGAGTTTGGTAAGTTTGGCCAGCCAGCGTTGAGGCTGTTGCTGTCCTCTTTGGGATGTGAGATTGCCAGAGCAAGGTTGCAACTTTTCCAGCCGTTTTTTCCTATGAACAGCGTTCCTGTTTTCCTGAGCCTTGAAGGGCTTGTATAAGGTCTGCTAGGTTCTTCAGGTAGAATAATTAAGGTCTTATTCACCATTATCACCAGGTTAAACCTATCTGTTATTGTCTGAAGTGGGCTGGGACACACACACATAGTCCTTCAGCCAGCTGAACACTGACACAATGGCATCCATCAAAGAGAGAGGAACAAAGGAAAGCAGGTTTCATCTGCAGCCTGAGTACCTAGCTACAAAACAATCCTCTGTCTTTAGCCTCAATTGGCTGCCAGAGAGAGAAGTAGAGACGTTCAGCACGTAGCAAACATGTCCATCCTGGTCTGCAGAAAATCCACTACTTCCTTAAGTAGCTGATGGCTTTGTATCAAGATATCTGCACAAGAACAAAGAATATTCATGTTTAAAATGAATTTTACCCCTCTACTCTGCTCTCGTGAGACCTCACCTGGAGTACTGCATCCAGCTCTGGAGACCTCAACATAGAAAGGACATGGACCTGTTGGAATGGGTCCAGCAGAGGGCCACGAAGATGATCAGAGCGATGGAGCACCTCTCCTCTGAGGACAGGCTGAGAGAGCTGGGGTTGTTCAGCCTGGAGAAGAGAAGGTTCTGGGGAGAACTTATAGCAGCCTTCCAGTACCTAAAGGGGGCTACAGGAGAGATGGGGAGGGACTCTTTGTCAGGGAATGTAGTGACAGGACAAGGGGTAACAGTTTTAGATTGGAAAAGGGGAGATTTAGGTTAGATACCAGGAATAAATTCTTTCCTGTGAGGGTGGTGAGACACTGGAACAGGTTGCCCAGAGAAGCTGTGGCTGCCCCATCCCTGGAGGGGTTCAAGGCCAGGCTGGATGGGGCTTTGAGCAACCTGGTCTGGTGGGAGGTGTCCCTGCCCAGGGCAGGGGGGTTGGAACTCCATGATCTTTAAGGTCCCTTCCAACTCTAACCATTCTATGATTCTATGAAAATGTACTTCTGTGCTGTACTGTATCATCATTCTCAGTCCATAGAACATCACTAAATTTTCTGAAATGCATCAAAACCTTTCAATAGTCCAAGTTTCATTACTAATAATATCTGCTATCAAATACATGAAATTATCCAGTCTTTATTGACTTGATTAGGAAATGTTCGTGTTGATAAAACAGGAGAATGTAAGGATTGTTAGAGGAGACAGTTGTGACAGCTAGTTTCAAATTATAACAGGTATCTCAAAAATTAAGGTTTTGCTTGTTATAATGGATTGGAAATAATAGTAATTTTGTGAATTGTTGCTAATAAAAGACACTAGTTAGCCATGCAAGCAGCCACTGGACATGGCCAACAACAGGAGGCAGCAGAATAAGTTTTGTTAGTAAGCTTTAGATTTTTATTTGAAGGCTAGGATGATGTAATTTATCAAACATATCTTCTGCCCATACTTTTTTCCATGTGCTTGAGGAACCAATTCCCTGGGTAATAACTGCTGACATTTTACTTGGTCTTAATAGTTTCCAGAAACTTTGCAATTTTTTCATTTACATTCTGTATACAGGAAGCAGAATTACATCAGATTTAAATAAGCACAGGGATTTTTGTTTTGCTATTAATTAACCAAATATATGCTATCAGATATTCATGGTAGGTAAGGTTTTCTTATTTCAAAACACGTCATTATGCTTGGGAACAGCTCAAATGGGCAATTAGGAAATACATGATGCTAGCTAAAAATGCATTTTTATCTACAGAAAAGGAATGCAGATTTCTTACACAAGAACAAATTAAATATAACAATTTCTATAGTCAATGTAAAATACATCAGCTTAGTAGATGGAGCAATAGCTGATCTTGTGGATACTTTGCAATCTGGCTCCAGCTAGTCCATGGATGACTGTTGTTCCACCACTTTAATCCTATACACAAATGAAGATAAAAAGAAATATGCACAGAGATCATTAATGCATCAGAACTAGGTATTACAGCCACAGTAGAATTTAAGAAACTTACATCCTATTATAAAACAAATTAAAAGGAAAGACTAGGGTCTATCTTGAGGTCTCAGGGCCCAAGTGGTTTTTGGTGACACTGCTTGTCTGGCTGACAGCTCTGCTCATCAGGAATTATGGTGCCCAGTGGTGTAGTTGATAATCTGAGTAATGCATCTGGAGGAAACCCAGATGGCCAAATGCTGCCCTTTGTTTCTTTCCGAAGGAATATGTGGCCTGAAGACAGATTAGGAACAGTGGCAGATGTATAAATAAGTCCTCCTCTGGCATAAACTACCCTAGCCACAATTATTTCCCAGCCATTTTTATTGTTCTTTGCTCCTTGTCTGCATTTCTGTGGAAGTGAAATGTGATGTGTGGTGCGACGTTCTATGATCATGGTATTCAAGATCCAATCAGACACAGAAAGGATCAGCAATATCTTAAACTAGATTAAGTATACAAATCTCACTAGGTTAACAGATGTAAACTGTATATTAATTATTTGGGTATTTACTCAAACCAGACATACCAATATCAGTTTGTTATTAATGAGGAAGATTATGTAGACCCTACTTATCCAAAATATTTATATCACATGATGCCCTGTTGATCAGCACTTTTAATGTGACTATCTTCCTGTGAGGTGCGAAAGTTCTATAAGACAGCAATATCCAAGCTTTTAGAAAAGGATTGGTGGAGATCAGAGTGTTGAAATTACATTTCATTAGACTCAGACTTGCATTCTAGCTACGGAGGCCCTCCTTCTTTTCCATTGTTTCATCTTGTTCATCAAAGAAAGTGACGATAGTAATAGAGACTGATTCCAACCTATGGGAAGCTCTTTTTTGCTTAATATTGGGCTTTGGGTAACATTTTAAAGTGAGTGCAACCATTTAAAGATATATATATATATTTAAAATGTATGTGAAGAAAGGAGAATTTTATGGCATTAAGGGAGAAATTATAAAATGTAGCCCTAAATAACCTCCTGGAGTTAAAGGTAGTGTTCAAGGCAGTGTTCAAGGTCAGGTTGGATGGGGCTTTGAGCAACCTGTTCTAGTGGAAGGTGTTCCTGCCCATGGCAGGGGGTTTGGAACTAGATGATCTTTGAAGGTCCCTTCCAACCCAAACCATTCTATGATTCTGTGATTCAAGCATAAAATGATAACTCAGGGCCGATAGTTATAATGTTTGGTCTTTGCTTTTATAATTATAAAACTAATATTGTAGTCAGTGGGAAAAATGCTTTTTTGCACCCATAGGGTGTAGATCCAGAGCAGTTACATTGCTTCCCACAGAGGAAGAATAGCAGAACAATTTGGGGCAATCAGTTATTAGGATTTGGAACTGCCCTTTAAACATGGCTTATTGATTAATAAAGCTATTTTTGTACTGCTTGCCTCTTACATTTGAAGAATTAAAACTTGGTTGAAAGAATCAATACAATTTATTGTATGTTTTTTTCTAAGCATTGCTGATTATGATTTAATTTGACAGTAATCTAATCAAAATAAGATTTTACTATAAAATCAGGTCTACGGAGGCCATTTACCATGGTGGTTACTTCAATTAAACACCAGGAAATCTGTTCTGGAAAAAAATATCACATTGCAAGCAAGCACTGTTGTTGCTGTTGCTATTAACTGCATAGTGTCTTAAATTTTAATAACTCATTGCCGATTAACAAAAATCCATGCACTTCACAAAGGAGATCCTAGTTCTGCTATTGCATTTACTGAGAACATTTTACCATCATAACACAACAGTTCATGTATTATTACAGCTTAGTAGGTCATTCTTCTCCTTTTGGTGACCACATTATATTTAACTTTTTCAACCTAGTTTCAGAATATTTACTATATATGCAAGTAGACCTAATTTTACAGACCTTTAAATTGTTGTGGTTTTTTTTTTTAAACCTTCCCTTTGGGAATTCTTAGGATTTAGCCAGTCTATGAGTTTCCCATTTCAGGGCATTTTAGCAGAGTTCAGTAATCCTTCACTTGCTGGCAACACAAGGATCAACATTTGTACTGTCTGTAATTTTCCATTCTGAGTAGCTGCCACCAGTGTACATATATATATGTATGTATAATATAAGTATTTCTCTTAGGTTTATTGCTAAAATGTAGAAAATATTAGACCAAACAAACTATTTTACACTGCATTGTCTCCCTGCAAGGTTAACTATAAGAAAATTTCTCTGCAATGACGGTGATTTTGACTGTGATATAGAGGACTGACCATGAGAATCTCATGGAATATCAGTTATTTTTCTTCCTAAGATCTCAGGCACTCCTAAGGATGTTTTGATAAATGCCTTTTTAGGATTTTTTTTGGAAATCCCCCAGACCTCACTTTGTGATTCAGAATCAAGAGGAATTGTGGGTGCTTCCCAGTCATAACTGCAGATACCTATAGGCACACACACACACACAAAAGTTTTAGCCTGTAAAATCTAAAAAGATAGAATCATAGAATCATCTAGGTTGGAACGGACCTTCAAGATCATCTAGTCCAACCATCAACCTAACTCTGACAAAAAAAACATCACTAAACCATGTCCCCCAGCACCATGTCAACCTGGCTTTTGAACACCTCCAGGGATGGTGCCTCAACCACTTCCCTGGGCAGCCCATTCCAAGGCTTGACAACCCTATCAATGTCAAAATTTTTCCTAATCTCCAATCTGAACCTCCCCTGGCGCAACTTGAGGCCATTTCCTCTAGTCCTGTTACCTGTGACTTGGGAGAAGATCCACTCTTTCAGTACTCTTCTACACCAAAGCTTACATTAGGCCTGTAGCAACACAGACAGAAAGAGCAAAAAGGGAATTGCTCAAATAGGCCAACTACTTAGACAACTTAGTTTGTCTAGTCAGTACAGGTTTTTATCTGACACAGATTCTTCTCTAATTCAATAATTTGCTGTAAATTTTGCTTGGATTTCAGAGACTCATGCAAACTGTACCACTGATCCTGCAATCAGATTAGTAAGACCTCACTGTTAAACCAATGTGGAGCCCCATATGCTTTAATTAAATTCTGAATGGAGCCTGTTTTGAAACACAAATAACAGCTAACCAATCTAACGCTGGAATTGTATCTCACACTAGAAATGCTACCTTTTAATTCAAAGAGCCTGATTCTATGCTTTCAGCTACTGCTTTCCTCTGATTGCTTGAGATCAAGTGTTCGAGGCCTCCCTGCTTGTCTCAGTGCTGTCTGGTCTCTCTTGTGTGTGAAGGATATCTGTCCCCTTGCCCACTAGCCAGGAAGCTGAGGTCTGCAGCTCTTAAAGTGAATATTCACTGGAGGCAGACACAGCACACAGAACCCTGGGACACCAGTGATGCTCCAAAATACCTCTGATGTGCATGGTGATGGCAAGCTGGTGAAGTTTAAAATGCATCCAAAAAAAAAAAATCTTTTCAGTAGTTATCATCCTTTAACCATACTGAGAAAAAACAGAGCAGTTTTGTTTTGCTTTGTTTTGTTTTAATTAACATACTAGCAGAAAGAACTGTCGCTGGAGACAACCTAAGCTCCCGTGGTTTGAAACAATGTGTAGTCGCTCAGACAGTTAACAAAAAAACTATTGGAATATGTTTGATAAGTTTTTGGCTGAGAAACTGATGTGTTACACGTTATTCTGGGACACTCTGACTTGCAAAGTGCTGCAAATGTTGCCATCTCAGAATGTTGGTATTTCTGCTTTCAGTTTTTACTGAAACCAGATATGAAGTAGTTGCCTGAAAAAGAAAGTTAAGGGACAATGAAACCTGAAAGGATGTGTATTCTGAGTTTTGGAAGAAGATTTACAAACTCCTTATGAGTTTACTTACAATATGTCTGCTGTATCAAAGAGCCTTTTGTTTTCCAATGGGAAAAATTTTTCAAATGTTAGTTTCTGGCTGAAAAAGTTGTTTCCTAACCTATCCTTCAAAACAATGCCAGCATGAAAGACAGGTTTTATCTTCTCAGTGCCTATGGAGAGAGACAGGCTAAACCGCCCTCTGAGAACTCCCCTCTCTCTACAGAGATTGTAGAGGGATTCCCACTGATCAGTTAAGACTAGATGTTTCTCTTGTACATGGCTGAGTTAGATGACATTAATTAAGTAATGCCGCTTTATGGAGAAATATGCATTCAGGTACTATAAGGACTGAAAGGACTTATGTGATCATTTGTGTCTGACTTTGTAAGCACAGGAATTCCTTGAGCTAATTCCTGTTTGAGCTAGAGCATACCTTTTAAAACCTATTAAATTGGATTTTAAAATGGCATAGATAGAGAACGTACCACATTCTTTATGTATTTAGTTGTTTCACTGTTTAATTTCCATTGAGTCTAGTGTTAGATTTACATCCCAGCACCAGCTTCCAGTATTTTGACCTTGCATTCACTTGTAAATTAAAGACACTGTGACTATCAAATACTTCCTCTTTATGAATGAAATCACAGATTCATCACCTTATCTTCTTATTTCCAGCCTTTATGGTTTGTAATGAGAACCTGAGATTTCCTGGCTGGATTCAAAGTAAGAGTTTTGATTGATGAGGCCCTGAAACAGTTGGTATTTTATCATTTCAAAGAGGTCCCCTCTTTTCATATCCTGCATATGCAGCTCCCGAAGGGAGCTCACAACAGAGATCAGGGAGTGAGGGACTCCATACCCTACACAAGGTCCAGCACAGCTCAGGTTCAGTTCCTTTCAGAGAGATCTGCCAGAGTCCTCTGTTTGCCCGAGCACATGCAGAAAAGAGTCTGAGAGGTCTTCAGTATGTGAGGAAAGGTGTATTTGACGCTCTACAGTTTATTTAAGTGGACTTCAAACTTCTGTTGTAGGAATCCTAGAGACTTAGACTCTCTCTCTGAGTGCACATAACTCTTCTGATAAATAATAGCCTTCTCTAATAAGAATAAAGGAATGACAGGGACATAACTTCTTTCCTGCATCCTTTACTCAGGGAGAACTCCCTAGCTGAAATTTCTGTCAAGCCGAGGACTTCATCTTCAGGTATTAAATATACAAATTAAAAATCTTTTTGTATTTCTAATTATTTTAGAGCAGAGCTTGATCACAACACCATTTTTGCTTGCACTTTCCCTTAACGTTTGCTATGCTTTTGTGCTAGAAAACCCCACTACAGAAGGCAAATTTGTTACATTTACTTGCAGTTTCAATGTCCTTGTTCTGTCCTGCTGTTATCAAAATCCTGAAGGATTTTCGCTGTTGCTATATTGGTCCAGGTGCCATCAAGGTTTCACTATGTTTCCTTTCCCAACCAAGTTTAAGGGAATTTTGTTGAACAAAAGTCATCCTTGGTAAAATATATTGCCAGACACACATGGCAAGCTCTCCAAAAGACATACCTTGAAAGTTTTGCCTTAAACAAGTTTTATTTGTACTTTCTGTGTGTATATTTGTCTCTCTGTGTATTTGCACTTTACATATATACACAGACTTTAGAGGCTCAGTAGTTCTTTGATGTGGCTTTAGCTGCCTGGTTGGACATAGTGTCCTCAAGTATATCAATAAATTAAAATGCAGCAAAACTCCCCAAATCTAAACAGAACTTTGGAGAAGTTTAAACCCACACCTTAACTTCTATATATATATATAGACATATAATGTATAGACATAAGACGTATAGAATATATAAGATGTAAGAATATATAAGACATAACATATAGACGTATATAGACATAAGACGTATAACACAGGAGCATTATTACAATAAACTAAGGATGCATTTGATTGTTCTTTAGTGCTGGCCTAGCATAGCTACAGCCATACTCTTAGCTAACAAGTAATGCAGTTCCATGCCAATTGCCAACCAAGAATGCTTTTGGCTTATGCTATTCCCTGAACCATCGCCAGAAGAACAAAAACCCAGATTGATGCAAACACCAACCCACTATCAGTGAAGGAAGAGTTGGTATGTGAACCATTACAGGAGCTTGACCCCTACAATTCAATGAGCCCTGGTGTGATCCACTTAAGGCTGTTAAGGGAGCTGGCTGATGTCGTTGTGAGGCCGCGCTCTATAATCTTTGAGAAGTCATGGAGATTAGGGAACACCCCAGAAGACTGGAAGAAGGCTTATGTCATCCCCATCTACGAGAAGGGCTTAAAGGAAGATCCAAGAAATTATAGGCCCGTAAGTCTTACTTCAGTCCCTGGGAAAGTTATAGAATGAATAGTCCTGGGGGCTATCGCAAGTCAAATGAAGCAGGTGAGTGGAAAAGCCAGCATAGATTCACCAAGGGCAAATCATGCTTGACAAATCTGATTGATTGCCTTGTACAACAACATAACCTGCTCAGTTATGTACAGAAAGCAGTGGACATCATTGTCTACCTGGATTTCTCCAAGGCTTTTGATACGGTTCCCCATAGCCTCGTCCTAGAAAAATTGATGTGTTATGGTCTAGACAAGCGGTGGGTGGGGAACTGGCTAACAGGCTGCACCCAGAGGGTGGTGGTAAATACCACCTTTTCAAACTGGCAACCTGTGGAGTCCCTCAGGGATTGATATTGAGCCCAATACTGTTTAATATCTTCATACATCATCTGAATGATGGGATCAAGTGTACCTTGAGGAAGTTTGCCCCACCAAACTGAGTGGGGAAGTGGACACTTTGGAAGAGAGCTCCACTCTGCAGGAAGACATAGTCAGGCTGGAAGAGTAGGCTAACAAGAACTTTGTGAAGTTCAACAAAGGACAAGTGTAAGGTCTTGCTCCTGGGATAACATAATCCAGGAGTGCAGAACAGGCTGGGATGTTCCTGGCTGGGCAACAGCTCTGTGGAAAAGAACCTGGGGGTCTTGGTGGACAATAAGCTCAATAAGAGTGAACAGCGTGCTGCAGCGGCAAAGAAAGCCAACAGGATGCTGGGTTGCGTCAACATGGGTGTCACCATCAGAGACAAAGAAATCATTATCCCACTCTACTCAACACTTGTCGGGCCATAACTGGAATACTGTGCTCAATTTTTGTTCTCACTATGTCAAAATGATGTGAAAAGGCTGGAGACAGTCCAGGGAAGGGCCACAAAGATGGTCAAAGGACTGGGGAAAGGCTGAGACAACTGAGTTTGTTCTGCCCTGAGAAAAGAAGGCTTAGGGGAGACCTTATCCCCATGTTCCCATATTTAAAGGGTGGCTGCAAAGAAGATGGAGACTCCCTATTTACAAGGAGTCACGTGGAAAAGATGAATAATAATGGGTACAAGTTACTCCTGGGGAGTTTCCAACTGGACACAAGAGGAAAACTTTTCATTATGAGAACAATCAGCTATTGGAATAATCTCCCCAGGGAAGCGGTGAATTCCTCAACATTGGACAATTTTAAGATTCAGGTGAACAGGGTGCCGAAAGCTTGGACCAGATGATCCTTGAGGTCCCTTCTAACCTGATATTCTATGGTTCTATGAAGAACTCTAGGAGACTGTAAACTGGACTGGCTAAAACATTCCAAAATACTGCACACAAAATCAAGTGCCTAGATTTGCTCCCCACAATGCTTAATTTGCTTCTACAGACATAGCTTAAGGTGGTTAAGATTTTGAATTGCCTAATTCGTTACTTGCAATTTTTCTAAACAGGGCACTCTCTCTCTTTCTTTCTTTACACTCCTTCTTTGTTTACATGCTCTGTGATGGGCCTTGTTTGACTGCTACATGGTAAGCCCCCAAATTCACCAGATACTTTTGAAAATGCTGAAGATATTGGCCAATGTTATTCATCAAATGACTGTAGCTATTTCTGTCCCTTTGTAGTCAAAAGAAGTAAGTTTTAAATAAAGGTTAGCACATTTCTGTGTTTTTCTCCCAAGCTGACTTACTAAAAAATATTTAATTAATAGCAACATATACACAAATCAGCAAACTAATGAATTTTATGCTAAAATACTCCAGGAACTCGTCACCACAGTGCCTGTACCCTAACGCTGAAGGGCAACATCACAAAACATGGAGAGCACTTATACTACTTTTTCTTTTATTTTTTTATGATAAAAGGTATGCCAGGGAAGAATCTATAACAAAGTACTAAATGATAAACTTGCAAGCTCTCAGGGGAAAGTGTCACACTAAGCAGCAAGCACTATAGATGTCAAGAGCAAAACATATCAAACATCCTTTGTGCTTCTCAAATTGAACTTTTGCCAACAACATTATGATTTTCAAGACAAAGCAACAACAAAGGCTAATTTTAGCTCTTGGTTAATTAATAAGTGTTGTGTGTTATATCTGGGGGAAAATTACTGCAGTTTGTTTGACATTGGTGAGGCCTAGTTCTTCACTTGAAAAGCACATTTGCTTTTACCTACCATGCTTTGAAAGTGTGTGAGGGGAATAAATTGAAAAGAGGCCAGAAAAGGTGAAAACTCTGCTTCACATTAAAATATGACAAAAGAAAAACTTTTGAGACAATTTTCATCTAAATCACACCCATGATATCCATATCAGAAACAGTAATGCATATCTGAGATTAAGAGCAGGGTCACAAACCTTGTGTTTTATTAGTAGATTATCTACATCTGTGTTTCTCCACTTAAACAAGGAGAAAATAGGTGGTGGCAGGTCTTGTAATGGTAATGAGATGTTTCTTTTGGATTAGAAGCAACCTTACAATAAAGACGACCTGGTTTTCTTTTCTTTTAAGTGCAGAGTCTTTCATTGCTTCTCACATTTAAAAATAAAAATCCCAAATCTCGGAAAAGTTTACAGCTTGGTGGAAGATTGCATTGAAAATTACTTTCCTCATCTGTGCTTTTCTGTTTCTCTGGCACTCGGCTTCATTTCCAGTCTCTGTTTCCACTTCTGTATATTTTGTTTCTCCTGGATGGTGATTGAGTGACAGGAATGTCACATCAGGGAATAAACCAGTGCAAACTGCAATAGTTGTCAGGAGTAAACTAGGATTTGAACAACACCTAATATGAAGAACCCCAGGTAATTGGTAGAAATATATCAACATATGTATACAAAGAAGTTGATATACAATGGATGACAGCTGTTTGCGGGGATGTTTGAACCATTTATTGTACGTCCATTACAGGCAGCTTTCTAGGGAACTGAACAAAGAAAGCAAAAATGAGGAAACAGTTCTTTCTAAGAACAGGTTTGACTGCTTATTTTGTCTTGTAAACTTTGTCTCTAATTCCAGTAACTTTAAAAAAATGTAGCATTGCACAGCTTGCAGGTTTGGGGTCATTCTCTGCCTGTTTTTTAAACAGCAATCTACAATTCAAAATTTAAATATATCTGCCTTCCCAGTCTGTGCAGTTACTGAATATGAAGCTGCACGCCCTGCTTACCTGTAAAATGGCTGAGTCCCCATTGAAATAAGTGGTCATTCAAATGACACGTGTTTGGATTGAAGAATACCTGCATGAGAACTCTTTACAGGAGAGGGCGGCCAGCTTCTCCCCACCGTACTTTGGATGTGCTTTCCTGACCATCGGTTCTATTTTCTGATAAGAGTCCTTCGGTTGTAATTAATGCACTGCAATTTGCCATCACGGAAATGAGAGCATCCCACACGGTGATCGCACCCTCAGACTGCTAAGCTGCTACAGACACCGTTTTGTTGCCTTGCCACCATCCACACCTTGGACAAACGCGCTGGCTAGGCTTGCTGGGCAGAATTCACTACGCTGGTTTTGGGTTCCCACTTGAATTGTTTTGACATCTGCTCGTTTTGTTGTGTTCGGCAGCATAAACTGAGTGAGGCACAAAATGTCCCTCCCAACTCCTTCTCTGTCCTTATTAACTAAACCTAGACAAATTAATCTCATACCTTCTGGGGCAACACTTCCTTTGGTGGTCTATGGGGTGAAAACCAGAATGGCTGCATGTGTAAAGAACTGAACTGGAATAAACTCATTCTCCTGGCTTAAGTGTGACTTAAAATAATAACATGCAAAAAACCAGAAGTAAAGCCTTAATTTCATTCTATCAGTCTTTATACCTGATTAGTACTATTTATCCCTATGCAGCCAACAAACAGGTGACAAAACACCGTATTATATGCTCTGGTTTTTTTGACAGAAATGTGATTATGGATTTATGCCTGATCTAGACTAAATTTGAACTGGCAGGTGGTCTGCTAATTCACAAGTCTAATATTAATGAGTGTCGAAGTAGGGCTGCAGAGTTCACGAGTACCTGCCACCTTCTTTATTGGTTATTCCCTGAAATGTAGGGGTTATCCTGATGGTTAATAGGAGCAGGTGACTTTGGAAGAATCAGCTCATTAACTGTTATGGGTAATGTCAAGCATGCATTCCAGCGACATAATTAAACTAAGTACCAAGGAGGTTAATAATGGGAGTAACGGGAGGTTGCTTGTTAAATAATAACTGTGTTCACTTTCAAGCTTATTGCCAGTTTATTTTTTTCACCAATGTCATTAACAGATGTGCTGTGATGGTGTATTCTGCTTCATAGGCAAAATGTCAATTATTGATAGCAAATGAAAATACACTCAGGACAGCAGAATTACAGAGCACAATGTTCCAATGGCCGATAAAAGGTTGGTTACATCTAGACATTACCTTCTTAAATTAATTCGGTTGATGTTTGTTAAAATCAGCTGTGATCAGAGGAAATTAATATTTTTCTCTACAAAATATTTTTAGTACAAACATAGTTGAGTAGATTGCAGGAATCTACTTAGTATTAGTTGTCCTGTATCCATTTTGAATAAATGACAGTTGTACAGACCAAAAAGACCCAAATAAACATCCCCAAACCTGAGTTGAAAAGTAGTACACCTGATCATAAGAGCTATTTTAAAGAACACACTGGGGCATATGACAAGGAACTGTTTATTCAAGATATACACACTTGCAAGAGAAATACTTGCCACTCTTAAGAGGAATTCTTTTCCTACCGTCTTCCTTAAAATAAAACATTCTTCCTTGTTTCCAACTTCGTTGCTTTTTATTTCCATTCAGCAAAGCTGCTTGCCCTTGCCACTGCAATGCCACATCTGAATCCTGCTTAAACATCTGGCTAAGGTTGCCACATGTAGCCTGATAAAATTGGAACACTTGTAATTGCTCCTTAGTGACTTTCTCCCAAGAAAATGGACATATTCCATTTTCCAGAATGGAAATATTCCATGGAGGAAAAGGGAAGGAAACATGTCATCTATCAGTCTCTGTTCCAGTCCTAACATTTGCTTCTTGTGTTGGGCTCAGCATTTCACCAGGCTCCCAGCTGCTGTCCCCCACAGCCACCTCCACCACCAGAGAGAGCACTGAGCCTCTTAAAGCACCCGTATTCCTCTGGGCTGTTTTAAAGTAAATAACGTCCACTGTAAAGGAAGACAACCTGTAAGGAATCCTGAGGTTTGGGGTGAGGTTCTTAAATGCAAGTGATAGGGCTTTATGGGCAAGGTTGAGCTTTGCCAGCTGTGACCCAGAGAACAACCCTCCCGTATCTCTGCCTGTTGTGGTCAGAGTGGACACATCTGCCAGCTCTGAGCTCCTTCTAACTTTTCAGTGTCCATGAATAAAAACTTTGGGTACCAAGCAATAGCAACAAAGAAATTATGAAAACAGGCCAAGAGACATATGGCAAACATGAGGGTGATAACTGCAGAGAAAACACTTAGCATGGTGTTTACATTGTCCTTGTCACAAGAAGACTGCTCAGAATTGCAAGGCTGACCTAGTTTAGGGGTTGACATTCTTGTTAAATGCTCTGGGGCAGGTACTTTTTTAAGCAAGATACTTCTGTTCTGCCAAGGTCCATCTACAACATACTGGCTGCCAGTACTAATATTTCTTTTAAAAAGATATTTGAAGGACAGCTCATATGTACTGTTAGAACAGAAAATGTGAAAGAAAATGTCTGTAGGGTTGAGAGAGAGGAATTGCATACCCACTATAGAATTAAAGCTGCAATATTTGTAAAGTTTATTGGAATACCTTTTATATACCACTACCTTTCTTCGTTTGGAGTAACTGAAATTAGGTAACTAAAAAGGAATGAAAGGTCTTTGCCAGATATTTGTCTTTCAAAAACACTGATTTCCAACTAGTTCCATTAAATCAACATCCGTAAAATTCAGGGCCTGAATTTCCACAATATTTTTAACAAATTTGCTTTCAACTTACAATAGTAATTATTTCCAATAAAAATATTTGCACATTAAAACCAGATTTTAAAATGCAAATGTATTTCCCCTTATCTCTAAAGTCCCTGTTAGGAACTGGATTGTATTTATAATAAAAAACTCTGTGTGTAGTGAACTTTATGTATTTATTTGTTTTGGTTTGTGTTTTGGGGGATAATAGGGTGTATAGGAGTAGCTGTGGGAAAACACAGGTCAAGCAATATTAAATCAAGCTTTGTTCTGTAATTTCTCATTTACTCTGACAGTTTTTGACTGGAGAGAGAGATGAAATAGCAAATAAGACTAAATGGGAGAAATTTCAGGTAACTCAGAATTCTCTGGCTGTTGGATCTGATCCAGTTTTCTCTAAAATCACTGAAAAAGTTTGCATTGATTTCTCTGAAAGCTGGATCAGACCTTCTCAGACCCTTCAGTTAAATCCCCTGAGACAAATTCTTTGTTCTGCTGGATCTCGCTAGTCCCATGGAACTAATGAGTTCAGCAGCTGTAGCTAAAGGATAAAGTTTGCCTTGTGCTATTTTCTTTATATAGTTTTGTTAGGGTTATAACTCCCCTTGCCCTTGTGTAAAGGGAAGGAGGGAAAAGAATAAAAAAGGAGAGGTTATAGTTCACTTTTTATTATGAGGTAAACAAGGGAAAAGCACAGCGTTTCAGATATAAGGCTCATATTTTGACCTTGAGCACTCACACACTGTCATCCTACTCTCTACTTTGGAAATGAATTCAGCAGGGGTTCATTTGTTTCACACTTCTGACCTTAATTTAACTGTAAATATTTTGCTGTAAATAATTTTGATGACTGAATTAGTAGATCTGCCTCTACAATATGTTCCCAGTAGGCAATTGTTCCATTTCATACCCAGACATAGCTGAGATCCACCCTGGTAAGCAAATCCTGTTCTGACGTCTGAGGAACTGTGTCACGCTGCCCATATGTTCCTTCCTACTAAGGAGGTCACCCTGTTTTATAGGAAATTTAAAAGGTCCATTAGAAATTGAACTTGAGTAGTTTTAATAAACAGATGCTGGGTTAGATGAAGAAAAACTCCATTTTATAAAATAAAATTGTATACTGTACCAGAATTTTTATGCTTTGTAATGTTCAGTGCATTATCGCCAAACTGGCCACCTTTTAACCTTTGCTTTTCTTTGCAATAGCCTATGAAATCCTTTTATCTCTTTTCAGAATTGCTGGTTGCTAAGCAAGTACAAGTCTCCCAGTAGTGTGCTGACTATTGTTATTAACTGTCACTGCCATAACCAATAAAAAAGAAATAGCAAAAAGTAATTTCAATAAGCTTTGAATTTTCCTATTCTATTTTTCATCTTGACCTGTGCTCTCCATAGAGGAAAACACAGTAGCTGAAGTCAATGTAGAAAGCTGATCTGACTAAGTGGTGATGAGATCTGTTCCTGTCACAGTAGATTATTTCAGACTGGAACACCAAATGACCATTTCAGAGCTCTGTAGACCTTCCCATTATCTCTGTAATTCCTGCTGACGTTAATCAAAACTATTGTCCTATTTGCAAAGAACTTAATACCATTTTGATTACCATTCGTTTTATTTAGCCCTCGCCATCTGTTTTATTTATGGTGCTCTCGTGGTCATTTGAAATAATGTCTCAAATGTTATTTTTGCAGTGTCCATTTTGGTCAAGATATAAATGCACAGTAATATTTTATGTAATGCGTAATATATTAATATGCAATTAAATTCTGAGGAGTTGTGTTAGAGGTTATAAGTGCTTTTTGGGGTAGGACAAGACAGAAGTGTTTTTTTAAAACAGCAAGCTTTCAACAGCATGGAGATTTTAGAAAGTTGAACTTGGTTGCTTCAAAAGCCAGTTCCTGGCAGAGACTTCAAACGCCAGGAATATACTGTTTATCTACCTATAGAAAAGCTCATAAAGTTGAAAGTAGAAACACTATGTGTAAGATTGAACCTTAGAAAGAAAAAAACAAACCAAACCAAAACAAAAACCTGATAAATTCTAGTTTTAACAGTACTCAGGTCAACGAACTAACAACCTACTACATCGGCTAATGCTAAGCAGATACATTAGCTTATCTTCTCATTATTATACTATTACAATTATGCCTTTGAGAGGAAATCTCTAGCCATCTAGGTCAAATTACTGCTACAGAAGTTCACCCAACACTTCCTTCTGTTGCAGCTTTCCAAACAGTTGGTTTAATAGAGAAAAAATGTAGAGGTGAACAAAGTGCACCTTGAGGTATGATAAAGAGTGTGGAGATGCAGACAATACGAGCACTTGCTGTCACTCTTAGTTCATGCGAGTGAAACATTTAATTCAAGCTTTTTCACTAAGGCCTCAGATGTAGAAGTTGTAGTACAAAAACGCTTTGGCAGTAGAAGCACTGAAATATGAATGCTTAGAAGGATCTGCAGCAGAAGTAATGGTAATAAAAAGCTTTGTTGTTCAATCTGTCTTGAAGTCAACATTGACATCTGTAAATAAGGCAAGACAAAAGCTCAGTGATGGAGTAGGTCGTTAAATAAACATCTGTGGACACCTCAAGGACAGTTTGTTGTCAAAAATGTTCTGGCAGTTTCTTAGTGAGTCTCCTCACTAATATTTATGAAATACAAAATTGTCCTGCTGCTTGGCTAAGCTCAGTAAAGATGCCAACAATTTCAATGGTGCATGAAAAAAGTGTCCAAAGCACAACTTTGTGAAAACTCCCAAGAAAAGTCTTAATGAGGAAAGCTTACTATTCTGAGGAGACTGTTCTCTCTCTCTCAAAAAAAAAAAAAAAAAAAGCATTACACTTTACACTTTGCCTGACACAAAATTATGGGGTGTCCGTCAGATGCAGCTAAATGCAAACAGCAAAATGAGCAGTCATTCCGTGTGCCACAGATTTAAATCATGAGGCATTACTCTGTTCTACCTGCTGTAGAAATGTGCTCAGAAGAACAATGGGGTCCGTGTTCCTCTTTATTGTTAGACCTGGGTTTTTTGCAATTGTACTTTCTATTTAGGTGCTGGCTCCTCTGGCTCAGAGCCCGCCAGCAACAGGCTCACTCCCCCCTCCCACATACATAAGATTAAAAACTATGTGAAATTTGTTCTCTGCCCCTGGAAAATTTAATTGTCAGGGCCCAAAGCCTTGCCATTATGGGAAAATGCAAAGCTGGGTAACTAAGTAGTTCATGATAGAAATATTTTGATGATTAAAAGACCTATTGTTTGGTTCTAGTTCCAAAAGCTGATGCAATATCTGGAAGCATGGTATTTCCACAGAACTAGGCATCCCTGCCTGAATCCCAGGTGGCAGAGTTCATAAGCCATGCTTCTTAAAAGATTTTGTTCCTGCAAACTGAGTTATGCCAACAAGCCTACATAGGCTCTTCCTTGCGGGTACCAACCTTTGTCTCAACAAATCTCTGCGCCTCCCATCTATTTCACATCATTCCAAAACAAACCCCACAGCTGAACTGGCTCCTGCTCCCACCCACCCCAGCACAAACTGGATGACCTCTCCCTCCCTGTTATTCCATGTAGTGACTTGTTGAGTTTCCTTCTTTAGTCATTTGATATTGTCTGAGGAATGAGGAAAGAGAGAACATTGCTTTTGACGGCAGTTTACCAGATAAATTAAAAATAAGAAAAGTTAGGCAGGCTTGCTAATGGTTGTGATTTCAAAGATATCTTGTACTCCCTGGGACACAGTAGAGTGTGTCTTTGTGAAGTGCTCATGATGTGCATGACCCTAATCCTGACGTGCATGACCCTCACCCTGACGTGCATGACCTTCATCCTGACGTGCATGACTCTCACCATTTTAAGACCTGTGTTGTCTGGACCTGCAAGAAGACTCTGGGAGTAATTTTCCACTGGCACTTAGATGTATCCAGGCTGCTGGAAAGGAAGGAATAAGCTATTGTTCTCATTCTTCCATTTCCCCAATAGAAAAAAATTAAAGATATCAGAATTAGAGCTAGGCAGCAAAAGTAGATCATGGGACTATAATTGGGAGGAGGATATGATGCCATCAGAATATAATAGAGTATATATTCCTGTCTAGTGCTGAACCTTGGAAAATGAACTGCAACAAACCGTTTGCAAATATGCTGGGTACTGAATGCTGCAAGGTTAGTGTTAGAGTGTCAGCTTTAGTGCACTGGCCACCTTCCAGTCTGGATAATTACATGCTGCTTACTCAAACAAGCCTACAGTTTCACTTGCACATGGTATTCCTCTCTTCCTATCCTGAAATGCAGTACAGAGCTGCTGTGAGTTCATTAATAATAGAGCACTTCAAGAGTAGGCAATCCTCCGTTCTGTCATACTGTTTGCAAATTGTCTTCGAGCAATGTAGGTGTATATAAAATGAACAGCCAGGCACAGTCAGACCCTGGCATTAGTGAGCTATTTGAGTGCCAGTGACTTTAAACAAGGTTACTTTGGTTCCTTGTACTCTTTAGAAGGTCACTAATTTTACTGGCTTTGCTCGGAATTTTCTTTGTAATCCTGTTTTGGGGTAAAACAGGAATAATCTTGTTCACATGTCTGTGGGATTTTGTGTCGTAACTTTAGAAATTTTGAATTTTTTCTGCCATGTATTCTGAGAACTAGAGAACAAGGGGTTCAGTTTGAGACTAAAACATCTACATGCTGCTGTTTGTACATCCAGTAGGTACCTGAACTATCATTATAGTTAAAAAATAACACAATGCTCCACACTGATTAGGTGAAAAGGCAGCTACAGTTTGCATCTGTGACAGCACAGCAGCTCTCTTAGTCCTTGGCAGTTGTGCCACAGACCTCACCCAGAGAACTCTGAAGTCCAGGTTATTTATTGCTCCTTATTGTCCTCCCACATCGTTCGCTGCCGAGCCTTATCTCAGTCCTCCTGTGCACATGCAGATGTACTCCTGGACATGTGGCTATTCTATTAGATCAACCCTGTAACATTCTCTGATTCCATCACAGTAGGTCACCTACAAACTTACAACACAGTTGATGTGTACGGAACTGCAGGTTAAAGTGGCCACTGACAAACCTGAATGTCTCTCTTTTGTTCGTGTGGGGGGAGGTTCTGTAAGGTTTCCCCACCTCTATCAGCACCTCTGCACTGTTTCTGTTTGATATGCATGAGAAAGAACCAAAAATTAAGAGTAGAATGTAGAAAAGCAGGCAGTAAATAGAAGAATAACGGAAACTAGAAAGCAAATAGAGAAATGGTGGTGATTATAATGATTATTCTTGATTCTACTACAAATGAGAAGTAGGAACAGGGATAGGACAGGCAAAGTTTGGCAGGAAGAGGACTGTTAGGTAAAAAGCAAGCCATGCTGTTCTAGGACGTGATGCAAAGAGATCGCCTGCCTGCTAAGGTCTCCCTTGCTGGGTGTGAATATATCAGTGACTATTTCACCCTGGAGGGTCAGTAAGGACATGCCTCTGTGCCCTGTGATACACATGATGACTCCTGTAGCCTTCCCCTTCAATCCTTACTAGCGGAAATCATGGCACTGCCCTCCGTACTGGCTTGCACTTTCAATGGTGACAAAAGCCACATTATTCTGGACATCAGGGTGGACCCTTTATTCTTCCTTTCCAGTGGTGATTTTTACCAAGAAGAGTAACTCTCTTCTTATAGGCTGAAAGTTTAACACAAAACCCATCACATTTCTTACTTTACTCCATCAGGGAACTGCCATGCATCCAACCTCTGTCATCAGTACCTTGCTGGCTGCAGCTCTGGTCTCCCTGGAACCTAAGAGAGAAGAGAAATTAAGACAAAGATGCACATAAATCATGGCAACTGGGAAAACACTATTAACATCCTGACCAGTGCTTTGAATATGCAGGGTGCCCCAAGGGATGGTGGTACCAGAGGCAGCTTCTGCATTCATTCTGTGATGCAAAGCTCTCCGTAACATATTTCCATCTCAAATGTTGGTGACAATCTGGATACTTTTCACTGTATAAAATGTTGTCCAATTTCATTGCTTCTTTTCCACAATGCAAAGACTACACTCTCTTTGGATCTGTTAGAATAATTTCATCTCTAGGTGAGAAAAAATATATATGTATTTATCTATTTTATACAGATATTCAACTTACAAACTGAGACTGGGGCGAAATAACCCTACTATGTTGATATGGTTACATTGTACTGTTCCTGTTAAAATTCAGTTGGCTTTGATTTTACTTTTGTATTTATCCAAGTAGAGAGAGAGCACTTTCTCTTGAGAAAAAGTCAGGCTTATGGAAACAATTTGTTTTACTGATTACCCTCTGCCGACTTAGAGGAGCGAGGCCTAGGGTGTGTTGACACTATTTTTTTTAATTTATGCTCTGGGCATAAATAAAAGTTAGTATCACTGAAAGTCAATTAAGAAGACAACACAGTTTATTTGACTCAGGGGTAAACTCGGAATTTTGTTTGACTTCTTCCTAAGAGAATAGTCCACTCCCACAGGCTCCCAAATGGAGCGATCAAAAATCACAACTGCAAATTCAGTAGCTGGCCTCCAGAGAGAAGGTGTGTGCCCCCCTGGAGAATGATCAGTATCTGGCATTGATTAGGGCTTTGATTGTTCTCTTTTATCCTGGAAATTGTAAGCAAGGTGGAGAGGCATAAATTCAAGTTCTGGATATTCGTCACTAAACCAACATTCTTTCAAAACACTCGTCTGTGTTTGCATGTCATTCTGGGTTCAGATCTAGTCTGAGACAGACCGGCATAAAAGTCGGCATTTCAAATCAATTTTCATGTATGATGAAGACCACTCTTTAGCAGAGGTTCCCAGACACTGCCTTTTGTTTGCAGAGATCCTGTGGCAATCAGGGGAGAATCATCTCTTCCTTTTGTGACCGAAAACAGCACGCCTGAACCTGGAGCATCACGGGTTACCTGGCTCACGGTACATCTTCTTGTGAACCCTGGCAGTAAAGGGGCTGTTGGAAACCACAATAGTCCTGCAAGTCTTTCCATGGAATAGCTCTTTGCCCCTTTCTTGCTGACACAGTTCACTGTCTGTAAATTGCTCCTGAACTACTTTGTCATCTGGTTTTGCAAATGGAAATTGTAGGGATATAAAGATTATCACTTGGCTTCGTAGTGCTGTGCTAGATTAGCGCCTATAAAAACTTGTGTGGCTCTCAGTAAGAAGCATCCCTGTGCCATTAAAAGTAACCAATAAAAGCATGAAGAGGACCTTTTTCAACAGACACTAGGAGGAGGAACTCAGTTGTTTGCCTTTTGCCTCATCAGTGTGGTAATAAAAGGCATTTACAGGCCAAGATTCAGCTCTGTCCTCTCCCCATGACCTGTTTAACTTTGATGACAAATGCCTTATGAAGTAATATAACACAGAAAAGGAGTTATTTATTCAAATGTATTTATCTATCTATCTATATTTTGCTTCCTGCTAACATCCTGCAGCTAACCCTCTTGGCTTCAGTTCAGCAAAGCCCTTAAAAAAAGAGACTATCTATTTAAAGTTAACTTGTGCCCTCAAACAGCTTTTGCAACTGCCCGTGATTCATGGACCTTATGGGTGAGCACTGAAGCCAGAACATGTCGAGGAACGCACCTTCTGGGTATATTCACCATCTTCCCACTCAAATTCAACTTCAGCAAAGCAGCAATTCACAAATTTTTACTTCACTGCTTTAGATTTGAGTAATAATCTAACCCTCCTGACCTGAAAAAAGTATGAAATCACTGTACCGGCCACATGGGTACCACAGCCCACAGAGGAACAGAAGACTAAATGTCAGACAAGCTGTTTTTTTTTCCCCCGGTAAGGCTACTCTGTGATATTGAGTCGTCTGCCCTATCTCTCAGAACAAAATGTGTTTCAGTTGAAAATATACCCTGGCACCTGTAAAGGAAAATGACTGAAAATTCTTTAATGGGAAAAAGTGAAATCATGGCCTGAGGAACAAACTACAAGTGTGAGCCTCTGCAAACTGCAATTTAAAAAAAAAAAAATGCAAACAAGCAGAAAAACTAAGCACAAAATACAGCTTTACTGCTAAAAGAGACAGCATACAAATATTTTACAAAAATTTGTGTGAATTTTTAGTTGACAACGTTGCCATTTAGCAGCCAAGGCAACACACACGTGCAAGTCATCTTCTGTTTGAGGCACACGTTTACTCCCGAAAGCTTCGTCTTTACTTAATCATGACGATGACGGAGTTTACATCTCTCAGCCTCAAATTTACGCCCATGCAGAAGCTGCATCAGGACAGGTGATTACAGAAACCTCCGTGGCACCCGCGCCACGGCAGGGCTGTGTGCGCCAGATAGACCTGGGACTGAGGGCTGTCCCCGGCCCCTTCCATCCATCTCACCCAGGCTGATCCTCATCCCTTTTGGCCTCCAGCTGGGACTTGCTGCTAAGTTGCCTGGGATTTATTTTTTGCTGCCTCGACATGTGCAAACTTGGACTTTGTCATTAAAGGATGGGACGCCACCGAGCCTCAGAATGAATATCTCACCATAATTTCCAATAAAAGAAGCCAAAACGCTCCAGGTAGGCAAGTGCCAGCTTTCTGGCTGTGGTGGTAACAGGGTGATCTTTCCAGTCACCTCTGGAAATGTTTTCAGAGTCCAGATACTCTCACTAAGGCTCAAATTCATGTCCTATTGAAACCAGTGGGTACTTTGAGATCCTAAGTAGGTTTCAGTCCTCACCCATATCTAACCTCTTCAGTCCTTGAAAAGAAGCATAGAACAGAATTCCAATACGAATATCCTGCCCCTGCGTGTGGGAGAAACACTACTGCAGTGAAAGTATCCATACGTTGTGATGTTTAAAATCATATTCATTGTATGCTTTTGGAAAATCTCTGTAGATTTTCATTTATTTTTAACCGCTGGTAGCATCTTGGCGAACTTTCTTTGGAGCAGTGAAAGAACTGTAAATATATTCCCCTCTTTTTGCCTCATTTATGGGAGTGCCCTCTGGATAGATGAGAAAGTAGATCTGAGCCAACAATGCAGGCGAAGCAGGCCAAACCCTCACCACTCGATAGCTGTTTAGCCAGATATGTCTTTTCTAGGCAGGAATGGGTCTTTATTCATGAGGAACTATAAGCACGCCAGTCCTGTAATTTTCCTCAAAAAACTCCGCAGAACAAAGGGCAGGCAAGAACTGTAAACAGGGAGTGCGGGACTCAAGATCCAGTTATAGTAAGATAGAGACCAGAAAGTAAAATTAGCTTTAATTATGGAGAAATCTTGAAAAATTGATTTTTTTGTTCTTAGATTTTTGTTTCTTGGTCTTTTTTTTTTTTTTTTTTAAATTAGAATGTGGTATATTTTAAATTCATGTTTCTCACTGCCATTCAGAATGAAGATTTACCTTCTTGAAGACAGTTTTGATACTGAAACCTCTCATTACACTTAAAATTAAATAAAGCCGTGTGCTTAAGGCAGCTCTTCTCAGAGTTCCAAAACTTAAGAGTTTTTAGAATGCATGTTGTCAAAAAGAAGGTTCTCTGAATGATGTACCCCCAAGTATTTCTGTAGCTGTCATCAGGCCATAGATTTTTGCCTATAAGGAGTTCTTTGCATAAGTGATTCATAACATAATACAATTACATGTAATAAATGTTTCATCACTGCAACAGAGTTTTATTAAAGGCCAAATGTGTATGTATGTCAATCGTTCTGGTGCAACAACATTTAAATCAAATTATGTAATTGAAAAAAAAGGTTAGCAAAAGACTGGAAACTGACCCAGCTGAGTTGAGAAACTTAAGAAAGAAGCTCTTATCCAGAGCAATTCCCAAAGGTTAAAATGCCAGTAAGCAGACTTACCATTCTCAACATGTTTAAAGCAATTTCATTGATCTAACGCCTTTGTCTTTTAATTAGCCTCCCCAGAAAAAAGTCATGTTCTGACAGAGCACAGAAGTGCAGGGGGTGGCTGAGTCTGGTATGTATCAGCATACACCAGGGACTGGGCAGGATGACAAACTCAGAATTGTTTCAGTTAGTGTTCTGAAGTAATAAATAGTTTAGGTCGTGTCAGTGTTTAGATGTCCCATACATTGCACCTTAACTTTCACTGTTAGAAGCAGAGGGACCTGCAGACACATCCAGGTCATATGTATATATGTATTACATGCCTACAGAAATGCAAGAAGCTGTGAATTTAATCTGCATGAGCGCTGAATGGAGTTCTTTACGGACACAAGATCGTGTCTAACTGTATGTCAGCAGTTAAAATTAGATCAGTTGTATTCACTTTCTGGCAACCACACACTTTAGGGAAATATATTTATGTTCACATTGTACATGCTTAACTTAGAAAACTATATAACAGTCATACATATTTGCTTCCTAGGAAAAGTGAGCTGTGCCCAACCTCAAATTAGGTATGTGTGAAAAAAACACAAAACAAAACAAAACAAAAAACGAAAATCAAACCCAAATATTCAATATTGTTTTAACTGTCATATGTGGGTTCAATCCATCTAATTTTATGTACAGAGCTAAGAGCTGGGTGCAGATTCCAGCTGGCCCAGGCTCTCTGGTCAGAGCAGGACTGGGCACCCTTATTCATCTGGTGTGACATTGCCTCTCTGAAGCTGATAACAAAACTCCAGCGTTCCTTCTCAGTATTTGAAGACAAAATATGATAGTTGATATCTTATCAAAAATCACTGGGAATTTTGCTCTTGACCTAAGTGATGTTAGAATTTCGCTTGGGCTCTCCTAGAAACAGCGAGATCTAGGACCTGGCTGCGTGGTTTGGCTCATTGCCATGCATGCCTGTACGGGTGGGCAGTCTCTTTCTGACAGTTCCCAACACAGGATCACAGGATAGCTCAAGTGGGAAGGGAGGTCAGTATATCTCCAGTGCAACCTCTCACTCAGGTGGGACCGAGACTGAAATCAGACCAGTCTGCTCAAGAGTATGGCCAGTCAGAGCTTGGAAAATTCCAAGGATGGAGCCACCATGGCTTTCCTGGACAACCTGCGACTCTGCCTAGCTGTCCCCAGGGGTAAAGTGTCTTCTTATCTTAACCTCCTTAAAGAGGTTCTTATCTGAACCTCTCTTCTTTCGACTTCTGCCCATAGTCTCATCTCCTTCCACCATTCACTGCTGTGAAGAGCCTGGGTCCAACTCCTCGGTCCCTTCCCTGTAGGTGTTGGGGGCTGCTGTGAACCTGCACCCAAGCCATCCCTTCTCCAGGTTGAATAAGCCCAGCTCCTGTAGCCTCTCCTCACAGGACAAGTTCTCCAGCTCTGAACACCTTGGCAACCTTCCGCTCAACTGCTCCAGCTTATCAGTGTCTTTCCTGTCTTGGGGGCCCAAAACTGGCACTGGCTGACGAGTGCTCCTAAGCACTTCTAAGACTTCTAAGAAACTGAAAGCCAGCCAAGGGTGTTATAAGTGAAGGAATAAATTTCTGTCTGATACATTATGCTGATGAATCCATGTTCAAAATCACTTTTTGAATTCAGAATTCATCTTGCCAAAAATATTTTAAATTTATCAGACTGACAATCCGCACAGTATTTTACCATAACAATCAATAACTATATTTTTAAACATCATTTTTCTGCATGACTACTGCAAAACCATACAGTAAATGTTATTGGGATGTCTTGGTAGATTACCTCCATGTAAATTTTAGACAGTGATTTACAAGTAATATGCCTATGCTTTGCATTTTGAAGTCACAAACCTGCTGCACTGGAAAATCTTGAATGTTGTGCACTACTGTGACCATAATTACTTTATCATCAGCACAAGAAGCAATGATACTGCTACTTTTAACAAAAAAACTTCTTGTGAAGATAATTCTGTCTAAAGATCATAAAATACATCATTCCTGAACTAGTGCCCGCCACTGTGAAATATGCACGTGTACAGTTTTAGCCTCACAGCTTATAACTGAGACAGGTAGAAATTATTATTCCATTTCAAAAAAGGCAAGTCTAAAGATGTTATTTCACTGATTGTATTTTCAGAATAAACAGAACTAATTCTCAGAGTAAATTAGTACTCCATTTAAATAATGGAATTTCTTCAATTTGATTTCCATTTAAAGGATGGAAATGGATTCTTAAAGATTTTTCCAATTAAATAAACAGAATCAGGAACCAGCAAATCCTGTCCTGTCCCACACCTGCAAAAGTGGTTGCCTTTTTGCTTCCTGTCATTTCATTTGGGTTAGTCTCCCACTGAGGAACTCCACAGTTTATAGCATAAATATGCAATTCTAAACTAGTTAGATTTGATGGAAAAGTGTGAATATTTTCTCATGGTCTGCCCACTCGTGTTCAACATCATTTGAAGATTTGTAAATTCTATTTTGCTGGGAGTGCTTCTTGTCTATTCATTGCTTTATGTGTTTACCCTGCAAGGCAGAGAAGTGCACACAGAAGGAATAATCCTAGGAATGGCAGAGTTGAAATGCATTGCTTTTTTTTTCAGCTTTTCATCTCTATTTCTCAAAATGATAAACATGCTGGCAAATGGAGAGCTACAGAGGACATTTTTTTCATCTGTCCCCTAAGGCATATTGCTAAGTCTGATATATATAAGTATTGAGTATTATAATATATATAAGATATATGTATCGTTCAGTCTGATACATATATGAGGTTTAATATTTTTCAGTGAAAAGAGAAACTGATAAGAACTAGATTAAGAGCTAAGGAGCCAAAAATAGCCTCTGCACAAAGTATGAAATGGGCAAGGTTAGTTGCCTCATTTTGACTGTGCTGCTTAACCCTGAATTGGTGCAATGACACGTGGTGGGTTGGGCAGCTTTTGTCTTCGCTCTTCAAGCTGCTGGGAGATTTCTTACTGACGTTTGACTGCTGTTACTGTCTTCAGATGCAGCAAGCAGCACAGATGCTGAACTGTGAAGCAAAAATCCCATATATTCAGGATGGCTCACACTAGTGGAAATGGAAAACTGCTTCTGTCCATCTTGTGAAGATGTTTTCTGAGTCTGCAGATGCATATGATCAGTAAATACACTGATAGCCCTCAGTATTAGTGATCTCTGTAAATTAGCATCATCAGTGGTGCAACACAGATGTCTGAGTCAAGTATGAAATCCACAGAATTCCCTAAGGACAGCAAACAGACACCAGCTTTCCACAGCCTCTAGCATTGGTGGGCATGGGACAAAAAGAGATGTAAGGACTGGGAGGGACAATTTAATCACCAGGAAGGGTCTGCTGTGGTCACAGGTGACTGAGTATCTTCTGAAGATGTCACAGCACATCCATTCCACACTTCTTGTTACCCCTCATAAATCACAAAATAATCTTCATTCCTTTTCATAAACTTTTGACTTACAGTACAAAACTCTAGAGGACTAGTTGTATTGGGAAGAAGCAAGTGAGATTTTGGGCATGGTTAAAATACCTAAAACATTAATTATTCACATGTTATGAAGACAAACTTCACTTACTGTCCCCCCAAATGAACATGGGAAAAATTACTTCCTGGCTCCTCGATTTATTGACTTGTTTAACACTGAACACATGGAAAGCTACCATTCTAGCCCGCAGTACGTCACATCCCCATCACTGTCTCCACAGACACAAAAGTGATGATATTTTGGATGGCATTGCTTTCATCTGCAGATTCTGTGCTGCTCACCTCCAGGACCAGAAGGTTTGAAGCGCATGTGATTCATTCAGGTCTTATGTGCCCACACAATGATTTCACATCATTGCATTTTTATTCGCAAGACCTAAAGGCTGCTTGTAAAATAAATCTATGATTCAGCAGCCCTGTGGATTACCAACATGAATCTACATGTTGGTAAAATGAAGAGAACGTTACGGTCTCCCAGAGGACTCCCTCTGCTCTCCAGCACATACCTGATCTTAGTTCTGATTTTTCTTTCTTTTCTACCCCTGAGTTTGGAAGGTTCTTAAAGCTTATTTTCAAAAATACACTAGTGTGAAGGTGAGTGGGGCATATAGATAAGGGGCAGATAGATATATGAAAACTTAGTAAATGTGATAGAAGCCAGGAACAAACTTGATGCAGAGAAATCGCCTTTTAAATTTAGTGTTAGTTTTCCATGGGAAGTGGTGGAATTAACAGTCAGTCTTTATTCAGATGTATGCACAACATATAAAAGAGGAAATGGTTAATTGTACAGCAGCTCTGGGCTTCCCTTTTTCAAGCTCATGATTTTCACATCACATGATACAAGGCTGGCCTTACAGCTCAGCTTGCTGAAAACTTGTTTTGAAGTCTTCCATGAAAACAAGATGCAATGAGATGTGAACTCTTTGAAGAAATTAAGAATTTGAATGAGCCCAAAAGTGCATTTTCCTGTAATGCTTAGTTTTCATCTGTATTCCTTTTTTTAACAGGAGAGTTCAGCTGCCCTTACAGAGCTTTTTTAAAAAAACCCTTAAACAAATCAATGATACTTCTTGATTTGCAGATACTCTTAGTTAACTTCAATAACTAATGGATCCTAATCAGAGTTGCTGTCACTAACTGTGACAGCACCTGATAGGCCAGAAATTTTTCTGATGGGACAGATATAATTATGCAAAAAGTGCAAAACTGTAAACATTTTAATAGATATAATGGAAGTATTCTTTTAATAGAAGCATTAAGAAACACAACAGGTACTTTTGTGTGCTGTTAAAAATGTCTGCCAAATTTTGATTGCTTAAGAAGAGAAAGTTCAAGGCCATGGAAAAACAATATGGCTCTACTGTTAAATTCACTTCTTATTTGTTGTTATCCTTTACATCAGCAACGCCTCAGCCTTCCATGTCTGAAAAGCCATCTGTGTTGTACTTAATCTTAGCCAATGCTATGTTGACCCTCATAATCATGCCTTCATTTCCTCTCAGCTCTATTGTTGTAGCCTCATCATTTCTTAATTTAATGAATTAATTTACTTGAGTTAAAAGGACCTACTCCGGCCTCAGGTTGCCACTGGTTTCCTCTGAATTAATACAGTCCGTAAAAATGAATGTCAGCAGCCTTCCAGGCTTCAGTTCACTGAACTCGGATTTGTTCCAGATTCAAAAGTATGCTGCTTACTTCTTAATTGCCTACAAAAAAAGAGAAATGTCCTCAGTCATGAACTGCATTGATTTCCTTTCACCCTCTACTATGTCAGTTTATCTTTTAGAAGATAACCCAACCTGAGGAACCATTTCATAGTTACCATTTCACAGCCAAAAAGAGACATTGTGCTGGGACAGGTCCTTCCATCCCCGCTATTTTTACCGGCTGTCTAAGAGCCAGCATTGCCTATTTTTTAAACTTTACCACTAAGACGTGACAAAGGACACCTACCCTATGCTTTTTTTCTGGAGTAGTACCAAAAAGACTGAGTAGTGTTTTTTAGCTGCAGACTATTGTTTTCATACTTACTTATTTCAGCATCTAGCTCAAGCTTCACAGTTCCATGGAGTTAATCTTCTTCAAACCTCCCTTTTCCAGTTCCCTGGCTCCTCTGTAAAGTTGCTTCCCCAGTTCTAACAAGTAGGTTTATTTTCCCAGTTTTCTACATCAAGACAGCTCTTAGCACCCAAATGGCTAAAAATCCTACTTTCATGTCTTTCAAAAAGCAGTGCTCTGCCTGGTCCATGACTGTCATAGAAGCGTACATGTGGTCTTGAGTAAAACATCATCCCACTCCCTGAGTCACAAAACTTCCCTGAACTCAATCATTCTTTCTGAAATCTTTCTGTTTCCTTTTGCCTTCCTACCATACATGCAGCCCTTATTTGCACATACCAATTGTATTCAGATATGTAGGTTTCCAAGATCTATTTTTAGGAAAGATGCAATGATTCATGGTCCACAGACCATGAACTATTCACACAGTACTCAGCACCTCTGTGTTCTGTAGGAAACTGCTGGATCGTCTTGTTCTAGGTATTATTGCCTGGTTTTTAGGTAATTATTGTGAAAAAATATCAAAACTACTTCTAAAAGAAAGTAGTGGTTTGGAATTATTTGCCCATAAGACTGAATGTGGTATTTGAGGCTAAAAAGGAATCCCTCTGTTTGGATGTGATCCACACTATGGAAATGGAGAATTCATGGTTTATGCAAAACCGTCTTGGGCGCATTATATCTGGTTACCTCCAATAGCAAATACTGAAAGAGACTGTCAGACTCTGCATCCGGTGAGAAAAGATCTTACATTTTATTGAACACACAGTGTACCAAAATCTGTCGGTTTTCTTGAAGTTGCATGTCAGTGGACAGGGTCCTTATGCCGTGGATGTGTGAACAGATGTAAGAGCAAGGGAAGTTAATGGCCAGACAGCTTTCCCGAGCTGCATCCCCATCCTGACAGCAATCTTGATGCCAGCACAGACCGAGCAGCTTTACAAAGCCTGCTTTAGAACACAGTTCCTTCCTTTGTGGCTTGTTATAAAGGAAGAACCACAGGAAACTTCTTCACTTGCAGCCTCCTACTTTCTTCCTTTGTGGACTGGCAAATTCAGATATTCAAATTCAAATCCCTCATAAATTTCAAATGAGCTTCCCAGATCTATTGCATTTTTCTTTTTCCAGTCTGTTTTGTTTTTCAACTACAGCATTTTGCCACTCTGCTTTTGGAATACTCAATGCTAAACCCACAGAGAAATGTAGAGGAGTTTAAAGCAGAAATAATCTGTAATGCTTATTAACAGGCAGAACCTGGATAAATACAGATTTATTCTCAAATAACTTATTAACCAGTGTTTCATCCAGTCTGTGAAACATTTACTTTCCCTGGCAGGGACTTATTGATGTGGGTAGAAGTCGATGCAGATCTGAAGAAGAGGTCTTGAACAAACTTGTTCTTCATCGCATTTCTTTTTGAATACTTGCAAAAGCAAGGGGTTCATAATTCATTCTCCTTATTTATTTGAGCGTGCCAAATGAGGGAGATATTTTGACAACCATTATGTTTTACATCTCATATCATGGATATCCCTAATGCAGTCACTGGAGTTTCTTGCAGAGTACTGTATTGAATGTTAATACATCTACCCCAGTGTGAGTCTTCCCAGCATGAAACCATAAAATTTTTCCATCTTCCACAACTTTTTATTCTTAGTAGAATACAATTGTTGGAAAAACACATGAAAGTGGTGGCCACTGGCAAAAAAATAATAAATCTTCACAACTATAATGACTATTCACAGCACTTTGTTTATATTATTTACTCTACTGTAGGTATTTCATACACTTTTTTAAGATCACAGTATCTTAAAAAGATGCAGGTAAAATGGGTTAAAATTTCATATAGTACAAGCAGGCATAGCACCATTACATACCCGTATTAGAGTAACTTGTATATCTGTCTGGGGTTGGGGGGACAAGAGAACATGTAAATATATATAAATAAGCGACTTTTTATCACAGATTATATGAAGCTAACAATAGAACCATTTAATACAACACAGAAAAGAAAAATATCTGAAAAAAAATTAAAAGTAATTGGTCTCCAATCATTCTACAAGTGCTAGTTTTATTTTACATCTCTCATCAGTTCTTTCCTTTCTTATGTCTGTGTGTTCTTTCATTAACAAACCCCAGAAGCTTCACAGCTGCTACAAACCAATGTTGCTACAACAAAAACCTAGCAAGTAACACAGAAGAATTCCCAAATGTTTTACTTACCCTCACACATACACTTCATCACCACTGAAATGCACCTGCTTACAGATAAGGAACCTGGCAACTTTTAATCAACATCCAACAGTATCCAATGGTTTAGGACATGACACTGAATATTCTTTCATCAGGCAGAAATTCTATAGGAAGTTCCATTTCCCAAGGTAAAATTTTATTACTGCTTTAAAAGTTTATTCTTACAGAAAGAACAATGTTTTTTTTAACATCCTCAATTTTCAAGAGCACCATAGTATATTCAGTAAGTAAGTGCTCATACTTTAGTTCTTACTGATGCAAGATGCCACTGTGTGGTCACCTCCACCACATCCTGAGAAGTCCTCCTTCTAAGTACTGCTTAGCTGGTGAAATCTAACTTAAGGTATTGCATAAAGACATTTTTGAGTCATATGTAGAAGGCCAAATACTGAATTTAGTTTCCTGTTGTGGAAACAGTACTCTGTCTGGAAAAACAGAATTATTTTTCCTAATCTTCCCTGGTTTAGAGTAGAACTTCCACTCTGTTATCAGAAGATTAGATTTCTTCAGGATAACTTCATATAAATTTTGTGCTGTTGAGAGCAAAACCCTGTGGTCTACAGGGATCATTAACAGCAATGAGACAGGTATGGTAGACAGAACTAATTGAAGCAATTAATATGAAAGGAAATAAATCAATTAAAGGGAAGCAACTGTAGAAGGCACCTCACTGGACACTTTTATCTAAATCTAGTGGAGAGGAGAGCTCTCCATGTAGGAAAGAAAACTCTGCTGTTGCTTGAGGGGTTGCTTTTCATAGTGGGCTTTGGGGGCAAAACATGATTCAGAGAAACCCCACAGGAGCTGGCTATGATTTAGGAAATCACAGTGAGTGATTCACAGATGATATAGATTTTCAAAAAGAAGGAGATGACTCTGACTCCTGACCTGAGGGCTGTTCCCCTCCTATAATTTTAGGTGGCTTCCAATTCAACTGCCCAGGTTTTCTCCATAGTTGACAGAGGGGGAAGAGTCCTGCAACAGCCTCTTTCTCTTTATTCAGCCCTAGTTTAGGTGCTCAGGAACTGTGCTTAGTGCTTAGTTTAGGTGATCAGGAACTGTGCATGTCTTTCCCTAAGCTAGAAAAGGAGGCTATACAACTTATTTAAGTTGGAAGTCCAAATTTGGAGAACAAAGGTTGCGAGAGGGTGAGTGAGTTCCATACTTGGTGCTTAGTGAAGAAAATCCTTAATCACTGTTTCACCTGACGTGGCAAAATTCACTGGCCTAGGCCAAAAGAACTTAAAAATGGCAAAACTGGAAACCTCAGTTTCCAGTTGATTAAGTTAGTTAACATCTAAAAGGGAGAGACTTCTGAGGCTTGTGGTAAATTTCCTGTGAGTTGGAGAAGCCTATATATTTTTTTCTGAAAAGCATGTTATATTTCAATCAAAAGCTTCAGCTCAGCTTCAAGCTATTTGACTCAAGGTGGGAAGTATTACATGAAACCTACAGCTACGTTATGTGATAAGTCACTCAAGTCGGACCAACAGCACCTTTTAGGCAAATCATTAGTTACTATAATAATTATTGCAATAGGAATAGTAATGCAGGTAGCCTGAACTTTCATATTTTGAAAGAAATTTGTCTCAGATTTAACAAAGTCTCAACATGACAAAGGTGTGGACTGAAGGGTTAGGTCAGTATTTTCCCTCTCATGATGAAATAGCAAGGTGTGGACAGCCCAGAAAGCTGCAGCCCGGGCACATACCTGTAATATGGCAGGGAGGAGGAAAAATGTTGAGCAATGACCGCAAGGGCAAATCTGGAAGGAAGAAAAAAGACAAATAACATTCTGTTTGGATTTAGTTATCAAAGTTTGCTCTGTAGAGCCAAGGTGGCAAATGTAAACACATGCCTATGTATCTAGCGAGAGCTTTAGTTTGTTCAGTAGAAGATCTGCTGTTGCCCCATTTTGTTTCTAATAGTTTCTTAATGACAGCCAAGTGGAGAAATTTAGAATTAACAAGTGCCTCACCACATGTGCAACCATCTCAGGATACCCCTTGCTGTAATACAGGTGTTTTAGGTAGTTGTTAAAAACCATTAAAGGCAAATGCAAAGTAATTTGAAGTACAATATTGTTGCAGTGAAAATTAAGGTTAGTGTCTTACACAATGGCTCACACTAGAAATGTTCCACACACCTTTATGTAGACATTTTCATATCCAGTTAAGGTTTGGTGTTTTTTTTTCAAGCAGTCTGTGTAAAATTCTATTTGTGAAACAAAAACCGTATTTTCACTAGTATATCAGAATTTTTAGGCAGACTTTTTTCTTACTGGTTCTTAATCAGCATCCCCAGTGTATTTAAAATGTGCTGCTTTGTTCAATTCCTTCTCTTATTTCTCAGTCTTAAGATTCACCCGCAAATGCTACTAAGGCACTGTTTGTGAATGTTGCTGGTCCTGGACAGCTTCAGTTTCATTGCAGCTTATGAAAACCCTAAGAAAATGCATTAAAAAGTAATTTTCTTTTTTGAAGTCCTTTCCTTACTCATTTTCTTTAAAAAGCAGCTTTTATTTATGAGGCAGTTAGTAATGACAAACAGCTAATTTACCTCCACTCTCAGCGGCAGAGTGCTGAAAGGTGTGGAGTTGGCAAACACTGCATGACTCAGCCTGATATCTCAATCACACTCCTGAATAACAATAGGTTGACCTTAAGGAAATGCCCTTAGAGAGAACAGTGAAAATCAGCGAGAACAATAGAAAGGAAAGAAGGTGAGGAGAAAATAGAAGATCCTTTGAAACAGGGAACATTCTCCCTGCCCGCCCCCCCCTTCCAGTTCAGTTTTTTTTTTGTCTAGAGGACTGTGTAGGTGGTGGGCTGCTAAGAACTAACACTTTCCTGTGGAGAGACCTGAGCTTTCCACCTGCATGAAAAAAATATAGAACATTAAAAAAAAATAAAATAACAAATTAGTGAATCTTTAAGAACACTTCTCAAAATTAATCACATATTTGAGGGCCCAAAGACAGCATCACTCTGGAGCCAGGACGCAAACTAGATAACACCTATTTGCTGTTATGGTCCAAATGAGGTTTTGACAAATTCGGGGGGGTTCTTTGTAGTACTAGTGAGGCAAAGGGCTGGTACTGCTAAGCCCAAGAAACAGGATGATCTCTCTAAAAAAAAATCCCATCCTCTAGCAAGGTCCTGTAAAAGACAGTTGCAGCTATTCTCCCTTCTGCACTTGACTTATGAGAATTTCCCCAGGACAGTTTCTGGCTCCAAAAGAGCCTGTGAGACCTGCCCAGGAGGTGGAGCCAGTCCCACTGCTCGAGCTCATAGTCCTCAGGGGTTGCCAATGGCGTTTTACAGGGAGAATGAGGAACTACAATTTTTCCTCATAAAACGCTGAATGGCAACACCTTTGATCATGCGGCCACATTTACTATTTAAAATATCTAAGGAGATTATGTGGCTGACACCGAAACCCTCGTTTCAAGGGAAGGAGCATTACATGGTTGTGTAGCATTTAAAGCTGGAAAGGACTGTTAGACATTATGATGGCATAACACTATCCACAGACTTTTTACTCAGCGGTCACTTCACTGAGCTCAACTTCTGCTTGACTAAAGAATGACCTGCCAGAAAGGTCTTCACTCTTGAGGAATATGGTGGTGCTTTCCCTGCTTTTCTGGAGGTAATCCTCTCCGTTTGGCATAGTCCTTTTAAAATGGACACACAGGATGCTTTCTGACCAAACTGTCAGTAAGAGTTAAGAGTGATAAAATGCAAGAAAGCAAACGTAGTATAAATATATAGGGAAAAAAAAAAAAAAGTAACTATCACAGTAGCAACTGCTCCAATCAGCTGTATTGGGGCAATTAAAAAAAGGTAAAGTATTAGTCTTTCATAATTATTGAAGGTGATTTATTAAAAATAGCATTATTTCTAAAGAACAATTAAATATAAAGTAGATGCAAGCCTTAGGGCCTGTTTAGACAAGGCAAAAGGTAGCAAGGTTTTGCTTTTCACAAGGAACTTGTTTGGAGTGTTTTAAGTGAAAGGAAATGTCCCTTCAGCTCTACAGGCATTAAACTATTACTTTCGTAACTTTAACTTACCAATGTGACTATAGTATGACTCGGAGAGTAAGATGTTATCATTTCATGCAACACCATTTCTGTTAATATGATTAGCTCAACTTATTCTTTTGTGTATCTTCCTGTTTGCAGAGTGAGTGGTAAGAATTCACTCAGCTTTCGTTTCTAAACCAATGGCAAGGGAAGGAGAGCGAGCACACGTTTGGTAGTGTGAAAGTTGACTTGCAAACCTGTAGGGATGTGGAAAATTCCAAAAGACACTATTACCATGCAGATTAATTGCACTAATTAATCTTAAATTTCCTTTGCAAAATGTAAAAAGATCTACCCTTTCCTTCATAGAAAGCAGCTGTTCATTAAATGGAATCATGGAATTGCCAGAGTTGGAAGGCACCTCTAGAGATCATCCAGTCCAACTCCTCTCAAGCAGGGTTGCCCAGAGCACATCACTCAGGAGCATCCAGGCGGGGATTGAAGATCTCCAGAGAAGGGGAAGCCCATAGAAAAACATCCTTTAAGTACTGTTCCAGCAGCTAAATTTAATTTCATTTTAGACCCCACCAAAGATTTTAAAGTTTTTTCTTTACATCTGGATGTGTTACAAGGGACTGACAAGTGGCCCACTTTTTCTTTGGAGACCTTAAATTAGACACCAGATGTGAATTGCATCTTTCTAAAAGTTTTTCATTCTTCCACCTAATTGATTCTGAAATGCTCAAATACAATTTCAAAACCAATTACAAAAGGACATTAACAGCGGTTACACAACAATACAGCTTCATTATGGCCTATAAAGCATTCTTCCCAACACCCATTTAGATGTAAATCCTGTCTTTGTGTGTTTGAGCACATTGATGTGCAGGAAATTGGGGTCATTACACCTGTGGTCCCTTATGGATGAGTGAACTCTGTGACTGCTGCATATACCATCAGCGAGGTGTGATGAGAACAACTAAGTTTTACGACATTAATAAACAATTTGTATTGGAGGAAATATAAAAAAATTATTCAGGAAGCACCAATGTTTCTGTGAAAAAGTATGGATTGTATTGTTCTAGGAGGCGGCTGATATTAGAAAACAGAAATTCAGCCCAAGACCTCCAAAGAGTTTCTATACCTTGTGGTCTTGGAAAAGATCTGTCTTTTGACTTGGAAACGATTTGAAAACACCTCTATCAACAGCCAAAACGGAGCCCACAGGGCTCTGGAAGAACCACAGCTACAGTAGTGACCAAAAGTTTGCTGTAGTGAACAGACAATTAAATGTCTCAGAAAGGGAGCTGTCATAGCCAGTTTTATATTCACAACTATTGACATTGTAAAAATCCATAAAAATATTAGGTAACATTTGTTGGGTTTGTTCTACTTTGATTTTTGGACTGGATGTTGACATTTAAATGCAGCACTGGATAAGAATCATAGGAAATAAAGTCAGATTAGACATTGTTGGTGCAGAGACAGCAGAGGAAATAACCTGGGACACAATTATATAAATGGCTCATCAGGTAGCAACTTATAAAGAAACATTAATAAGTTTGGAGGCAAGGACAACAGGATCTTTGTCATACTCCTTGTTGAACTTGCTGAAAACAAATACCGTGTACATTAACTTTTAAGATTTAGAGAAACATCTATGTCTTCTGGGAAACTGAAAAATCCTGGAGATTTTTTGTGATTTCCTGATAGATATTGTTAGAATTATATCTGATTTCAGTTTCCACTTAGGAAGTGACTCCTCTACCTAGCTGATGCTATCAGCTCTCAGAGGGGGGTTTTGCTTCCTCTCCGTAATGCAGAGGCCTTCTTCTCTGCTTTGCTGCTGGTGCTCACTGACCACTGTATTTCTCAACGATGACTGATGAACTGAATTAGATGTGCCATAACTTTGGAGACCTGTAAAGACAGTTTTTTTAAAGTTCCTAAATTAATGTGCAGTAAAACCAAAATAATTTACTGGGCATTTCACAAGTCTTTTGGCTATTTGGGTGCTGCATGATCAGATCAGATTATAATGCTTTTCTCCACTACTTGGAAAAGACAGGCAAGATGTTCAGAGTTGATGTCTCCTTACCAGTATTCATTCCGCTTAGTGCACTTGCTTCTTTGGAGTGTTGTGAACTGAGATCAATAACTGTACCTTTTCAATGAAATGGTTAATATTAGATGTGTGCAGAGATGGATGGTTACCTAGGAATGTGCCGAGATGGACCTAAGCTTGCATTTGGTCTCAGAACCATTACTTAGTTTCATGTGCTTAGTTAAACATTTCTGTTACCCTCAGCCTCTAAACAAGTGCCTGTATATTATTAAACAAGAGCCATGGCATCATCAAGTATGTCTTAAACTGCTCTTCAGTAGCTCCTTACACATCACCAAAACAAGGAGTTGATTGTTGAGAGGGTCAAGCACATGTTTCGCATTCACTGAGATCTTAAAAGCAGCACATCATGGGGTCCCTTGCTTCTTTATCCAAAGTTTGTCTGTGAAATTGTCTTAACAGCATGCTGTTACTGCAAAACTGAGCACTTCTCTTCTTATCCTGATCTTAGTTGCACCAATAATTAGCTGTCATGACAACAGATGAGCAGGTGATCACATCTGCAGGTGTTGCTTGTGGCCAACTGCTTTTCTGCTGAAAAGGTCCAACCCAAAGGTAGTTACAAACTTTTGTGTATGAGGTCCTTTTGCCATGGATTTTGTTTAGACAGACACCAATCAGGGAGTTACGGCTAGTGGTTATAAAGAAGATTTCCCATTTCCCAATCTGATATCAACTATACATTGTTAATGTTAACACGGCGTCCATGCTGACCCTGGAAACTGTGTAAATGTGAGTCAGTGTCCCATGCCTAAAGAGCAACAAGCATAGTTCCAGTTTCAAATAGAGAATTTCTGATCAAACACAAGTCTCTCCAGGTTTCTGGGAAGCCTAGATATGTCTGTCCATGGCAATTTCCTCTTATCTTTGACATAATTAGGCTAGATAAATTTAATCTTTGTTGTGAATCCTGCAAATCAGCAAGGCCAGATAGTCATTCTGTACGTGGAGGGCTGTAACCTCTTACTTTCGGATCAACTTGTTAGGCTTTATTGCCATTTTGACCTTTTAGGTCTTCCGCATTCTAGTTGTTCATTTCTATTTTGGGCTTGAAATAATCATACCCTGCATTTGTGAAGTACAACTAATTCAGGAAGGAGGGAATACTCAAAAGAAAATATTATAGAATAGGGATTTTCAACCTACTCTCTGGAAACCCCTGAGTTCTGTTGACTATTCCTTAGGAGGTCTTTAAAAGCAAGAAAAGCAGATTCCCATATGCTACGGCAGGTATGCGAGCAATTCTGGTAGTGGCACCACGTGTGGATTCACATCTCTATCAGAAATATGTAGGAGTTCATAAATCAAAAGAATTTGTATCGTCATAACAGAAGCTACTAAAATGTGGCTGCTACTGAGGTCCAATCAGTAGGGTTTCTGTCCCAGCAAAGAAACTCAGCAAAAATCAGTGTGTTCTCCTTGAACAGCTTGTTGGATGATGTAGAGCAGAGGTTGTAAACTGTGCTGTGTCTCAGAGTAGCTGTTATCATGGCCCATACATGTTTAAAATCATAAAATATCACAAAAAGGCTCTGTCTTTACTGAATATCTTTTTAATAATGTGTATTCACAGATGCAAAGGAGTAATTACTATTTGTGACTTTTTGCCATTTTGTTATGATCAGTTATCACCAAAAAGACATTTCTTCATGCATCATTCTTGAACTCTTTAATGTTTGCTTGTTTAATGCTCACGATTCAATATTTATTGTTCATTTAATGTTCAACTGTGTAATATTCACCATAAACCCTTGGCAGATGAGAAAATAGTGAATATAGTGAAAATTTCTTCAAAGAAGGGTGGGGAGCACTGAACATCATACTGTTTGGCAAATGAGTAGGAAAGGGAAATAGCTGATATTCTGATGTGGCATCAGTGATACCAAAACAGGCATCAGCTGGATATAGCATCAAAGTAGAACAATTCCTCTAAGTGTGGCATGGTTGTCTTTTTACATACTTACTTTACGCATCATCTAAGCAGCAATCAAGCTGAAAAGAATTTTCTGAACTACCATCATTTTAATTGATTTCCTCTTGAAAAATTGCTTTCAGAAATGACATCTGGATTTAGGAAGTTGAGGTGTATGAATCAAAAGGAAGTTTTTTCCTTTAGACTAGCTCCTATCTTGACTAAAATAAGCATTTCTTCCTTCAGAATACATCAGTTAAAAATAAAAAAAATTTAAGACAGGCATATTCTGGAGCAAACAGTAAAACTAGCCAAGAATCTGGCAGTTCAGAAAAAAAAAAAAGTAGAGAATTAAAGAAAAGGCAGAAAGATCAAGATATGAGAAACAATGTGATGTTGTACAGAGAGGGTCCAGTGCCTCTCTGACACCCATGTGGAATCATTTCCCATAGAGTGGAAAAGCTTCCCAATATAAGTGGCAAAGCTTATTTCTGTGGCTCATTAGCCACAGAGTGCTGTGAGAGCCAAGGAAGGAAGATGGAACCTGCAAGGCCCAGGCGTGGGTCAAACAGTTAGAGAAATAAAGCACGTGGGAAAGGAAGCAGGAGCCAGAGGAAGTAGGAACAGGCAGGGGGGCTCTGTTTACTCTTCCAAGTGACTGAAAACACTCAGCACATGGCACTGAGAATATTATTCTATTTTACTTAAGGGAATATTTGTTTAGGTGAAGATTAAACTAAGACATTTCAGATCTATGGGAACAGGGCCCTGGGATGCATTACGACGCATTGTGCAGGACTGGAACAATACTGGAGGTCTGAAAAAAATTACAGGAAGGACAGCTATATAAATATTGTATTTTTAACACAATTTAAAATTCCACGTGGTCATGTGCTTCCAATCCCTCATTCGAAAAGATTCGGTCCAGTAGCTTCATTTTCTGATTTTAAGGCTCTCCTGCTGATTCTTCAAAGCTGAAATAGTTTAAAGGGGCATTTGTGGGCTTCACTGAGCTACTTGCAAAAGCACTCAGAAAGAAGTACCTCAGGCTTTTCCCCTGTTTTCCACACACAACTTCTTATACAGAGAAGAAACCTTTATCTGTGAGTGCAGCAACTGCCAACCACATCTAATGAGGATCAAGGGAAAAATTAGTTCTTTCCCACATATTTTTTTAAATGCCGGTAGAAAAGGCTATCTCGCTTGTGGTTTTTATTAAGAACAGATAAGTACATATTTTTAGAATAGCTACTTTCTGTGTTCTTCTGACCTATTGCGTTGCTCAGACACAGAGCTTTGTGTTCAGGCAACCTTTCACTCTTCTTCTGTGCAGAGAGCACCAGAGAAACTCGTGTCTCTGTCTTGTCTTAATGTCAGTACAACTGATTTTAGCTGATTTTTAGAAATTAACATCCAGACAGGGCCTTTTTTTGTGTACTTAGTTTGGAGCATGCTGGTAAGTGAATGTTTGTTATAATTTATCTGCTTCAATGTATATTAGTAGTGGGAAGCTATAAAAAGAATGTCCTTCAGGATAATTTCAGATTTTTTAATGGTGATCTGTGGGTTGTTTTTTTTTTTTAATATTAGCAAAGGAAGGCAGGACTGAGCATGAGTCATAAAGGGAGAAAAAAAGAGCGAGTCAGGTTTTCAACAGCGATTCTTAGTGACAAATGCTCAGCTTGTGATCGCTAATTACCGAATTTCAGGCCTCAAAACCGAGAATCCCCAAATCACTAGCAGCTGCATTTCTGGACACCGTTCCCTGATGTATCTTCATTACCAAGGACAAATTACAGAGGACAAGATCCAAAGGGAAACCCTAAACCCCGGCAGCAGCCGGGTGTTGCAGGGGGTCAGCAGAAAGCACGTTATTTGCCCTTGCAGCAGTCAGCAAGGAACTCACAGGCCAAAAGATTAATGCTGCTGAGTTTAGGCATGTTGGGAGCTGTACAGGATCCTTCTGAACCCCTTTTCAGCCCAGAGGCACATAGCTCTGGCTAAATACCCTTTTACATCTCAAAAAAGGCTCTTCAAAACTCTCCACCAAGCCCAGCCCTGAACTCCCACTGCTTTCAGTTGGATTTCTTGCTTCTGAACTGGGCATCAGTTCCCTTTCTTTTCCTCTACACAAGAGGATACATAATTTAGCTAAGTGACTTCAAAGAGCTTATCCTTGGTAGCATGGTGTGGTGAAAGGGGTGTCCAACCTGCTCAGCCTTAGAGCCCATCTGTATTCAGCAGGGGCCTGGGGCTCATCCCGTGAGAGCTCCCATCCACGTGGATAAAGTCTAGCTGATACACTCCAGCAGTTGAACTCAGTACCATTAGCTGTGGTTTCACATACAAAATATTTATATTGCTTTTTCTAAATTTTTAATGAAGTGTCTACACGACTTGGCTGGTAGTGCCTGAGAGAAACATACTGCTTGCAGACACCTTGGCATGTATGTCCTTTTTTTTTTCATTGCTAAAAGCAATTACCAACAGGAACTTTGCTTTTGAACAGTTCATCTGTGCATGCTGTTTATATCTGAAGTTGTAATCCCCAGCTTTTGACTGAGGTCCGTAAAGATCATAATCCTGTTTTATTAACATGGATCCCTGGAGTACGGACTCTAACTCTATTGTTGCTATTGCAAAAGCCGATTAGATCAGACAGGACTCCAACAGCAAGTGGAGAACAAGCAGCAGGAGCTGTTAATATGTTAGAAATCAAATACTGTACCTTGTAATACATGACTGCTCTTGAGACCCCAGCTAGAGTACTGTGTCCAGCTCTGGAGTCCTCAACACAGGAAGGACATGGACCTGTTGGAATGGGTCCAGAGGAGGGCCACGAAGATGATCAGAGGGATGGAGCTATGGAGGGATGGAGTCTGTGAAGACAGGCTGAGAGAGCTGGGGTTGTTCAGCCTGGAGAAGAGAAGGCTCCAGGGAGACCTTAGAGCAGCCTTCCAATATCTGAAGGGAGCTACAGGGGAGCTGGGGAGGGACTCTTTGTCAGGGAGTGCAGTGACAGGACAGGGGGTAATGGTTTTAAATTGGAAGAGGGGAGATTTAGATGAGATACCAGAAAGAAATTCTTTGCTGTGAGGGTGGTGAGACACTGGAACAGGTTGCCCAGAGAAGCTGTGGCTGCCCCATCCCTGGAGGGGTTCAAGGCCAGGCTGGATGGGGCTTTGAGCAACCTGGTCTGGTGGGAGGTGTCCCTGCCCAGGGCAAGGGGGTTGGAACTGGATGATCTTTAAGGTCCCTTCCAACTCTAACCATTCTATGTTTCTATGATTATGAAGTTGTGGTGTTCTATGCTATACTGTTGAATTTCTAGAACTGCGGGCCTAGTTTATCATTCGCATTGAACTTTGTCTTGACGTATTTCGGGAACGCAAACCATTATTGTCCAAGCTGACTAAGCTCACAGATAGCCATGACTGCTTGGGACACCAGAGCATCAGGCTTTCTGCAAGGGTGTTCATCCTAAGGATGATGCTCCTGTGCTAGGCTTGAAGGCCTGGAGAGCCCATGCTGCCTAGGCTTGCTTTTAAGAGTTTGCCTTGCTGAGCTGAACACACCTCACAGCAGTTATATTTGTATTTTTATTTAACACTGTGATTTTTGGGACTCCGCACTGCAATTGTTAACACCTCACAAACAAGAGCTGCTGTAGGACTTAGTTTGAAGTGCATGGCAGAAGAACATATTTGTATGGTATAGAACATGTTGGTATGGTATGGATTCCTGTAGGAAAGTGATCTCAGTCTAGCAATGTATTGCCAGAGACATCTCGCTTCTGCGTAAGCCTCATCTCTTCCTGTTCCAGCCAGGGAGCAATTCACGGATCAGTTGGGCACACTGCTGTATTCTGCTAGGTTTAGAGACCCTTCGCAATGACATTTTAATGCCTATGATGAAATTTTAGGTGAAGGGACAACAGCTCCTTCACTGTGCAGAACACCTTCTCCCGGTCCCCTCTCATGGCAATTTTATCTTTTGTTCCTCACTGTTTTCTGCAATGCTGTCTGAAAAGAAATTACTCATTTGTAGTGTTGAGTAATAAACCACTCAAGAAAACATACAAGCAAAAATGGATAGCACTTTTGATACTGTAAAGGCAGGAAATGTGCAATTTAAAATATTGGAGTGTTATATAGGAGCTCAACAAATTAGTCTAGTCTCTTCATTATCCATTTAAAAGGGAAACTCTTAAACTTTGAATGAGAAACACTCATTTCTCAGAATAACTTGTTTGCTCCATCAGCAACATTTAACTGTATGGTTTTGTCAGAGGATATTTTATCCCATGGAGTACATGCCATTATTGGCAGGTATACGAAAAGACAATTTCCCTCCTTCCTGTGCCTGCTTGTCTGTTTGGTGGTTCTTCTTCGGACATCTGCTCTAGGGCCTTTATCTGCTGTCTCCATTTGCATGTGAATTGGTGCTAATCATACACACAAGTGACTGGCATTTTCTGTTTGCTGGAATACATTTTTTTGCACTACAGGAGCCCTCTGCCGCTGGCACACCCAGATCTGCAAAATTGCCTTGTCACCCTAGAGCCTGAGGTGACCTTATAGTCTGAGACTACAGGAAACAGATTCTCCAGGAATGTGATGCTATCTCTGAGCCTGAGGACATTCACGAAGATTCCCAGTAAGATACCAGTGATGCAAACTGGTGGGGGAGCAAATATGCAGCTGAACTCACAGTGATGACTTACAAACTGTGAATATCTGCTATACCTGCATGGCAAAACGTAGTTCTCAGTCATCACTTTTTCTGTGGCAATGCCAAGTATGTTTTTGATAAATAAAAAATGCACGGCGAAAAATAATTGAGTCCTACAAAACAGTAAACAGCNAAATTCTTTGCTGTGAGGGTGGTGAGAGCCTGGCCCAGGTTGCCCAGAGAAGCTGTGGCTGCCCCATCCCTGGAGGGGTTCAAGGCCAGGCTGGATGGGGCTTGGAGCAACCTGGTCTGGTGGGAGGTGTCCCTGCCCAGGGCAGGGGGGTTGGAACTGGATGATCTTTAAGGTCCCTTCCAACTCTAACCATTCTATGGTTCTATGATTATGAAGTTGTGGTGTTCTATGCTATACTGTTGAATTTCTAGAACTGCGGGCCTAGTTTATCATTTGCATTGAACTTTGTCTTGACGTATTTCGGGAACGCAAACCATTATTGTCCAAGCTGACTAAGCTCACAGATAGCCATGACTGCCTGGGACACCAGAGCATCAGGCTTTCTGCAAGGGTGTTCATCCTAAGGATGATGCTCCTGTGCTAGGCTTGAAGGCCTGGAGAGCCCATGCTGCCTAGGCTTGCTTTTAAGAGTTTGCCTTGCTGAGCTGAACACACCTCACAGCAGTTATATTTGTATTTTTATTTAACACTGTGATTTTTGGGACTCCGCACTGCAATTGTTAACACCTCACAAACAAGAGCTGCTGTAGGACTTAGTTTGAAGTGCATGGCAGAAGAACATATTTGTATGGTATAGAACATGTTGGTATGGTATGGATTCCTGTAGGAAAGTGATCTCAGTCTAGCAATGTATTGCCAGAGACATCTCGCTTTCTGTGTAAGCCTCATCTCTTCCTGTTCCAGCCAGGGAGCAATTCACGGATCAGTTGGGCACACTGCTGTATTCTGCTAGGTTTAGAGACCCTTCGCAATGACATTTTAATGCCTATGATGAAATTTTAGGTGAAGGGACAACAGCTCCTTCACTGTGCAGAACACCTTCTCCCGGTCCCCTCTCATGGCAATTTTATCTTTTGTTCCTCACTGTTTTCTGCAATGCTGTCTGAAAAGAAATTACTCATTTGTAGTGTTGAGTAATAAACCACTCAAGAAAACATACAAGCAAAAATGGATAGCACTTTTGATACTGTAAGGGCAGGAAATGTGCAATTTAAAATATTGGAGTGTTATATAGGAGCTCAACAAATTAGTCTCGTCTCTTCATTATCCATTTAAAAGGGAAACTCTTAAACTTTGAATGAGAAACACTCATTTCTCAGAATAACTTGTTTGCTCCATCAGCAACATTTAAATGTATGGTTTTGTCAGAGGATATTTTATCCCATGGAGTACATGCCATTATTGGCAGGTATACGAAAAGACAATTTCCCTCCTTCCTGTGCCTGCTTGTCTGTTTGGTGGTTCTTCTTCGGACATCTGCTCTAGGGCCTTTATCTGCTGTCTCCATTTGCATGTGAATTGGTGCTAATCATACACACAAGTGACTGGCATTTTCTGTTTGCTGGAATACAATTTTTTGCACTACAGGAGCCCACTGCCGCTGGCACACCCAGATCTGCAAAATTGCCTTGTCACCCTAGAGCCTGAGGTGACCTTATAGTCTGAGACTACAGGAAACAGATTCTCCAGGAATGTGATGCTATCTCTGAGCCTGAGGACATTCACGAAGATTCCCAGTAAGATGCCAGTGATGCAAACTGGTGGGGGAGCAAATATGCAGCTGAACTCACAGTGATGACTTACAAACTGTGAATATCTGCTATACCTGCATGGCAAAACGTAGTTCTCAGTCATCACTTTTTCTGTGGCAATGCCAAGTATGTTTTTGATAAATAAAAAATGCACGGCGAAAAATAATTGAGTCCTACAAAACAGTAAACAGCCTTGAAAACTTTCCTTTCATCTGTCATTTCTAAGTCCTGAGAGAGTCTCTTGAAGCTTCTAGAAATATGAATGCTGAATCTCTGCAAAGTGTGTGCAACGGCTATGCATGGAGACAGAAGGCTGATTCAGGCAACATTAATACCATCTTCCAAAAAAACAAGGTCAAAAGCCTTTAAAAAAGGATGTTTTTTCTTCTGTTCTTTTTCTTTCTTTTTTTTTTTTTTCATTTCATTTAAGCAGGCAAAGACATGTCTTAACTAACGCTCTGACATGGATGCTTTATCCAAACCAAAACCTACACTATTTCCTGTTGAAATACAGCAAGAACGTGTCAGTTCTTAATTATGTTTTCACTTGCTTCTGGGTTGTGTTTTTTTCTTTTCTTTATTAATTCTAGGATATAATCCCATATCTAGAGCAGGAGACCACAATCTGTGTGAGGTCTCCACTACCCCAAGATTAAGCTGTTGCCTTTGGGACAAAGGTAGGAGTTATAAGGTGGTACGTCTGGGGGGCTCAGACCCCCCCTTTTCATGCAGGCACATCTACAGGCGCTACACAGGAAACACCAGAGCGGTTCAGCTGGCAAAAACAACTAGACAGCCTCAAGACTCTTACTACGGGCTGTCTGCAGGAGGGTCTGAGTCAAAAATAAAGTGAAGTCAATAGGGATTTTCATTTTGCTTCAGCAAGGATTAGAGCAGGTATCAGAATAGCACCTTGACCTCCTGTTCTCGGCATATGCCCAGTTTTGGGGCAATATGGGGGCAATCCTGGGTTTCCTCTGCAAGGCAGGGGTGAGGAGCACTACAGGCTAGAACACCCTCTCTGATACCAGCTGTCTGCAGCTCTCACTGCTCCGTGAGAGTGGAAATAAGTCTATACATTTTGGTACCATGACCGGTAGGTTAGGATAGCATGGTTTAAAATTAAAATGAATTTCTGGCTATTTGGCTCAGCTACATTTGCTGCTTAGATGAATTCACTAAAAGCCATGTAGAACTGTGAAAACTATGACCCTGATACTTTTTCTTCGCCTCACCATGAGGACACCATAGATTTTGGTAAGGATGTGTGACACCCTACTTGTTTCAGGTCATTTGTACTGCATGTTTCTGCCTGATGAAATAGCAGTAACCAAAGTGATAACTTATTCTGCCTCAAGAGAGAGAAAGCTGCTTCAGAGATGTTAGCAGGACAGTTTGTTCCCTTCTTACTGTGTCCCACTGTCCATGTCTGCTCTGCTTTTATATTTAAGCCGTCATACCATGGGTTAACCTTGGAGCTGAAATTAACTTCATTTTTCTACTACCTGATATCACATTATGTGGGGTGTTATAAAAGATAAGGAATTGGAAGTCTTCTGTCCTGCTGGCCTATATATAAAATGTTTGTGTGTTAAGGCAGGATAGGTTTTTTGGCCTCAGTATGATAAAATTATACGGACTAGCCCCAGTAGACTGCGTTATCATACACGTGCAGTGGCACAGAGGTAACTTAACCCATCAGAAGGAACAGATGAGCAATAGTTTTGCAAAAAATGTAAATTTTGTTAAATAAGAAGTTAAATATGCTTTATATCTCCATAGCCCACACTAGATGTAGCATATACATGCACATGCACACATTCCATCCTGAGGTTCAAAGCAGGTCATTCCTTCCAACAGAATTATTAAATCTAATACTTTAAATACCTCTGTAATTTTACTTTCTCCTGCCATTTTCAAAACACTTGCTTTTTTATTTTATTCTTCTACTGATATGAGCAAGACCTGCAAATTTAGAACACTTTTAATATATTTTTCCATGAGATTGCATCCAAGTAAGAGTGGAGCTATTGTTATTTTGCACCGGATTCGTGTGTAGAGTTGAGCGGAGGAGGAAGGAGACACTTGCATTTATATGTTTTATATAACATATGTTTTGTTACAACCCTGTTCTTATGCTCCAATCGTCTACACTGGGGTCTGCAAATGAAAATTAACATATGAGCACCTACCATAATGAAGCTGAAGATATTAATGATCCTCTGTAATTACACAACATTCAAGAAGTCATGAACTCAATCCTACTGAGCAACATGGCTGGACTTTCTACACAAGGGATCTCCTCAAGACAGAAGGAAAGTGAAAGAATAATGTCTTTTTCATAATATAGAAGCTTTTTTAGCCAGTGGAATATTATTACTAATGGTAAAAGATACAAGGAAAATTGGTTGTTGTTAAATTGGCTTTAATTAAATAAAATTCAAATGCTTCCCAAACTAACTGTGTGACACCCTACTTGTTTCAGGTCATTTGTACCTATAGAAGGAATAAACCATATAACAGACCTCACACCGTTCAGCGTTACTGATCCAGCAGAGTGGATAATGTGTAGTTATCTAACGTAACACCTCATGCATTCAGAGCTAGGAATTCACTCACACAGAATAGTTTATTTGGTTATAGAAAAAGCTTGTAGAATTAACAAATGACTTCCTTCTCTCTTTTTCCTCTGTTCAATACCACCAGGACTGCCCTTTGTGCACAGATAAGTGCTACTTGACTTAAAATGTAAAGAAGTAGCATCTCACAGCTGCCTGTGCCCAGGCAATTTGCCATTAAGTGAAGCATGCCAAAGGAAAGGTTTCAGCCAGCAGTAACTTGTTGCAGTGTGAGTGAGAAACACGTAGAAGGCCCTGTTGGACGTCAGTATGTTCAGTGCTACCATGAGCGTGAGCGTAGTGTGTAGACCTGTGCTCCACGGGGCACAAGTTGTTGTGCAACGTAGGGTAACAACTTTGAACAGTTAACTTCAGAGAACTTCTAATGGGTTTAAACTGCTCAGCAAATACATAACTATAGGCCTCGGAGGAATTTTGCAAAATTATACCTTCCCCTCTAGTTACCAGGATTTAATTATTAAACCTGAGTTTCATTAACATGACGATTTGCATCACTTGCACCGCGCCTCTAAACTTGCCAACAAAATTTCTTAACTACCAGGGGAAAACCTGATACTGTAACTAAGAGCCAACTTCAAACATAACAGGGTGAAATAGTCTTTCTTTCATGTTGGGAAAAATCATAAGAATTTTTAAAATGCACATTTTTAAAGAGGAGGGACAGCATCAGATTTTAGTGACAGTGATATCAGTAACAAAAGCTGCAGGCAATTTATGCAACCAAACTTTTACGATAAGCTGCAACTAAAAACCTGTATCTGACTGGCCTTTTAACAGTGAAGATTTTAATATTGACATTGGAGCACCAACATTTCCCACAGAAATTATATTTTCTTAATGTATTTTTTTATAAATAACAGGATATCTGGTTAAGAGGATATCCTCCCTCCAAATAATAGACAGTCTCTAAATATTTGTCTGTCTCTAAAAGAAACACAATATCTATCAGCATAGAAGATTCACTACCACTAAATACAATGTGCTCTTTAAAAGTTTTCTAATGCTAAATCCTTTCCCAAAACATTGTAGTTGTCCCTAATGCTATATACACCATCATTTCTCTCAATAGTGAAATACTGAATTCATCCCCTGAACTTGGCCCTTTCGACTGTAGATTTGTCAAAATAAAGAGGCTTTTGTTTTTAACATGTGGTTGAGTATTTTGTAGTCTATATGATGCTATGTATAGCATTATTTCTAATAGTGGCGATGACACATCTGTCAGGCTAGTGGCTTTATCAACAGAAAACAGCTTTCTTCCACTGATGCTTCATAAAATCCTACATTTCTGGTATCTAATGTAGTTTTAAGCTCTGAAATATTTTAAAAGATTTGGAAATTGTGGCTTTCTTGCTTAAAGCATAGCATTAAAAGTCCTGTCGTGCACTGACTGTAATGGACTGTTACAGTCCTTAGCATAATGTTATGCCTCATGTTACACACTACAAATTAGACATTACCTTTCCTATTCAGCTGCAAGTTTCACTGATCCCAGTGTGTGTGTTCTGAGTAACATCTATATTTTTCCATGAATCTAGATTATTTCGTGTCTGTAAGAGTATCAAACTGTGCTGCTGTGTCGAGTAAGCAAAGGGGATAATGATCTGAACTATTTAACATTAAATAAAAACATGACCATATGCTTATATTACTTGAGTTCATTAATAAAAGAAAAATCAATCATCCTATTAATTTTATTATTCAGCTGATAAGAAGGAAAAGTCAGACACATCAGGTACAAGTGAGAGGGGTATACATGAACATGCCAGCTTGTGTTTGCTCTTGTAGCCAAGGCTGAGCCCCACAAAGAATCAGAAGCACCCACCACTGATGAGTAGGTGGGCTTTCTAGCAGCCCGTGGATGTGAGGGGAGAGGCCAGGGCAGTGTCCCTGGTGAACCTGGAGATTTGAGCTCTTTTTCACGGTGAGCTCCAGATACCCTTTGAAAACGATGGCCCCTGCCTGAATTCACCGTTGGGTCATAAAATGTAGGTTGAAACAGGGAGAGAGGAGATCTTTCCAGCGGGGCCATGACCCTGCAAGGAGAGCTAGCTTCATTCAGCCTTTCATAGGGGTCTTCAATTCCCTCTGTATTGTTTACCCTCTGGCCTTCATTAACAGGTCTGGTTGGTAGAGAGTGGAAGTTTTCTGAGGCAGAGAATTCCCTGTCTGTGCAAAATGCCTCGTTGCTTGGGTTGCCAGTCACAGCAGCTGTAATAAGAGCAGCAGCCTGTTACTGGACGTGTAGTTAACTGGTACAGAAGATGTCCTGCACCGTGTACACTGGGAAAGATGCAGCAGGAACACGGTCTTTAAGTCTGTTGAAGGAAGGTGTATGTGTGCTGTGTCGATATTCTTCTCTGATGTTCTGGACTGTCCTAATTCATCAGCATTTAGTTCTTCTGTTCATAGAGAACAGCTGAATGAAAGACATGTTTTTTCTTTTAACCTTTTTGCTGCTAACGTGCAGAAATTAAGGTTCTCATGTACGTATTTTGTGTGGCAGAAGGGATAAGAACCAGCAGATAAAGTTCAAAACGTCAGTGAGACGAAGTTCAACCTGTCTTCCATTTGAGTGAGGGACTTATCAAGAACAGGGAGGAGTAAGGAGCGCAGCTGGCTTTCCAGATAATGTTCTTAACCTTATAGGACCTTCCAAACTGCATTGCAAACATGCCAAGGATTATTTCTTTCTCCTGTTTACTTCATTTTTTATTGTGACAGAGAGGGGATGGTATCAGTGACTGCAATGCTCTTATATTTAGGACTATTACAAAAATGAGGATGTTAGAAGGCTCCAGCTATGGATGACCTCTGTATGTCAGGAGTTCTTCCCATTACAAGCCAGTCGTAATGGTGTCTCCATATCTTTCTGACTGCAGAGACTGCTCGGTTTCCTGTGACAATAATCTCCTGGAACAGGGCAGGAAAAAACAAACCTCAAAGAGGTGCTGCAGTCCTATCGCTTATCTTTCTCCCTTGACTTATTCTCTCTGGAGAGCATGGAGATTGCAGCTGTGCTCCTGAGAATAGTTGTGCTAGGAAGCAGGAGGGTCCTTGTCCCCGTTAACCATGCTGGTTATTGCTCAGACAGTCTGGCCCTCAGGGTACAGAATCTCGCAAATGTGATTTCATAAATAAGGAGCTCAGTTTTGTGTTGATACTGCAAAATATTCCAGAGCAACATTGCAGAACACATATATCTTTTAAGGCAGGCTTAGTGGCAACAGGGTCCTATTGAACACTCAAACCAAAATCACTGTCAGCCTTGCCTTAGTCAGAACTGGTTAAGAGTGGAATGCTGAGTAGGTGTTGGAATAATATTTTTTTTTTCCAATTAAATGGTTGACTTGTCCTTTTAGAGCTATGGACAGTTATTTTTATAAAGATTGTATCTACATTTGTGGCTATATTTGAGAAAGACTCACTACTTGAAAAGGTAAATCTTCACTTTGCATAGCAAATTTATTTTAGGTCAACTGACCATGTGCTCATCAAGGGTGAGTGCACTGGCATATTTCCATGTCATAATAGTACCTATTATGCCAGTGACTGAAAGACTAGAAGTATATCAGGGAAGTTTACAACATGAAATTGCTCGTACCTTAATAATTGTCTAGGGAGTTACACTGAAAAATAGATGTCACCGCATGAAATTTGAGTTCCTCTCTCGAAATCATCTACGTGTCCCCTCTGTGCCTTCTGCATATGCTACCAAGTTATACAGAATTTAAGAAGAGAATCAGAATTGTAGGCAAGACTGAAAAAAAAAAAAAATTCATCACAGCCTTTTCCTTTTAGTGATGTCTGGATCATTTTTTTTCCTGTCAAGCTGACATTTCTATTTTAAATAGCGCTTTGTTCAAAATCACCAAGGTATGAAGTAGCTGTCTTGCAAGGAACAAAAATAGGTTAGCACATAGTGTCAATAGAGAAACAAGAGTTTCTGTTATAAAAAATGGTCTTTCATATTATTTGGATGTTGACCTCTCTTGTGCGATCTCAGACTTCTCACTTAACTAGATTCTCAGAAACTTATCATGCTGCCTCGCTACTGGAAGCTGCTGGCAGCTCTCACACCTTCAGCCTGATATTGGATTTAAATGGCAATTGGCTCTGCCTTTATATCATCCGTGTGGTTGATTAAATGTTAGTGTTTCAGCACTTGTGAGGTTAAACCGGGAAAACTGTGTAAAATTTTGGGCTCCCCAGTACAAGGGAGGGACGGACAAGCTGCAGTTAGCCCAGATCCGTTAATTTTAGGGTTCTGGCACAAAGGCATGTAAGGAGGAATTAAAAGACCTAAATTTTTTCAGTATGGAGAAGAGAAGGCTAAGGGGAGATCTAGATGTCTTCAGTGACTAATGGGTAGTTACAGAAAAGAGGTGCAGGACAGGGGAAAGGAGGGGAGACAATAGTCTCAGGCTGCAGCATGAGAAACTCTGGTTGAATATAAAGGGAAAAAAAAATCCTTATGAGTGTTGTGAAGCACTGGAATAGGTTGTTCAAAGAGGCTGTGGAATCTCCAGTCTTGGAGGTTTCCAAGTCATGACTGAACACAGCCCTGGACAACACAGTCTAACTTCAGATTTAGTCCTGCTTTGAGCATAAGGATGGCTTCCATCTGTGATTCTAATAGCTACATGGGCAAAACACTCTCTCCTTACACTGTCAGCTTCCTAGTTTCATGAGGCTTTCAGTATTTTTCAGATCTTGTTTATAATGATGAGTCATTAAGGTAGTGTATGCATGAATGTCCTTCTTTACTCCAGCCTAGCTCAAAAAGCATTGAAAATAGGGCCTGCACAGCTCCAAGCTCTCTTCCATCAGATAGCAGCTGAATTGCCCATGTCACGTCCCTGTCAAACAGAGTCACTGGAAGTGTAATGCCGCGTCAAGTAGAAATCTGATCTGGCCAGAACAAGAAATGAAGACAAAATTGTGCTGACTTTCTAAGTACTAGCTATGCAAAATATGACTCATATAGTGAATGCTTTTGCCATCAGTTTCCACAACACAATTTTTACAACTTTTCTTAGGCTCAGGAAACATCTCTCAGCCTTACCTGAAGCATGCACGCTTACAGAAATGCATGTATGCATACAGACATGCATGTATGCATACATACATATATATGTGTGTGTATATATATATACATGCATACATATGTCTGTCCATACATGAGGTACACACATAAAGAGGTATGGTATGAAAGTAGATTCCTGTGGTGCCAAGCTTTGCAGAATCTCTGGAAATGGCAAGCTGGATTCCATCTTCTTTTACACCAGTATAATTCCCTTTACCCACGGTCCTGGAAAATCACCTTTTCTGAAACTCTGTAGTCTGATAAATACACATTGTAGTCTTTTGGCAGTAAAAGTGACTCCTAGCAGGAATCATCTAAGCTGTTTTCATAACACGAGCCTAATGTGAGCATCAGTCTTGCATACGACCATTTCTATTGGTGGTAGAGTATGTGGACCTCTAGCCTGATTGTAAAAATGGCATATGAATAATGCCCTGCATGTGAGTGAGTTTAATTACATTACTCTCCCTATGAAAAAAGTGCAATTCAACCCCACGGTGAGTCTGTTTCAGCTTCCCATTACTGACTACGCTTTGGGCATTTTTGCATTGCGAACAGTATGAGTCCTAAGCCTCATTAGTTTCATTATTAGCCCTGCTGGTTTTATGCATTTAAAACCCCAGAGTGGGTGCCAAAAGACAGTTTTCAAGGAGTCTGTGCAACTTTCCCCCATTGTAGAGACAGAAGTGTGCCTGATCCCCTAAGGAAGCCTGATGTCTTTCTTTTGACATGGTCTGTGTAGCATGGTAGTCATTAAAAATGAAAATTCTTTTTAGAAATCCATTGTTCTCATCTTAGTTAACTGTCTACATTTTTTTTTTTTTCTTTCTCATGGGGGAAATCCTGTTATCTTCCCTACACTATACCTGGGAGTGGAGAATGAGGTGTGCAGGAAAAACATTCCCAACGAGGTTTCCCAGGTAGCATCTGATTTGTTACATTTTTCCCTACACTTACATTTTTAACCACAGGATTTTTAAATTTTACTTACACTTCCTAAGTTTCCTTGCAACACGTTTGCCGTATATTCACAGCTTCTTTTCTACATTTCAGAAAAAAAAAAAAAAATGCCAATTATGACTATGGTTTTCTAGCGGCAGCCCTATAACGAAGCGTAGAGCAACCATCACAGCCAATGCAGCTGTTAGTATACAATACGCATTTAGGTGATGCTACTTTCAAGCTAATGTGCTGAAACATGGATGTGCAGTCATAACAGTAGCTCTTATTGGAATGGCAGTGGGGCCAAGGGACAAAAATCCCTGCTCTAACTCCAGGCTGGCAGAAGTGCCACCGAGGATGCTGAGCCACCTTGGTCCACCCTGTACAGGTGGACAGCCCACAACTCACTGCTGAGAAAGCCTTTCTCCTGCTTTCTACCACCACTTTGCACGTCAGAGAGCAGAGTCTCCATCCAGTTTAGCAGAGGAACTAGTACTAAACTCAGCCAGTATGCAATGGGGGAGAAAAAAGAACATCTCTTGTAGTGCAGTCCAAGAACAGCTGACCCTTGGTAATCTGTGTGAAAATGGGTTTCTATCCTGATTTATCCGTAGCTGCTGGGCTGTCTCCCTGCTTGGTAGGATACTAGTGTGCAGGATGGGAATGCTTTCTTTTAATATGGTGTCTGAAGCTCAAAGTGCAGCTGTCAGCAACCATGGTGAACTCTACCCTAGTTCCCCAAACCCTGTGAATCTCCTGGGTTTCCTGCAGAAGGCAAAGCAGAGATGAAGTGGAGCAGAAAGGGGCAGGTTGTCAAACTTTAAGGATCGGTAAGTGTAGTCTCTGCAACGTTTGGCAGAAACTTCAGTGGTGTTTGCACTAAACTGATACCACTCCCACAGCAAGAGCTCATCCGTTAGGTAGGGCAGATGCCTTCAGCACAGGACAGCTGCAGTGGAGGAAATTAAAGACAGAGTTTCCTTTCATCTGGATCCAAGAATCTGTGATTATTGTCTGTTTGTGCACTGGAAAAAAATGTAAGACACTAAACACTTGGATGTTAAGGAAAGTTCTACAGTTCTCCAGCATCACCAAAAAAAAATATGAAAATCTTCAACTGAAGTAGCACACACCGTTTTCCATCACCAACAATGAAACAGATGGTGAATTTCCAGCTGGTAATTACCTAGCTGCTAATTACCAAGCGTAAATAGCAGCTGGTGTTTCATTTTCCCCCAAGACCGAGTTTGAGATCAGAAAGAACCTGGAAGGAGCCGCAGGTCACTAGACTTGCCCCAGCATGGGATGAGGAAGGTATTTGGGAGTTTGGAGGAACTTCCAGCTGTTCCACTTCAAGTGTAGATAGTATTTGTTCAAGCTAAGAATTATCTAAAACTAATCAGATGAGGCCCTTAAGAAACAGTCTTCAGTGAAGCAGCTTTCCTTGAGTTCATCAGCAAAACACAGACCTGGCTGCTGGCAAGATGTTATGGTGACTGGATCCTGTTGTCTGGATTTTGCTGCTGTACTCAGAACACCAAAGGGTAAGGCTCAGAGTATCACCAGGAAAGCAACATAAAAGGCTTTTCTTTGTTGCTTACTAAATTCCAGTTACAAAATTAAGCTGAAATTTGTTTACAGGGATTCCACCAAATTGAAACAAATCATTACTGAATAGAGTCATAGATTATTAGACAGAACAAACAGTACAGACTGGAACAACAATCAAACAAACCACTTTCCCAGGAAGTATTTTCTGTTGCTATTACACTAATATAAGAAATTTTGTGCTACAGTGCTGGTCAGCAAAGTTTTCATAATGCTATAATACCAAATCCTGGTGTTGTCAGGTTGCCAAAGATGCCTGTGAAATAGTCTTTTACAGCCATGAAACCGTTAATCACTCAGTGATTAAATACTTGAAACATTAATCTCACCTGAATTTAAGATGTTTCTGAGCCTCTTTTCAGACCTTAGTGTTCCTAGGGTTAAGTGAGCTAGGCACTGTAATTGCGCTGCAATTTCAATATAGTTCAACCCATTAAAGCACTGGGATTGTATTTATTCAGCCAGCAAGTCCTGACTCCTTGTGAATAGAGTATATCACACGTAGAACTTCAATACAGCAGGTGACTCTCCACTGCACAGCTGTAAGTAGAGAGTATAGAAATCCCTAGGCAGAGACCACTAACCTGTTTTACAGGTACTTGTGTGTTTCTCTTCCTGTGCTATCTGTGGCTCTCGCCCCTCCATAGCTTAGTCAGCAAGAACATCTCAGTGATACAGAATTAACCCCAAAATAACCACAAGGACTGATGAGAATCAACTTTGATTTTAATGTGTTTTGAATGGAGATTTTATCTTCTGGTGCTGTAATGTTATCTGCTGGAATTTTCAGTCTGATTTCCTAGAAAGCAACCATAATAACAACTAGAAGAGGGCTACACTTTTTTTTTTTTCATTAGAAGTGTGTAGGGTTCATGTAAATGGGATTGTTATCGCTACAAAACTTTGAAGCAACTCCCATGACTTGGACGAGCCTTCCAACACGTACCCAGGGGAAATGAAGCATTTTTGTTGGGTGGTTCCTGTAGTCAGGGCCTTCATCTTAATCTTCAAAGGCCTTCATTAACTCAATCTCAATTTCATAAAAAGCACCTCTCCTCCCTCTCTGTGAGGGTTATGAGTTCTACCCCTTAGATGTGCCAAACCCACTGACCTTAAGCATATAAGAAGTGAAAGCAGAAAACAGAATTTTCTCAGCTGCTTCCTCACGTCTCTTCAGCAGAGGGAAATAGGGACGGCCACAAACCAGTCCTCTTTGAGGCCAAAATGTCAGCTATATTTTTGCAATTGGCTGCATACGCACCCACAAGAATAAAACCAGCGATAAACGCGTAAAGGAAATGTGTGTGGGAAGGTGGGAACAGAAAGTGTCAGCAGAGAAGGGGAGGACTGGAGGAAGAGGGCCAGGAAAGGTTGCTGTGAAAGATTAGCACCAGTCTCACGTGTGCTCCTGAGTACTCTCACCGTCAGTATGAAAACCCCACAACGAGGAATGATTGCAAGAAGTGGAAGATCTTTGGAGAAACAAAAAAAAACCTCAGTGGGGAAAAGATCACAAACATCTTACAGGACAGGAGCTAGTTCCCAATCCAAAGCCTGGACCCCACAACATCATACAGTTGCAGCATTTATTCCAAGGTGCTAGCAATAGCAGATTATGACTGTAGTCTAAGAATGCAGAAAAAAAGTGACAGCTTTTTTTGAGATTGTATTAAAAGTGGTTATTTTACAGTACATTTTTTTCTGATGAGAGTTGAAAGGTCATTTCTTCTGCCTCTAAGCTCTTTCTGCCTTTTTACATAGCTAAGAGTAGAGCCTAAGGACCCATAACTGATACCCATAGGTGTCAACTTCAGACTCTGAGTGCACAAACTGAGAAAACAGGTAGGTATTTGCATGTGCAGTTTTCATCTTACAGGTAATTGTGTTCCTCCTCACCCAATGTGTGTATGTACTGTAAAATTCAAGACCCCTCAATTTGTAGAACATAAAATGAAAAAAAAAAGGGGGGGGGCAAAATCAATGTTTAGGAAAAGCTGAAGAAAAGAATGCAATAGGAGATACTAGATACCTACACTTCATTTGCATTTTGCATGAGTCGCTATCACAACATCTCTGCCATTAGAGTAGTATATGCACAGCCAATAAAATAAACCCCAGTTACTTGTATAAGTTTTCTACAGCTTTTCTAAAGGCAGGGTAGCACACATGATGCTATCTTTTGTTCTCTGAGGTTTTCTTCTATCTTCTTACAGCTATAATGCCTTTCACTTGTGTCTGCCTATACACCAAGCACTTTTGTCTGGTAGGTGTGTTAGTGTATCCTTTCCGTCACTGGATAAAATGCTAATGACACCATATTATCTACTTGAAATGTGAAACCAAGGGAAGACTGGTGGAGATGGTACACCAAAAACTTGTGGAAAAAAATACACCAAAAACTTGTTCTGTAAAATGAGGCCTAATGAGAAGAAAAAACAGCAAACTCACACGAATAGGTTAGTTTATAGCAGACTTATGTTCCCTTCCCCCCGTGCAGCAGGTATCCCATGACAACGCAGAAAGGTAAAGTCAATTAGAGATGTCCAAGACGTTCTCACCTGCAGCCTTTGCTTCTTGAATGAAATCTTTATTCTTCTGTCGCCAGCTATTTCTATGCTCTACAGGCTCCTCTGGAAAGTACAGAAGGTGAGTAAAGTTTCTTTTCCTTGGGGAATCAGCAGCCAGTTCAGGTACTCACCGGCCTTGTCTGATAGGGATGAGGTACAGAAGCAGAGGCCATAAGAAGGACCCCTTCCCACAGTGGGGATGTTGGCAAGTCCCACATTGCACCAGGCATGGGTGGAGGGTCCCTTCTTCCCTCTGCTCGGCAGGTGATGTTGTTCTTGCCTCTCAAACATGTTCTCCAAGAGGTATTGGACCAACATACAATCATAGAATCATAGAATCAGCTAGGTCGGAAGGGATCTTCAAGATCATCTAGTCCAACCATCAACCTAACTTTGACAAAAAAAAATCACTAAACCATGTCCCCCAGCACCATGTCAACCCCTCTTTTGAACACCTCCAGGGACGATGCCTCAACCACTTCCCTGGGCAGCCTATTCCAATGTTTGATAACCCTTTCAGTGTAAAAATTTTTCCAAATATCCAATCTGAATCTCCCCTGGCACAACTTGAGGCTGTTTCCTCTAGTCCTAACATCCAGTTCTTTGGCTGAGCTCATTTGAATGTGTCTAATATTTTTTTTAACCAAGACTCACTATTGTCTGCCTTGTATTTTCATCGATTCTTGCGCATTTTTGAGCAGCCTTTCTGAAAATTAAATTTCTGAACACTTGCTTTGCTTGCTACATGGTAGGCTAGGCCTGGTGCTCCAGGAAGGCTGAGCTGATTTTTTTATTTGGATTGAGCACCTGAGGATATCCTGCCTGAGAATGAGACAGCAGCTTTGCAGCGTGCATGCCTTAGCCCTCAAATCAAGACAATTCCATTTCATTTCTAAACACAGGACAAAGCAAAGTGGCTCACATAGAAACTGAGCTGGTTTTGTGCTAGATTTGATTTTTTTTCATCAGAGAAATGAACGAGTAAGGCTTTGAACAAAGGCTAGACCGTTGCACGATGATATTCCCAGAAAGTTTGTCAGGCAATAGCTGCATAATGCTATGCTTCAGAAAATCAATCCCCATGCTTTATACAGTTCTAAGAGTATCCTGTTTATTTCTACATTGGTAACATAATTTAGTCTGGAAAATAAACCTGATGCCTAGCATTAAAGTTTAATAGATAAGCAAATCTAGACTTTGCCTACTTTGTCCTTTGCCGCTCTTCAAGTAGTTAAAAGCCATTGTGCTGTATAGCTTAAAAAGCATATATATAGAGAGCTTATTTTTATCTGATGAAGAAGGTGAAGCATTTCATCTGAGACCTAAATCTAAAAGCTGTAGTGAGCACATTTGGGATACAACAAAACAGAAGGGGTCTCAGTAAAACAGTTTGGGTGAAGCCTTAGCCACACCAAACCCTGTGGCAAAATCCCCATTGATTTCATAGAGCCAAGACCTTACCCAGCAACCGCACCACGACGACAGCTGACACTGCACAACTTTCAGAGGGGGACAAAAGATTAAAAACTCAATATTCAGGATACAGTCAAGTTTAGATTCAGCTGAACTCTGAGCTGACAACCAGCACATGGTTTATTCAGCAGAGGAAAATTATAGATGTGACAGAATTTAAGTGTGGTATGAAGAACAGTCAAAATGTAGCCTCTTTTAAAATCCCAATGCCAGTCTTTCTCTTTAATTTGATGAATAAAAAAAACCCACTCTATAATCTTATAATCTTCACAGGCTATAAGAGTCCAAGGATGACCTACACTGGTCAGTAATCTTCTGAAATACTTACTGTGCCATAAGGAGAGCAACGATGGGAATGGGAGGGAACTGAGGGAAAGAATAGGGCAAAAAACAGTCAAGGCAAAAAGCAGCAGGGAAGACCAGAGTTCATTTTGGACAATTCCAGTCACTCTTTATGTGTTTGCTTCTATAAAGCTACGGTTCTTAATATCCCAGAAATAGCAGAAAAATATTTGTCCTGTATGCCTTCTAAGATGCTACAACAGCTTAAAGAAGAAATAGTAAATTCTTTTGACAGAAAGTGCTCTGGGCATACTATGCATCTTAAAGAATAAGGAAGGATGCATAATTCTTCAGAGCAGCAACTACTTTACATTTCCAGCTGATAAGAATGACAAAGGTCTATTGACTTCAGCATTGGGGTCTCCGATCTTTAACAAGTATTTTATTGTCTTCTGGAGGGGATCTGATGGCATCTGGAATAGCAGCGCCTCACTTTCTGCTCTGCAGAACACTGGCTTTTCTTAGCATCCTGACAATGAAATGGATAAAACTGTCTCGATACTGTAGGTAAACGTTATGCAGAAAATTACTATCTTAAATTAAAAATGGCCTCCCAATGAAAATAAGTTTTGTGAAAAAATTATGGGATTGGTAAAGTATTTTTCATTTATGCCCTTAATTTCATGGCAAAATTAGTAGTACTTACACATTTCCAGGGGAATGTTGAGATTTAAAATGCAACATTTTAAAAATGATTCCACGAGAGAAGTTGTTAGATTTTCCATAAATGTATCACAAAAAGAAGGGAAAGTTGGTCTATTCGGAACTTTGTAGAATAGAAACAATACTGACGTTTCAAAATGGTTTTCAGTTCCTTGTTAAGTGTAACACTACGTGCCAGCAGGGGCACGTGCCTTAAGGCCTGATCTTCATGGAACTTAATAATACACCTATTAACTTTAAATGCATAACCAATTCCACTGCAATCGCAGTTAAAATTAAAGCTGTGCCTCGCCGCTTGGCTGAATGAGGGCCTGAGGCTAACTGGGTCTCCCGTATGATTTTTGGTAATATTCTTAGAGGGGCGGTGGGAGTCGGTACCCATCGAGGAGCGAAGGATGGTGGCAGCTCAGCTTGGAGCCCAGGCGCCCGAATGGCAGACAAGGGCTTTGGGCTGGGAGGAGGAGGATGCCAGCCGGCTTCCAGCATGAAGAGAAGAAGGAAAACTGTCCACAGCACTTATCTGACAGCGAGGGTCGCAGGGGGAGTGGGAATTAGATGGAGTTTTGCACCAGGCAGGTGGCAAGAAAGAGCACAGAGGGTTCCTCGGAGTATTGGAATTAACCTAACATTCCAACATTCACGTAGTCTAACATTCATGTAGTTTTCAAATCATGCTGACCATGGTGTGTTCAAGGAAACAGTTGCCAAAAGCAATAATATTGCCATAAGGAATAACATTTTCCTTATATTTTCTGTAAAATTGTGAGCGTTATTTTAAGCCTGTAGGCACCATTGAAAATCTTTTTCACCTGAGGAGTTAAATGCCAGCTTTATGCGGCAAAGACAGGTCCTGATCCTTCAGGATTTAAAGAAGGTAAATAATTTTGTACATATTAGCAGCATCATTGCTGAATATTTATTTGTGTCTGTAAAGGAAATCACATGTATGAATGCTTGTGGTGTTGGGCACTTTAAAAAGTCCTAACCATAAAAACGGGGGGTGGGGGGGTGTCAGACCTAATTCTACAGGGGTGATGAACTTTTCATGGCACGTGTCAAAGACTGACTTTCGATAGCTTTAAACAGCAGCAATTTCCAGGAATCAATCCCTTTGTTCCTTTATATTTTTCTTAAGTGAAACGGTCTGTGCTGCTCTTTCAACACTCTAATTATCATCAGCCTCAGAAATCACTTTGCAATTAATGAAAGCCTGAATTCTTCACATTCACTGAGCAAAACCTTAATATAAACAAACACTTACCGCCAACTCGTTCCAAAGTAATTAATAGTGCTAGCCTAATTTATATCTGTTTAATATCTGACACGCATCTGCAACAGGCGAGTTTCTGTTCTCACCGTTGCCATCCTGTTGCTGAAACTTGTACACTGGAAACTCAACAGTCAGCGTCGGTCTAAAGCAAATGAAAAGCAATCCGCAGTAATTATTTTAATGAAGCCTTTTGTCTGAAGCAGCCAAAGGCAATAGTCATGGTCTTTCTTTAGATTCTGGACAGATAGAAAGCTCATTAGGTGTCTCAGGCCACTTACATTTCTCAAGCTCAAAAAAGTTAAACCAGAAGGGGCGAAGAATCTTCCTGCCAGAACACAGATCAGAGAGGTTGCCTGCAGCAGAAAAATACGGAGTAGGTGTTCTCATGGTCATGAAGAGGGAGGGATGAACGTGCTAGAGTTTCCCCAGGGTAACTGCGTGATCCTCCAGGGAAGCGATGCCTGGGTGATCCTGCAGGGCGTGAGTCAGCACTGCAGCGCGTGGGACAATTGTTCTCTTTTTTACAGATCATGATATAAAGTGGACTATTTGCAAAAAAAAAAACCCAAAACCAAAACAAAAAGCCTTTGCAGATTTACAAGTGCAAACTTCTGCAGAATTTTTTTTTACGGCTTTACTGTAAGTATGACATGGCATTATAACTTCTGCAGAGCATTGGGACTGGGAAAAGCAATTTACTACATCTGTTCTGTACTGAGAGGGCAGGAAAAAAAAAGAGTTTTAAGAAGACTTTATTCCAGTCTACTTAGTTTCCAGAGCTTTCCTCAAATGCATGGTATAAACACCATCCCATCCCTGAGAGCGCTCCCAGGTTAAAGAGAAGAGCAGCATGGATGTAACAGACTTTCCAACCCCTTGCCTTTTCTCCAGTGCTCTGAGTGTGCACAGAGTCATGGATTGCTGTGCCTCAGTGACCCACGAGTATGTTTTACACACAGTGAGCACAGTCCTAAATTTGCATCTGAAGAAAGCAGAGCATAAAATAGCTACCTGAATTATCCTCCGTATATCAGCTAATCTGTGGCAGCCCTGGACATTAAACTCTTACCTTCTGAATCCCAATGCTGTACTTATCAGCCAAAGCAGCTTCCAGTCCACCTGGCCTTTGGTGTGCATCTGCAAACTGTTCCCTGTACCAGGGAGCTGCAGGAAACACTCCAGGAATTTGCTTCTTCTTATGTGCTATGTCTGTTTTTATTGATGACTAGTTACTATTCCAGTAGGCTGTATATCTCAAACGCCTCATGTTTACATCCTCACCCATATTACCTCCGCATGTAATGGTATTAATGCATGAAGGCATTCCATCCATCAATAAATCATGCATGGAGTCAGTAGCTGTTCTGATTAGCTGTACGCAGATATGGGTTGAATTGCAATGGAAAGCTGCCTCTGTGTATATAGCAAAGGATGAGTTTGTTAGTGCTACTTACACTTGAAAAGAAAGAGCTTTCAGAAGGAAACCTTGTCTTGTCTTTTTTCTGGAAAGTGGCATTATAGGAAATCGTAATTAGTCTTGTAAAGACTCAGAAGCAATCAGCCAGAAAGCTATTTCATTTGCTATCACTCTACTTCTGGTCTATCATTTGTAGGACACCCTCGAGTAAAACACTTGAGACTCACAAATAATGTACCCTCACACGATACAGATCAGCTTGCACTCTCTGCCCATTTATTTTAAAATTGAATTTAATGTGATTTGCAAAACTTTCTTCTCTATAAAAGCAGACTTTTGAATTTTAAAAAGATGTCCATCTGTGTATACGTGAAGCAATAGCTGGCAAAACTCAAGGATTCATTAGTGTTAGAGCCCAATAAAATATTTCCAAGTGTTTTTCTTTCTAGCCCTATACAGCCCGTTCCTGCATTCTGTGCTGTGTTTGCTTTGTTTTCTAACATTTGATAATTAATGGAAAGCCGAGCTGTCCCCCTACGTATCTCCTGGAGGGACCAGGACATCTGATCCCCCAGCCATGGGGGATGCAGGAGAAAGCACTGGGGAAAGCAGGTTGTCCAAGCACCCAAACTGCTGGGTCTGGGCAGCTGAAGCTGACCTGGGTCCCACTGCTTTGGTCCTCCCCACTTGCCAGCCCTGTTCACTGCACAGCCTGGCGGGCAGCTGGCTGGAGGCAGATGGATTTGATGGGGTTGGTAGGACAAGGGGGCTGAGGGAAGGCAGGAGGGACCACGTCTAGTGGTGGGTCAAGAGCAGGAGGGACTGCGGGAAGAGCAGTGCAGGCTGGGGGAAGAAGACCTTGTGAAGAACCAGATGCTCATGAGTAGACGCTTGCATAGTTAATAAACCTTTCACTTTTCCCTTTAAATTATCTTTTCATTTGCATCCCGGATCATGTTTATCGGAAGCTTTTTGCAAAAAAAAATTATTTTTAGTCTGAAAAATTAAAGGTGGTGAGTCAGTTAGTGTTCAGCTCCATGTGTTATGCTGAGCTGCCACAGAGGACAGCCCATTTTTTGCACAACAGCAACATATTTTTCAGGTCTTCCTAGGCTTTATTTTCAATTCTGTTGTTTCCTTGCTGTGAAAAGATATTGCTATAACAAGATTATGTTGCAGTGGGGAACGCAACAGGGTTATATCAAGAAGATCTTTATTATATGGTAGTGATTTATATCGATACACAAAACAAAATTCTACCAGAAGATAAACCCCATTCTTAAATCGTGCAGTGCATTATTAGTCTTGCAGCACACATGAGTTAGGGAAGATCTACTGAACCACATTGAAATGTCTTACAAAATATCTAACGGTGAGAAATCTTTATGGTTGATTTTTAACAGAATAACGGGTTTGATTTTAAAATACATCACATCCATTGGCCAGCTGTAAGATGTCCTCATGAACCCTAGAGCATGGCTGTTAATAATATTGGGGTATATAACTGTAAAACAAGTAACACCAGGATTTCTGTGTACTATATTTTTAACTGCCTAAGGCTCCTCTTGTTTGTAGATAGCCATTATTTGAGGTGAGACCAAAATAATAAAGGAGGCATGAAAACACACTCAAACACACAGAGCACGTGTTTTTTTCAGTAAGTTTTTAATTATCTTATTCTCTCTGTTTCTGTTTGCCTTCTGCCAGAAAATACAAGTCATTCAGGCAATTTTCAGACTATACACTTTCATTCTTCCTCTTGATTACATAGCTTTTCTGGATTAACACAGAGACATTTCTAACCTTTTTTTTAACCTTTACCTAAAATAACCTTTTACGTAAGAATCCTTTTGTATCATTCTAATACTTGGATTTATTTTACCTCTTCTGCTGTGTTTTTATAATATCACTCTGCAACTGAGAAAAATGGGAGACTGAAGAATGTGTAACAAGTTCTATAAAGTTCTGGAATTCAGGTACTGTAGCTCAACTGAATATCTATTTTAACAGAGAAAGAAAAATGAAGAAGAATGTATATTATTTACGCTTTAACAAAGACGTGAATTTCATTCTCTTTCTTTAATCACATGACCTAAGGTATAGTTCTTTATGAGAATTTCAGCATCAGTACAGTTGTTCCAAGATTACCAACTATCATACAGTAACTTGACTTTCACCTTATTCTTTTTCTCATTTTGATCATTAAATCATTAAATATTCTTCCACACGTTGAAAATATTACTAGGATCAGAATAATTCTTAATCACAAAACTAAACAGTGCAGGATTCTGAGGCGTTACTGTACTGCTATTTTAAATCTATTTTAAGCGCAACATTTTTAAACATAGTGCTTTTACTAGTTACACTGTATTTTTCTTCCATTTGTTTGGAAATCACTTCGTGTATATGTTCACGGTGATTAATTCTCTATCACTGCAGATTCTGGAAGCAGAAATGCATTCTTCCTGAAACCTCTGCGTTAGTGAAGTTCTAAAATATTTTTTTTTCCTTTATGAAGGTGACTAAAGGTCTCCTGTGGGACTATATGTTGGGACAATTTCTTTACTCTTACCCAAACTAAGAGGACACAAGCTGATGCCTCTGATATCAATGAAATAATTTTCCTTTATAAATAAATAAGTTGAAGGTATCCAAGTATTCATTTAACTGTAATAAAAGTTAACTTTTATTAAAGTTAGAACAATAAATTTTACCCGTTGATTTTCATATGATTTCATGCTGAGTAATTTCCAGCACAGTGGGGAGCTCCATTCTTAAGAGAGAAGAGCAAATCTGTTCCAGAAAGAAAGAATACGGACATGTATATACCCTGCATAATTATAGTAGTTTCTGTTTTTCCTTAGTCTACAAGGTTAAATGATAAGCAGTTTTATTTACTGGCTAATTAATGAAACACTGCAATCAGAATGCAAGATGTGTTTCAGCGGAAGGCAAGATTTTGGAGCTTTTCCTTTAGTTGTAGGATATCAGAAAAAAATTGCTGTTGCAGTAGTTCACAGACTAAATATGAGTAAAAAAATCTCACACTGTAGCTAAGCAGGCAAGTCTTACTCTGCCTTGCGTTCACAAGAGCTGACAATGATGTGGGAGTTAATTATTCCTTCTACTTGATCCCAGTAAGACAGGAAACATTTTTCTCCCTTCCACTGCTATAAAATGTTATTGTAAAGAAAGATGATTATAAATTGTTACTCAGGGTAAGAACAAATATAATTCAGCTTAAATTTAACCAAAAGTGATCTCACTGGGTATAAGAGAAGGCTTCTGTTTGGCTGTCAAAGCTCTGCAAGTGTTCTCCTATGGAAGTTGTGAAGTCTCCTTGACTGGAGGTTTTTCAGATGGGTTAGACAAATATCTGTCAGGAATGATTATAGTGTAGACCATTGACCAGCTTCATTCTTAAGGACTAGAGAAGGCAGTCTTCCAGAGTTTTGTATTTCTGCTCTTCTAGGTGGGCCTGCTCTGGCAGGGGGGTTGGACTAGATGATCTCCAGAAGTCCCTCCCAACCCCATATCACTCTGTGATTCTGTGAGTTTCCTGCCAGCTGGATCTCTTCTTGTTACACTTCCTGTTGCATAAACTTCTTTCTTGCTGTAAAAACTTCATGTTAATAATACTGTGAGTGTACAGGGATTCCGGGAACTTCATGTTATTCAAATAATCTTCTCACTGATGCATTTCTAGGGACAAATTTCAAGTCCCCCTCTCAACCTGCACGTCCCAATTCTGAGCTGAGATTAAGTAAGCAGCAGCTTAGAGCCCTGATGTCCAGGGCAAGTGCTGACTTTTGCCTCTCTCCTGGCTGTGGTCCTACTGCCAGAACCAGCAGCTTTCTGCTGCCAGATATCCCATCTCGTCCTTTGGCAGCAGGATCAAAAAAAGAGGTGCTATTTTCAGACTTTCTCCTGTAACACAATCATGACATAGAGCACGAAACTGCTAGTTCAACTCCCCGAGGCATTTGGGGAAAGGTTGTTGGAAGTGTCAGTGTTTCTTTAGATGTGTTACTGGTCTACAGTGGCTCCTCCTAGGAGAGTTTGCCACGGTCTGGGTGGTGCCTTCAAGCCCTCTGTGGCCTGGTCTGTCAGGCTGCCTCCCACATCGTGGTGGGGACAGCCCCACACCTCTGCCCTATCTCATAACACACGTCTGATGTTGGAGGAGCAGAGGATGACACACCTCGGAGCAATCTGTGGTAATTCCCTGGAGAAGTGACACCCGGGATGCCTGCCTTTGCTGTCTGCACACAGTCCCTGGCACATCGTCACAGCACTGAGCACAAGAAAGCTGTGGTCACCAGAGGACTTAAAACTCTCAGACTGAAGTGTACAGAGGAAATTAACTGGGACTTCAGCTTCCCTTTGTTGCTTTAGTCGTCAAAATGCAACACTTTGCTTTGCCTTATTTTAGTGTCATCCAAGTCCGCAGTCATTTATGTGCTCATTAGCAAAGTCCTTAAAGTTCTACCTTTGAGTATGCCGGAAGCGCCTCATTTTTAGCAATATCCAATTCCCGAGAGTCAGTCAACATGTATCACCCTCAAGCTTTGCAGATGAGATCGTCTCCATCTCTCCTGCTCAACTGATAAGCATTTTCAGTCCGTATCTACTAGAAAAGGCTTTGAACAAAATACATAGGCTGATGGTAGTTGCAGTATCTTGGACCTCTAATGGCCTTCAACAGTTTGAGTCCTCACGGAAGGAGGAACAAGGCCCAGAATACACTTTCTAAGAGGGTACCTGATAGTAGGCCGGAATGGAGTTCTCTTAACTTCTACTTTCCAGGCAATAATTAAATTTTCATTAGGTCAGAGGAAGAGAAAGAAGCACAAGATGAGATTAACACTAAGTGGCTAAGCCTTAGATTTCTTGTGGAACAGAGTACTTCTTTTCAAATATTTACATTTTGAATTTGATGAGAGAGCAGAAAGTGAGATTCTTTTCTTCTCCCAGATGAGAATCGTATGAAAGCTGTGAGCTACAGTGACATGTTCACTTTTGTCTTTTTTCTAGGGCACAATGAATATTTAACAAGTCCATGAAGGTGGATATAGCTTCAACAAGAGTGACTGAGAAGAATTTTCTCTTTTCCACCCCAGGGTAGCTTCGGGTCTGGTGGTTTGGGAGCGGAAAATGTAGGTTCAGACACCTTGCAGCACAGGAATGAATGTATTCAAGCTGCAAATTTTTGTAGAAATACTCAGATAAATCCACATCTGGAAGAGAGCCACCGCCAAGGCCATGCTTTGTGAGAAGGACTAGCAGAAGGGCTTCATAGCAAGGCAAAGCTGAGTAGTTTGAAATCAATACGGGAGTAGGGGACCCCCCCCAGGCTAGAGATGTGATCTAAATCTTACCAGTTTCCCTTGGCTGACACGTGCCACCTGCTGAGCTTGCTGGCATTGGGGGAATCGCATGCCCAGAGCCTGTATTTTTGCATGCATTGCACGTGAAGCAATGCACGACACGAGCTATGAAACTCGGGGCTGAGGTGTCCTGACAGCTGGGTTCTTTAATAGCGAGTTAAAACTTCCTTGTGAGCCCAGATCTGGGTCTCACATTTTTCAGTCTCCGCTGTAGATGGCTGTATTTCAGGAAGGAAAGATGGAAGGATTGTTGCTATTTTGCGTTGTCGCTAAGATGTCAAGGTTTCTGGACGTCTTCCAGCGGTGAGTGTTAGCTCAGTGGGTCGGTTGCCAAGAAAACCCTGCTTCTTGTACATACAGGTTTTACTCTTGTGATTCACGGTGTCATTATTTCACTGGATGTAGCTGTCATGAGAGATTATGGACGGACTTACACTGCTCTTCAGGTAACGTGAATCCAGGGAGCTCAGATCTTGCGCAGGAGCTGGTGTTTATAACCTAGCCAAATAAGACTTAGGCACCGACCAAGTTCTCAGGTGAGCCCTCTCAGTAGATGTCACATGTAGCTGACCTGTCTGAAACGATTCAAGCTGGTGGCTTCAGGGTTACATATAGAAGACTTTTCTCAACAGTCACGAAATTATGCGGCCACAAATGGACCACAAGCCCACATCGGAGAGACCTGTCTGCAGTCACGTACATGAAAGGAACTCTTTCCTAGCTGTGACTGTTTGAGTATTCAGACACAGAGCTGGGCATTTCCAGTGTTTATTCAGCTTCTCAGGGAAACAAACAGGTCCTTGTCAAAATGAAAAAAATACTGAAAGAAAGAAAATGTTTGTTTAAAAGAAGACTCATTTAGAAAATGAGCTTGAACAAAGCATTTCAGCTCTTCAGAACTATCTGAAAGTGAGTGATTCAGTTCCATATGAAAATATTGTATCAAAGAGAAGAATATTATCTTTACTTGCTACTCCACCGTGGCATTTCTGACTCCTCTCCAGAGTTTGAGAAACAGCAGAGATCATCAGGGTGAATCATCAGTGCTGCGTGCAGCTCTGTTTGGCAAACTGCAAACAACCATCTCCTGGGACTCCGCTCCAGCTTGCACGTTTGTCCCTACTAGGAGGCCCAAGCTAAAATAAGGAACACCACATCTGCAATGTGCATTTATTCCGCTTCCTGACAAAATAAGAGTAGACGAATACAAAATAGTCTTTGAGGGGTGGAAGGCAGGATGTTTGGGGAATGAGGATATCTGAAGAAGAATCTTTGGAACTTTCTGAAGGCTGGTGAAGACCATGCGGCAGAAGTGTGGTCAGCAGAGGAATTTATGTGGAAACTTGCTGGACTCCTTGCAGGAAACACAAAAGGGTTTATATATTTGAAGTCAAAGATTAAATCAAGGGTGAGCTCACTCTAGCCGAGTTTATTCCTCACTTCTAATTTGGGTAGTTTACTCACTTCTCACATATGCCAAATAAGAAAGTTTATCCACACTCCATTTTCTATTACTCAGTTGTTTGCAGAGTCACTAACCTTTCATTGTTCCTTTCTTAAGGATATTGAATTTATCCCAGGACTAGAAGCTGACATTCTAGGAATTTTATAGTATGAAATGTCATCTACTAAGTGAAGTAACTGTAGTGGAAAAAAATGTCATGTTTTCTAAGAGGTGGTTGAGCAATGTGTGGCTAAATCTGGTGAAGAACTGAATGCTTGCATTTTCCATTTATGTCAGCTCTCAGGACATTGTCTTATAAATGTGAAGCTGTCTGAAGAAGTATTGCACACTGCCAGTGAGTGGGTAGATTTAAAATAGATTAAGAAATTAATGACATGAGGGAACACATAGCCTGAAAGGATGATGCTTTTAATGTGTCTTGGTAATTTGCTCCATATTCAGAGCCACTCTATTAAGTGTATTTTGTGGTTTTGCAGTGTTTATAACCAAAAAGCTCGCTACATCAATCCTACAACCCAAAATTATTTTAATTTCTCTGATAGGTGATTTTGAGGTTCTATTTCCCTTTAAAAGTCCTAATAAAAGGATAATCAGTGCGAGAACATCTCTAGTCACTCTTCTTTGACTATCTGAGATTACCTGACCTAGAGAGATGGGATGACATTAATTCTGTTGCTTCCAAAAGTGTCTGATTGAACTGGTGCCTTCCTGTCTTGACAGGCTGCTGTCGATATATTACCCCCTATAACAGAGCATACTGGACTTTAAACAGCCAATTGTATGTAAAATTACATGAAATCTCTCTTATCTGGAATCAGTTCATTCACTAAGTGAAAGTCACCTTGAAATGTTCTGAATGTCCTTGATTCCCTCAAACATGTGTTTGATTCCCTAATTCAGTGATTAACACTTGTAATAACATCAAGGGAAATACACGAGAAGATGGAAAAGTGTTACTGATGGCTCACAAGGGCAAGTTTCTAACAGCAGTTCGATCAAAAAAATCACATTTAGTTCCCACTTCAGACCAGGAATAAATTGTGGAGATCTTTTTAGCTATTCCAGCTTGTGACTCACTGTGCAAAGCAGTGTTGGCTCTAGGATATCCTTCTGTTTCACCCAGCAGTAGAACCAGCCTGGGAACTAAAGAGCAGCAGGATGCAGGGAACTATCAGCTATGAATAATCTCTCAGTTTATGGAACTTTTAAAAATAATAAACTGAAGCACCAGAAAGACAAAGGATTCACTTTTGTCAAAGTTATGTTTTTTTAAAGAGGTTTCTGGTTTTCCGTAATTTCTTCTCCAAATGAAATTTACCACAGAAAATGTAGCCATTTTTCGGTTCATTGTAGGTTGACAGAAAGATGCTGACCCACTGCTTCGCCCAAGTGCTGATTTTCCTTCATTCTGTAGAGGGCTGAGATCTTTCGTTTCCCCAAAGGAAGGATTCTGGATCAGCTGGGGTGAGACGTTCTCATGGAAATATTCAAATACGTGATTATGATGTGATATGTCCTTACATGTTCTCAGAGCTCACGAAGTCATATGTTCTCCTGTGGCAAAGCCAGCCTATAATCTTTCCTTCCCCCGTTTCGTGGGAGACTCTAAGTCAGTTGAGATATGGGCAAAGGGTGTGGGCAATTTAGGGATGAGGTAAGGCGTTTTATAATTTATGCATTGCTGATTGGGTGTAAATTACGCTGGGTGGCTAGATCCTGTGAGTTTGTGGTAGTCTCGAACTGTCTCGAACAAAACCCAGGTACTTCATGGCACTGTCTAGAGAAAAGCAGCCACCGTTTCCCTGGTCTTTTTCCTCTGTTGAGGGATGCACACATGCTGGTTAGGCCCTTGAAATTAAAACGTTTTCTGACTCCCTGAAACCCTTTGGCTTTATGAAAGAGTTGGAGGGAAAAGAGGGCCCCAGAGGGCAGCTGCATGTGTGAGTGTGTCTCTTGTCTCTCCCATGAGGAGCAGCCTCCAAGGCCTTCCCATCCCTGGAAATGCATGGATTTAACAAGCCTCTGGCACATTCCTCTATAAAACCAGAAAACAACTCTGTCTCTTGTGTGTTCCTAAGATGATGCCCCATCTCATTCTTCCCCAAATTTCAAACCTTAGGGATATTTTGCCCCACAAGAGCCAGATAATTGTCATTACCCATTGCAATGTCAATGTCACCACTTTATCTCTGTGTACTGTAAAGGTGAAAGAAGAACACTCAAGCCATAAAGTCTTTGCTTGCCCTTCTCAAGATGGGAACCTAGCCTTGTAATCAAGCTTTATCAATGACATGTTTTCATCTTTACACCATTTCACTGCTTAAAAAAGTGGTGACTGTCTACATTTTTAAAAAATAAATAATTTGAAGTCAAGATCATATGTATTGAAGATATATTAAGATTTAGGTGGCCTAATCTAAATTCTTTGACTATGATTTGAATCTTCTGGTTGATTTCTACAGTAGATAATACATAATGCAGCTGAACACATTGATCTTCACTAGATTCTTAAACTCCGGGGAAGTCTCTGCCACTGGACCAACATCCAAAAAATTTCAACAAGAAAACTTTTCCAGGAGAATGTTACACAGAGATCTCATGAGGGACTACCAAATGCAGCAGAATATCCTCATGTTGTTAATAAACTTTGGCCTAAGAATTATTATCCAGACTGCACAGAGGACACTTTAACCAGGGAAACTCATTTCAATGTTTTTGCATCATTAGCCCCTGGCAGTTGCACTGTAACAAGTCTCTTAATAAACCCTCTTACTAACTGCTTCATGCAGTTTGTAAAAGTACTCCAGAATATATTTATCTTATTTTATACCATCTGTCTTCTATGAATTCTTTCTTCTGTAGGGAAGAAAGCTCCATAACTCGTAGAAGTACATTTAAAAAACAGTTTGGAATCTTGCTTCTGAAGTGCACTTCTAAGTTTTACTGCATACAGACAGATATGATCAGAGTATTTTTTTGTTTGTTTGTAAAATGTCCATGGAGATATACACAGTGAATATAATATGAAGGAGAGGCCACAAGGGTGTTATTCCGGTGAGAGAATCAACTTGGGGTGCTAAGTGGCTATCAGGGAAAAAAACTGATTAAAAGTAATTCTAAAAATCTCTTTTACAATGGAAATCTTTTTTCAATTTCTCCTGCAGAAGAAATAGTATGTCTCTGGTAAGGCTTGTTGAAAAGTTGTTGCCATGAAACTATGCAGGCCAAGAAGAAAAAAAATAATCTCTTTGGCTTGGCTTGGTTTATAGAGTTATGCACGGAAAAAAAACATATAAGTCATGCTTTTACCCTCTGTGTCGCCTGTGCCTGTAAGAGGCTACAGCCCACATGCGAAAAGGGTTTCTTAGAAGTTGTTCTTTCCATGAACATTTCATGGGACTGGGGGGAGTGGATCAACAGGAATGGATGAAGATGGGTCCTCACAGGGAGGCTGGAGAGTGAACGTGCTCCAAGGTGGATATCCTCAGCCTACACGTGGTGCCCTTGGCTTATCCTGTTGGGAAGTCCGCCAACTTCCTATGGGTTACGCATTGCCTACAGGTTGGTTTACTACTCCGCTTTGAAGGCGAACTTTCTAGCCACTAAAACACGTTTCTAGTAGAGTGTGCCTGGCTGTGTGGTCAGATAGAGTGGGAGAGTTCATCTGGTTTAGACAGTATGCCTTGAGGTTGTTCACACGGTGAGGGGGCGATTAGAGGAGACAGCCAACATCTGAATTCATCTTCTCCATCACTTCTCAGTGAACTGCCTCCGGATTAGAGGCGTTCCTCAATGAAATTGATAATCAAAGTGGATTTTTTAAAAAAATTGTCTTTATTTGGTCTTTTTCTGAAAAATAAACCTTTTGTCTTGGAAATCTTTGTTATTTGCTTGCCGTAAACATATGTGTCTGTCTCAGGGATACTGGTCGCCTTCCCCCATATAACACTATGAACTTTCTTTAACCCAGCCCTTCCCATTCATGAAAATGTCTCTTTGACCCCAGCTATAAAGCAGTTGACCTTTCCACCTTCACATCCCTCATTCATATGCAATTCTTCCAAGATATCTACATAACACAGGCCATCTCTGTGTGTGAATACAAAGAGTAGTTAGACTTAACTACCTAAACACAATGCCTACGTTTTAAAAGCCCTCAGCATCTGAAATGTCTTTTAGCACGTATAAAATATGACATTACTGGGAATCTCTGCCTCTTGCAGAGAGTAGGAATATAGGGAACCGGGAAGGCAGGCAGGCATCCTCACTTCTGGCTAAGTGAAAACTTTGGAGTGAAGACACATGCAGGATTGTGACAAATATTCCTCCTAAAGAAGCAAGCTCAAAAAAAAAAAAAAAAAAAGCAAGCAGGCAAAAGCATCCCATTCCCTCTGAACTTGTGTACTGTAAACTTTGTCTGGCGGTACAATAAATAAACCCGAGACCATAATTATGTTTAGTTTCCTTACAGTGTCCACAGACGAAGAGCTATGGACACAGCGCAATCCTGTCTTCTGAGCAAGAGACAAACCTTGCTTAATGCACCTCTAACACCGTCTGCTGCTTTTGGAAAGGGCCTTTTTCGTTCACTGCCCTAACCCTTAGATAAACATTTACTTCTAAAAAAAACATCTCAAAGTGGCTGTGTTTTGCAAGTGCAATACACTTGCTTTACACAGATGTAAATAATAGCAAAGATACAAGAGAAGAGAAGAAGCTACTCAAATACTTTTCATTTTGAGCAATATCAAATTTGCTGCTAGCAGCTGCCATAGAGCATGCGGGGTTCCTGTGACACATCCCAGAGCCATCTTACACAGAAAAAAAACTATGGCATGAAATAGGCCAGCAACGAGCACTAGTTTTCCTTTTGGCATCTGATATTTGGTGCCACCATATGTTGATCCCGCATGCTGAGACTTATTTCCTTCATCTAATGTTACTTTTTTTACCCACTGCTGCTTTTGCAGAAGATGAGAGATCTTAGTGCAGTGGCTGCTTCCATTTGTTCTGCCAGGCTCTGTTGGCTGCAATAGCATTGTTATACATCTCATTAAATAGTCAAGGTCAAACCAGCAACTAAGATCTCATGTGTGTGGTTCTCTGTGGGTGGCTAAATAAGTGAAGGTTTCAATAAATATTTGATGTCTTCTGAGAGATGAGAAGTAGCTTGCTTTGTTTTTACAGAAGGTTCTAGGCTAGCACTGATTTTTAAGGAAACATCCTGTCCATAAGGTACGTTTAAAAGCAATTGCCTTGAATCTTTATGCAATGACACTGTCAGACCTTCATTTAACGACAATGTTTTTGTTCGTAGGATTTGTAGTTCCTCATTCATGAAGTAATCTCACTCTTTGTCTGCAGAGGCAATGCTCCCCACCCCCTCCACCTCGTTTTCTGCACATACTCTTGCATGGCTGAGCATTAGCTCCTATCAGCGCTCATATCATTAATAAGTAATACCAGCAAAGAGTGGTGGCCCTTTCTCTGACTAAAATCCCTGCGAAGACGTGTCCACGCTTATGGCATCCCCTTTCTGTCCTCAAGGGCCTCAAGAGGAGCAATCAGTTATTTGGAAAATCTCTTGCCTTGAGGGAATTCTCAGATAGCAGAGGCCTGGCAAAATCATCTCTCTGCCACCCAGTCACAAGTTTTTTCTCTGAGTAGGAGCCACTGTGGTCATGTCCGAAGAGTGATTGTGCCTGGAGTCTTGCCATATATTAAGGTTTATGGTTGTTATATTTCCTATAGAGATTCAGTGTTGGCTGACAAAAACCAAAGCCATTTGGGAGACTGTCTGGATGTAGGTGTTGAACCAACCATGTGTCAAGGGGGTGAAATGGCAGTATACAGTCATCTGGGATTTTATTTGTAAGGGAGAACTCCTCCATATTTCCCCAGAATGCTTTGTCCAGTCTCATAGGTCTGATCTCACAGGTCAGTGAAGTTTGACTTTGTCAAAATACAGTCCTGATCCAGGATCCAGACTGGAGATTAGTTTAGTTTATATTGTGTGGTTGGTTGTGAAACAAAGCTCTCTGACATCTGCTTCTGTTCTGCCTGATAGTCAGTGGCAAGGAATGGCCCATACTCTGTGTATGAGAAGCTCAGGTGGAATCAGGCTCCAGAAGGAAACAACTTCCCTTTCACTCTTCTTTACTCCCCAAAGATAATGGATGTAGAGGGTCTGGTCACTGGCAGATTACCTAAGGATAGATTACATCATAGCTGTCTTTAGGATGTAAGTGTTCTAAATTTCAAAACAGGACAAAAGATGTTAATTTGATTGAGTGCGAGGCTGACCTTTGTAGGGACTGCCTAAAGCAGATAATGGGCTTTCTGAGGTCAAAAAAAAGACTGGGAGTATAGGGACCTCAAGAGTGTAACTCGTAATACATATGAAAAAAAAAAATCAAAGTATCTGAAGCACATTTATATTGAATACCCAGTATATTAGGAATTTACAAACAAATGTAATGAGCAACACTAGAAAAAAATGCAGTTATTTAATGTCCTTTCTGTTTGTTTGAGCTGAAACAAGTAGTGTTGCTCTTTTTATTCCAAGATCATTCCATTTCTAGAAGTAGATATTTTTGTGCTGACTTAAGCAAGACTTACAATTATATGGTGAGCTACTGTAGACAGGATGGGCATGTATGTCTTCTTTTATGCACTAAGCCAAAGAAGAAAAGTTGCATTGACAGTATCACGAAACATAGGTATCCGGTAATTGCCAGTTTTAGTAAATTAATTAAGTACTATGAGTGTTATTCTCTTGAAAATTGCAATAGCATCTCTGTTTCATTCTGAACATGAGTACAATCCCTGTCATTAAAACACCTCAGTTTCCTCTCACTCCTGTGGCTGGCAAAACTTTTCTATTCCAATGAACCATGGAGTTAGGGTCTCAGTCCTCTCTGTGGTGTATCCCATGTACGCTTCAGAAAATCTTGCAAGCCTGAACCTCTGTCTGGCAAAACCAAAATGAAATATTAACTAATAAGCACTTCCAGAACACTGTCGTGGATGACTGTATCCCAGTAAATTCACCGTAAGCCACTGAGTGATACTTTTGTTTATAACTGGACAAAAATGGCTCCATATGTTTTGTATTCAACCATTTTGCCATAGTCAGAATGTCTACTTTGTTTGAAGCACCCAAAGAACAACCCTTTTTTCTTGGTCTGAAAACCGGGTGGAAACATTATGACCATTAGAGAGCTGGTTGCCTGGACTTATCTCAAAAAAAGCATACATTTGTATCCTGTGTAATGGTTTATGTTTTGGAGTTTTACTTGCAGAAAAATTGACACAGAAAAAAACCAAACCTATAAATTAAGTTTACCATACTACTGACTAAAGTTTTTATACCTTGAGATACTGTTGGTCAGGCCTCACTTAGCCTGATGGTTGTGGTTTCCAGACCTACTGGTTCTAACATTCATTCTCACCACTGCAGGATATGAAAGATAAACAGAAATGTAGGCAAAACCAGGCTGATTGGCCTTATCTAGGGGGTTTTTGGTGGGTTTCTTGTGGGTTTGGTTTTTTTTTCTTTTTCTATAGCAAAATTAAGCAAATCCTTGGCAACATACCCGAGATTTTAAATGATTTCTGTAGTGATATGGTTCTGAAAATTGCCACTCAACTTCAGGGCTCAGAGACTGAGTGAACTGAAGCTGTTTCACAGCCTCCCTGGTGTGTAGGTTGCAAAAAAAACCGTCTCTGCAAAAAGGAGGCTGAATCACAGGCGATACCAGGCAGCCTGCAACAGACCTTCAGAAACGAGAGACATCTTGTACCATTTGCCAAACAGTGGGAAAAGTGTGAAGATGACTAAGTTGATTCAAAGCCCTTTTAAAAGCCCTTTGCGTGCCTCATCACGCTCAATTTTGCAGAGAGTAATTTACTCCCACCACGACTCTTTGCTACATTCAAATGAAAACCTGGAAACTGGTGTTAAGTTAGTGTAGTACTAGTGGAAGGACCTAATCTTGGAAACCTTCACTCTCCATGAAGTCTGAATGGGACTCTTACAATACTCTGAAGGGTACTCAATCCTGCTTCAGCAGGCGAGTTGGACTAGATGATCTGTATGGTCCCTTCCAACTCTAAAAATTCAGTGAAATTCAGTGAAATTCAGTATTGTAAGAAATTGAATTTATGTTCACCTCGAGAAAGCAGAAGCTAAAGCTCTCTCCATGTTCATGCAGAGTGAGGACACAAGTCTACTTACTCTAATGAATTCTGGATCAGAAACTCAGTCCCTGTCCCACCTCAGGAATTGCCAACATAGATCTGAATTAATGTTGAATGCTCTTATAGATATTAGTTGACAGTGATGAAGAGACTGCCAAACAGTAGAATGAGAAAAAAAAATGTTTTCTATTGCCTGTTTGAGCAACAAACAGTATTTTTTGCCTGTTTGGGCAATCAATCAGCACAAGACTGACATGGACCTGTTAGAACAGGTCCAGCAGAGAGCCACAAAAATTATGCCCTCTCCTATGAGGACAGGCTGAGAGAGTTGAGGTTTTTCAGGCTGGAGAAGAGAAGGCTCTGGGGATACCTTATAACAGCCTTCCAGCACTTAAAGAAGGCCTACAGGAGAGATGGGGAGGGACTCTTTGTCAGGGAGTGTAGTGACAGGACAAGGGGTAATGGTTTTAAACTGAAAGAGGGGAGATTTAGGTTAAATACTAGGAAGCAATTCTTTAATGTGAGGGTGGTGAGGCACTGGAAGAGGTTGCCCAGAGAAGCTGTGGCTGCCCCATCCCTGGAGGGGTTCAAGGCCAGGCTGGATGGGGCTTTGGGCAACTTGGTCTGGTGGGAGGTGTCCCTGCCCACGGCAAGGGTGTTGGAATTAGATGATCTTTAAGGTTCCTTTCAACCCGAACCATTCTATGATTCTATGATTCTATGATTCTTTTCTCATCGTACTGTTTTTTTCTGTTTTGATTGGATTTAAGGTAGTAACTTTCAGCAAGGGCTACAAGCTTCCATAGCTCATGACCAAACCCCAGTACAGCAGTTACTCTAGCTCATACATTTTCTAAAAGATAAGGACAAGAAACATGCAAAAGAAGTGGTTACTTTAAATGATAAATTACCTGTTTTTTTATCAGCTCAACACACTGGGCAATGTAATGCTATTGGTTTTCAGAACAGATTTCATACTGGAGTCAATGGCGACCTCTTAAAAACTGATCATATTAAGGTCCTTCGAACTTTTATTCTTGATTTCTGGGATGAACACCATCAAGAGGAACTGTTGAAAGTTAGAACACTGATAATGTTTTATCTTTATGGCCAAAAAGAATAATGTCAGGGTAGAAAATTTCCTGCCAGTTACCTTGAGAAAGTAATGCAGTTATTGCCATTTCTTTTTCTTGGTTGGTTCCTCTGTGCCTGGTTTGCTATATTCAAGAGCTTTTATTGTATAACTGACATATTTAAACATTCCTATTTGTCTCTCTCTAGTTTATGTTACTCTTTTATTGCTTTCAGTGTGATGATGAAACCATGGTCTAGCCAATAATAAGCCCATTAGAACATTAAACTGAAAAAAGAGATAAAACACATAATATCCCTTTAAAGTTTATAAACTCCAAGATTTCTTCAGCACGTTTATAGATGAACAACTAACATATTTTAGCATGAGGAAGTATTAGGATTGACACTGTCATAGAGTCCCAATTAGAACAAGCCATTCAGTTTGAATAGATAAAACATGATGGAGTTTTCAGTGGATGTTATGAAGGTGTTGAAAAAAGCTTGAGTTTTATCCAAAAAAAAAAGAGAGATAAGGAACATGACTCGTGGCACTTCATCTTCCATGAAATGAAATAAACAGCACATAAACAGTGTGAGAAGACTTTCTGGTGCATGGTTATAGCTGATGATGTCCCTAGCATACAGCACTTGCCAGAGGCCATGGTTGCTTCAGTTCCAGGGTCTATCTTTACATGCTATAAATAATCACAAAGCCAACCATCATCTTCTTCCACAGTGTCTGATTATGGGCCATACAACAGATCAAGCGTTCTTTGTGCTTACACCATCTGGGCTACATTTGTCTCACAGTTATTTTGCCACCAGTGAACTTACCAGAGATTTTCTCCATCCAGAACAACTAAGAACAAAATATCAGTTAAATCTACTCCTGCTGGCCATCCCCTTGGCAAACAGGTTTGACCTGGCTGCAGAATATCCCTTTTGTTTTTGTTTTTTTTCTTTGTATTGATGCTGTGGTTGTAGGAAGAGATTTAACTTGGTGGTCTGGATGTAGGACTCACAGATGACCAGTGTGGGTAGGTGGAAAAAAAAGCACCAAAAAAAACCATTGACAGACATCGTTGAGAGCACAGCTCCTACCAGAACACCAGCAGGAGCCAGAACAGAGACAGAGACACAGTCAGAAAATGGACTTTAAGGTGTACTCATTTCCTGGTCCATGGTTTAAAACCCAAACTCATGGAGCATCATAAACAGCTCTCTGTGAAGGAATTCTGTGGCACTGGTGTAGTTTATAGCCATGAGAAAAAGCCTAGATTTTCTGTGAAAAAAAAACCCTACAAAAATCACGACTGGTGGAAGGGCTAAATAAAGGACCTCTGATGGGAACAGAGGTAGCCAGGCTCTAATCTGGTCATAGCATTTTTATTTGGTGAAATTCCGTTGCTACAAATCCTCATTGTATACTATTTTTTGCTGTTAAATCTATTTTTATTAGCATGGAAAACGAAATAATCTCAAGCCCCTGGAGTGATCTGCCCAGTGTTTCGCACACACGTGCAATATTTCCAGATTGCCTGGAAGAAAAAAATAATATGTACTTGTCTGGAATGCTCTCTTGCCCAGCTCCATCCTACAGTGATTAATGACAGCTGCACTTCAGTCCCTTGGAACAGAGGATTTTTAATAGAAATACTGCACAGCAGGCCACTTCTGTCAACTCCGCAAGTCCAGGCTGGGCTTGTTGCAGCAGGTTTCACTCCCGTCTTAAAATGCTTGGCAAGAGCTGGAGCTGTGGGGATATTTTTCAACCTTATGAGTCTGCAGAGATCTTGAGTCGTGGCCTGCAGAGGGCTGGTGGTACCTAGAGCAGTATGCAGGAGACAAGCCCCGCGTTGAGCAGAGGCTGGGTGAGACTGAGGGAGCTGGGGGTGTTCAGTCTGGAGAAGAGGAGGCTGAGGGGAGACCTTATCATGCTCTACAACTCCCTGAAAGGAGAGTGTAGAGACGTGGGGGTTGGTCTCTTCTCTCAAGTAAGAAATGATAGGACAAGAGGAAATGGCCTCAAGTTGTGCCAGGGGAGGTTCAGGTTGGATATTAGGAAAAAATTCTTCCCTGAAACGGTTATCAGGCATTGGAATGGGCTGCCCAGGGAAGTGGTTGAGGCACCATCCCTGGAGGTGTTCAAAAGACGCATTGACATGGTGCTCAGGAATATGGTTTAGTGTTGGTGTGTGTGTTTTGTTTGGTGTTTTTGTTTTTATGGTTGGACTAGGTGATCTTAAAGGCCTCATCCAAACTAGGCGATTCTGTGACTCTGTGATTCCAAGCGGTGGTGCCGCTGCCTGGGTCTGACCCACGTTCCCTCGGCGGCTTCAAAGGGCCAAGAGCCCTCATTCTCTCAAGCACGTCTCTTTGCTCTCGCAATCGGTAGCTCATTTCCGACTGCTGGGATGTAAGAACAGTCTCATAGCTAATGTATGAGCCTGGGGTTTTGTTTCCGAGAATGACTTCGGAGATCGCTCTTATTCCTGTGTTTGCTTTTACTCCCTCCATTGTAAAATGCAGGTAATAGCTCTTCCAAATGCTTTCATTTTATCCATGCTGCTGTCCAGAGCAGTCAAGAAACTGAGTTAGACGGGAAAACAGAAAGCACAGCAAAACAAAGGAGCAGGTTGCTGTCCCTCAGCTGCTCTGATGTAGGTTTTTTCTATGTTGGCAGTAGCTTTTTTCTTGTCACACAGAGTGCAACTGCTGTTCCACAACAGCATGGCTATCCCAGGGTCTGCATTTTCAAGATAGGGACCGAGAGGTGGGAAAGAAAACGTGACCAGCAGGTGGAGGGAGGTCATCCTGCCCCTCTGCTCTGCCCTGGGGAGGCCCCATCTGGAGCACTGGGACCAGTTCTGGGCTCCCCACTTCAAGAAGGACAGGCAACTGCTGGAGAGGGTACAGCAGATGGCTACAGAGATGGTGAGGGGCCTGGAGCATCTCCCTTACAAGGAGAGGCTGAGGGACTTGGGTCTTTCTAGTCTGGAGAAGAGAAGGCTGAGGGGGGATCTGATCAATGCTTATAAATACTTAAAGGGAGGGTAAGAGGATGGGGCTGGTCTTTTTTTCAGTGATGCCCATGGACAGGACAAGAGGAAATGGGCACAAACTTGTATAGAAGTTCCACCTAAACATAAGGAGGAACTTCTTTCCTTTGAGGGTGGCAGAGCCCTGGAAGAGGCTGCCCAGGGAGGTGGTGGAGTCTTCTTCTCTGGAGACATTCAAACCCCGCCTGGACAAGTTCCTGTGCAACCTGCTCTGGGTGGACCTGCTCTGGCAGGGGGTTGGACTAGATGATCTCCAGAGGTCCCTTCCAACCTCATATCATCCTGTGATTCTGTGATTCTGTAATCTATACTGAGAGTAGGTCTAGATCACTGTACTGGGGTCCCAACTGAGGATGGAGGGAAAGTGGTGGTTGTTGTACAAGGCTTGAGGGAAGGTGCAGGGATGAAAGTGTCAGTGGTAACTGCTGAATGAATTCTGCCCTTGAATTTCCGTGGCAGAGGGATGAAAGACTGAAAAGTGTGGGTGGCAATTATCTGTCTCTTGAACCTCTTGTCCCCACTAGAATCTTGACATAAAATCAGCTTTAAATATGCCTCAGCAAATTTTTCCTGCTAAATCAAAAGGAAGGTGCCGGAGGGTTTTCAGGCTCCAAGAAGGACTGATACTTTGATGGTATCACTGGTGTCAATACAGTTTTCCCTTCGTGACATTCTGCAGTGCCGCCAACATTCACAAATTATTTCTAGTTGAAAAATAATATCTCTAAGAACCGTTCTGAAAAGGAAACTTTTATTTTTCCCTCAATTAGGAGAAAATTTTATTTGGATTAAAAAGAACTTAAATGTCCTAATATTCCCTTTATATATGATTAGTTTTCTTTCTTTGCATTTACTTGTGTGTCTTTAGCACTCTTTACTATGGCTGTTCAGAGAAATGTAGGTCAAAATCCTCTTACTGATTAGCAGATGTACTGTAAATACACGCTAATAACACCGGGGGCCCATGGAGGCATAAATACCTCTCTGTCTGCACTGCAGAAATAACATGTTTATTTTCTCTCATTATTTTCTAGCCTCTGCTTACACAGTAGCGTAAGTTTTTACAAAATGCTAGATTTTCTTAGCTGGCAGAACAAGCAGAGAACAGATTTTGAAACTGGATGGATAAAGTGTAATAACTGTTTCGGATACTCATAATTAGGTAGGTCACAAGGTGTGCATGAGCACGTACCTATTTCTGTCAGTACCCTGCTACCTTAAAGTTAGGCTCTTAAAGTTATTCCTGAATCATTCATTAAATGCAGATTAGACTTGCTGTCTTATCTAATCAAGCTTGAAGGCTGTGAATTTCCTTAGAGACTGGTGTCATTAGCTCTTCAGTGACTGAGAATGCAATGACTAGGAGTGATGGCTGCCTATGACAGACCTGCTTTTTACTTGGTTCCCTACCCCTCTTGGGCAATTGGCTTCATTTGAGTCCTTGAAACATCTTCTAATAAAGCCCTTTTTCAACCCTAGTGGGAATCCCTAGTTCCTGTAAGCGACCATAAGCCAAGGTATGGTGTCTGAAACGCACTGTACTTTTCGCTGGAGCAGATGTATGACCCAGTTTTTCCCTATTATTAGTAGTAAACACTTCAAAAGGTACAGTTTTGATCAAAGTGCAAAGGGTTGAAGACAAAGATAAAGCAGCTACTAACCAAATGCAAAATATTTTGTTTGGCGTGATGTGGATTATTTGTTTGAGGTGATAATTGGTGTATTGTTTTTCTATTTCATACCTTCTCTAAGACAAATGGTCTCAGAATGACAAAAATAAGCAGTGTTTCAAAGGTTTATATTACTGAAACCACAATATGCGGAAGGAAGACAAGCTTTGCCTTCTCATTAATTGGGATTGACATTTATCATGCAGCCAGACATATTGCAGTAGTTAGATATGAGGCCCAGGGTCTAATAAAACATTATTCATATATTTTGTTATTATCATATAACTTTATTAAACACAGAAGGGTGGTTGCCTGACAAGACCAGGTCATTATTACAGGGACGTAATTGTTCCTCAGAATGAAAATTATCTCAATATTCCACAAGCTTAGACTTTTTTCCCTATTTACTGTTTTTCTTTCTGAAAGGCAAAGATATTTTCACAGTCCCCTGTCTTCCTCTGACCCAGATAGCTGCTCAGGGCTTTGAAAATCCTCTGAGAAATAAGAATGGATTTTCACATGGGAATGATCTGGCATTTCCATTTACCTGGGGACTTTACAAGGATTAGATAACTAGATGGATATAGAATGTCACTCAACAGAAATTAAGAGCTGGATCCTGCAAATCGCTGAAGAGCACGGTCAGCTTTCTTCACATGAACCGTCCCACCAGCCTGGCTCACTCCCGTTCAGACAGAAATGGTTGGAGTGACAAACGGAGAAAGAGGTTTCAGCAAGGCTGTACTTACTCCATTACCTGCTGGACTGTGAGCTTGTAAGATGTTTGGAAGGTCAAGGTCGTAGTACAGAGGCTGAGGCCACAGAGATCATCTGTTATACAGCGCTTCTGTGGTCATCTCTCTGCTGGCTCTATAGGGCATTCTGGCAGCTTTGGAAAGCAGGAGCTTGTACCGCTCATGGTTTCCTTGTCCTTTAGCTACTACAGTGGTTACAAACTCAAAACTGGCACTTGGAGTACAGAGGCCTGGGGACAACCCTCCATGGATGTGCTGTGCTAACGGGAGTAGCGCAGTGCTCATTCCACGTTCACGTCTTTGGACAATCTCTGTGAAGCTGGAGGGAAAATGGAATTCCTCAAGCCACCTTTACTAAAGATGATTCCTCCATCTTATCCTCTCTCCACTAGTCCTCAGGATAAATCCCTAAACTGAAATCCAAAGGAACAGGACACCTGACCTTTCAGGTATTCACTTTCCTAACTCCATTCCTCATGGAAGGAGAATGGCCTTTCCTGGGCAGGGATTGTGGCAAACCAACTGAACTTCGACTAATGGGTGGGATTATTCATGTCAGTTATTAGTCACATCAGATTTTTCATGATCAGGCCCTAATTTTTTATATTGCTTCCCTCGCATCCTTGATGATGTGACGAGTTCTTCTTCAGAAAGACAAATGGAGAGCAGAACATGATATTTGTGAAGTCACAGCAGGGGCATTTTACTCATTCTGGGACTGCTGCATTTTTTATCTGTAGGCTTTATCATTCATTGAGTGCTTGTTTATGTCTCTAAAATAATTTAAAATTCTTCAGTTTCAAAATGCCTTCCGGGTATGATTTCCATTACTAGTCAAAAAGCATTTTAGAGGGTCTGATGCACTTCTGCAGATAGTAGGAGGAAATTATGTTTGCCACCCTCTTTTAAGCTGATCTGCAAAATACTGTCCTTTCAAACTTCTCCCAGGAGCACATTCTGAGTGAGGATGGTATTTTTTTCAAGCCTTACTTTTCTTTTTTTTTTTTTTTTTTTCTGCAAAATGCTGCTCTTGTTTTCTTTAATATCTGTCTTCCTTCTCGGGGCATGGTTATTAATGACTAAAACAACCAAAAGATACATTCAGTGCAAGTATCTAGAGGCCTTTTGGTTTTGATTTTGATTTAAGGAATATATTATCTAGGACTGTCATTTGAGAATAATGTAATTAGACTATTTATAGTGACTTTTGGAAGAAGTACAATCAATAGAGTGGAAAAGAGGTGCATCATCTGAATTAAAATATCCTACATCATCTGATGTGAGTCTCATCCCATTATATAGTCTCATGTTCTTCTTGTACCAAGTTCAAGTCAGCTGGCTGAAGAGCAATTTAGGCAGAGGAAAGAGGAAGCTCTTCCCTGACCTTTGAGTAACTCAGAAAAACTATTCTGCTGCTACACAGTTTTGCAAAAAACAGGCTCACTGGCTATACTTCCTCCTTTTTTTTTTTAGAAAGGGCACTGTGCTTCCACTGTCCTTCCCTGCTTAGGCGCACTGGAGGAGGCTGTGAAGCAGAATGAGAGAGAAGGTCCCATGAGTCCTTCCACTAGCCTGCTTTTTCCTTTATATGTGGGGTGGCACATGATCAGCAAAGAGGATCCTTACTGGCCACAGGTTCCTCTTCTTACACTGATGAACCCTGCTGGTGGAATCCTCCCACCTTACAGGAATGAGCTGAACCTTTGGACCTGGCCTTTGGATCAGCATCCAGAAGGAGAGAGCCCAGCTCTGCTTTCTGAAACCTGTCAGCATTGGCATGTCTGCTGTGCATCTCGAAGATGCCCTTTGTGTAGCACTGCAGACAGGGAGAGATTTCTCTCTGTGCTATCCCTGGTTCAAGGCACCCAAGTGCTACAGAAACTCTTTTTTTCTGATTGATCTTGGGGCTTCCCAAGGAGAAGAGGGCAACAAAGCTGACAAAAGGGCTGGAAGGCATTTCCTATGAGGACTGGCTAAGAACTTTGGGTCTGCCTAGTTTGGAGAATATATTTTTATTATTTAGTATGCTGCAGTGCATTGACATCCTCACTGGACAAAACTGACTCTATTCTGGCATTTAGAGCAACACAACTACACTGAGCCCTGCTGAGAATCTGGGTCCATCAGCTCAGGCAACATAGCTATGTTGCTTTGAGCTCTGAACTAAAGTGAGCATCCTGAAGAGCTGGGTGAACATGAGAGCTTGGGGAACCACTACACTGTCATCTACACTGGGAACATACCAGAAATGGAGTTGGTTTGTGGCTTAGGCAAAAAAATAGTTAGACTTGCAGCCTAAAATTGATCAGGGATCCATGAAAAGTTTTGTCATCATAGCTCTCACAGTCTGGTGTGGAGCCACCATGGCTTTGAACCTCCGCCTGTTGCACTCATACCTTTAGGAAGATGGTGGCTGAAGAGTCCCATGGCCTGAGCGTACCATCAATGGTATCGAGGAAGCACAGCCCTTCACCATCACACTGAAAGAGGAAGGGGGACAGCCATGGAGTGTCCGGTTACCAAATAGACTTAAATATATATCTCAAACCCACAGTGTGAGCCGCTGTCACCAGGTGCTACGTGACTGTGTGAGGCGCTGTGGTTTGGAAGAGGAAGTGGCTGATGTCAGAGGGTCCATGGGAATTTTTCAGTAAAGCCCCTGCTTGTGCTTTCATCACTGCTTGTCTCTATGACACTAGATTTGACACAGCTGTTGCTTGCAGGGCTTTTCTTTGAAGAGTCAGAAAATCCTAAAGCTGTCATTTAGGGAGCGATACTCTGCTATAAACTATCTGGACTTCTATAAATATTGCTGACTCCATGCAGGGCATTATTATCTAATCTCCCAGGGAACATCTCTAATCACAGCCTACCCACCCATGTCAATCTAGGACACATCCAACCCTTAGAAATAGCAGTGGAGAAATCATAAAATGTTCTAACACAGGGAGTTGGCAGACACGCGTGAGACGAGATCGCAAACTGTGCAAAATGAACAGTTTGCAAGTGAACATTCTTCTCTCTTTCCCCCATCAAAGTGCTGGCTGATTATCTTATGATGACTCCAAATTAACATACTAGCCTTCACTCTTCTCTCTTTTTTTTTTTTTTGTTTCCTTCTGAATAGATTTCCCTTTAATCAGAGCTGCCTACATGACAGTAACACAGTTCACCGCAGTGGATCATCTTCTCTTCCATGACCAAAGTGGTAATATTTTTTTCATTATGAATTTGTAAACAGTTTTTGAGTTGAAACAGGTGTGAGTGTGATGTTAGAATGGGTGTTAAGTCTGCTGGGGAACAATTGCAAAGTCTAATTAAAACCTCTTCATTGGAGCAAATAGTGAAAGAAAACAGAAGTCAGGAAGAACTGGATGGTTCTATTCACCTTTATCTTAATGGAATTCACCATTCAGGAAATAGATCATGAATGCCAGGGAAACCGTTTTTCTTCATTTCTGGGTTGGCCTTAACATATAAATCATAGAATCATAGAATCATCTAGGTTGGAAGGGACCTTCAAGATCATCTAGTCCAACCATCTCAATCTTCCTTAAAAAGGCTATCCATTAGTTCGACAAGAGTCTCACTGGAAAGTGTGAATTTGTGATAAGCTCATGTACCATTTTATGCTGGAGAGAGGGGCTTTTGTGAGTTTGTAAGTTTGTTCACTTGGAAAAGAAAGCAAAAAAAAAAGAGAAAAACGAAGAACATCGTTCCCTGGTAGACCACAGAAGTAAGATGTGCAGCAGGCTCTTCCCGTACACCATGTGTATGACTTATGAACACCAGCTTGCGTTATCTGGCTGAATACAGGAGTACTTCATATTCAGCAAAGACAAACATATGGCACTGGCAACATTCCAGGTAAACAGGCTCGTGCAAACAAGATTATAAATATATGGCTCACGTCGGTTGTCTTTGCTGTTCCTTATTATTTATGGAGCAACCTTGAAGTGAGATGAAGTATGAGACATGGAACTTATATTGCAGCAGCGGTTAGAACTTTGCAGGCGTTTCCTAGTTTTCACCCTAGCCATTAGGCAGAAATTAGCATTCTTTGTCACGGATCAGCCTGGACACTATTTAAGCTGTACAGGTACCAATGAGATTACCACATCTCAGAAAGTCTTATTACCTAGTAGTCAGGGTATCATAGTTACCAACATATAGGTGTAAAATTTGGAAATCTGGGGCTCTCATATTTTATTTTTAATTTTAGGAGCACCGTAATGTCTAATCATTACACAAAGAGTAGGGTTGCTCCCTTTGAGAACAACTTCTGGCATACACCCACAATTCCAGGAAAGAGTTCAGTGTTTGTGACTAACAAGCACTTCGCTTCAGCAACAGGATGTTTCCTGCTGAAATAAGTGGGTCGTTAAGCCTGTAAGTCTCCACCCTGGGAGACACTCAAATGTCATCTGGGCACGGTCCTGCGCAACCTGCTCTAGGTGGCCCTGCTTGAGCAGAAGGGTTGGACCAGATGACCTCCAGAGACCCCTTCCAACCTCAGCCATCCTGTGATTCTGTAAGGTGTTTCCTCTTGTCTTGCTTCAGCAGCTTTAAGCCACAATGTATTGGGCCTACAATTCTCATTCTGGAGGCGTAACCTCCCTCATATTGTTTAGGGGACACATGTAGCACGCCGGCCCGTGGGTGACACTTCAAGTCAGGAAAGCATTCAAACCACTCAACATGAAGAACCTGAATTAGTCAGCACAGTTGAAGAGACAAGCACCTTCGTAGCTCTGTTCAGAAAAGCTGAACTTAGACCAAATCACCCGCAGCAAAGGAACACATTATTTTTCTGCTCTGGTTTTGGGGTTTGTTTGTGGCTTTTTTTTTTTTTTTTTGGAGGGGTGGGGGGATGTTTGAAACAGGGAAGCTTTTCAAAGAGGGAGATTGCCCAGTTTTCTAAAGATGTTTGTATGCACTCTGAACAGGCTTCATTCCTTTAAAGACTTCCTTCCACTTACAAGATCCCAGGAGTTTCAGAACCGAGCCTGCCCAACTGATATCTTACAAATTACAAAGCTATGGGGTAGGAAGCTTGTAATACATTGCCTTAAAACTTAGGACCAGAATCCGATGAGATGAGAGATCTGAAGATGGCTTTGCTCTCAACAGCCAGCAGCCTGAGGAGGAGGGCAGCCCCTTATAGTGCTGTTCAGATAAATCTGTTCTAAATGCACAGGATATCTAGGTACCTACTGCATCTGCATTCATGAAAACACAAAAACTCAGCTAGTAAGGACCCAGCAATGGAAATTACTGGAAGCTAACAGCAATTCCTGTTTAAAAAAAAAAATAATCTTCTGTTGAAATCTTTCATATGATATGGTGCTGTGAGGCTAAAGCCCAACCGCTGGGGACAGACAGAGCCTTGAAAGGTTTGGTCCAGTTGGAGAAGGAGACTGAACAGATGTTCTGCATAAGGATAAGGCACCTTGCTTTTGGGCTGACACTTAAGGGCAACGTTTAAGCACCTGGTTTGGAGAAGCCCATTCTTCAGTATGATTTGTGTTTAAAACTCTTGTGAGGGGATCTTTAATTATTCAGTCAACTTAGATGATAACTTGCAGTGATTGCTCAAAACTAACACTTCCTTCTGTTAACAGAGAACTACTTAGAGAAAGCGTCCTAACACGTCAACATCCATATAGGTTTGCATCCATCTTTGGTGTCACTGAAGCCAATCCCCAATACACTATATGTTTAGTAATTATGTCTAATAAGCAACGACACAAACATTAGTGACTCCTTTCTTGAATTAAAATGACGTAACGGAAGCAAAAATATAAGTATAGATTTATTAGAGAAGTTATCTAAAATACAATATTATTTTCCTCTTTAAATTAGAGCATATATTATTTCAATGAAAAGATATTTTGTATTATTTCTATGGTAATAACAACTTTTAAAGATAATACTTAATTTAGGACATTTTTAATTAAAAAAAATCCAACACTACCATTAAGACATAATCAAGGTTGTTGACAGCATGGGTAAAAGTGTAAAATGGTCTCAAAAATATTTACATGTCAGTTTCTTAAAATCTAAGTAATCTAATTCTCAATATTCGTTTTGCTTTACTTTCTCAAAATACTTATTTTTCCCCCCCCCTAAATCATATCTAGATTCTGTATTCCTGTGCTTTTCACAAAGCTTCAAGTTATCCTTAGTTACGTGTACTATCATATACCTGTGGATGAGGTTTCTTACAATGGCTTATTTCGCTATCACCATCCCCTCTCCCAAGAAGCCAACACCCTGTTTTTTATCACCAAAGTGTCGGTGGCAGAAATAGTCACCCAAACGCACACAGCCACCACCACCCCTCGCCTCCCCCAACCCCACACGCCTTAAGAACCCTGTCCTATTTGGCCAAGCGCCTTCCACATTATCATCAGCCGGAGCGAAAGAAAGAATGGATCTGGGAGACAAGATGTTGCCAGGGCCCACGCGGCAAAGGTTTGATTTGTGCTTAGCAAAAAAAGGGGCTCCTCACAAACACAGCAATTTCTAGCACCCTCAGCGCCGAGGTTACTGGAAGGAAGCTCTGACTTCTCTGCTCTTCAGAGGCTGACATGGGCGCCAGTTGTCCACCATATGACACACGGGCTCATTCTCAGCGCTGAAGCAAAGGCCACGGAGTTTGCACATCTGTGGAAAAAAAAGACACAAACACCCTCAAATGCACACTCTTGTTTCAGCGGGACCCTTTGAATTCTACACCTTGGGCGTGAGCCAGAGGCCCAGCTCAAAGCATCACCAGCGCTAATGGTCTAGAGATGGTGTCACCACCCACGTGTCTCTGCATTTCATCCACACCTGCCCCTGACCCAGCCTCTCTTCTCCACAACATACCCTAGCAACAAGAACTAAGAACGCACAGAAACCAGAGACCTAGGCCCCCAGTTTCTGAACTCTGTGCACAAAGAGCTGTCTGTCCTTGGTCCAGAAACCCTTTCAGAATCCTTTGCAAGTTGTACTGGTTTGGCTCTTTTGAAAGTTGGATTTTGTGTGTCCAGCCAATATTAAAAAAAAAAAAAAAGTAAAAATCAACCTTACCCTTGGGTCAAATTAAAGCAGGCAAATTAATTCAAGATACCTTGATTTCTAAATACTGTGAGAGGGACTGTAAGGTTTTAGTGCTTGCTCCTAAAGTAAAATTGGTGTGTACACAGTCTGATGTAGTAAAAGCATCTTGATATCAAAGTGGGCACCTACAAAACTAAGAAAAAGACTGTGCCAAAGTAATAACCCGCCCCAAATGTGATCTCACAGAGACGGCTGGAACTGCTGACAGAAATATTTAGGTGGGATACAGGATTCTGTGCGAGTTGGGCTGCAGGCCAGGCTTTCCCTCATTCAAGGAGGAGGGTTCCCTAGCAGTCACCAGCCCAGGAGAGGACTTTACCTTCAGAACCGACCAGAACAAAGTTCAGAGCTCAACCTCTGCCAGGAACTGCTGTGTCACTACAGCAAACGATAACAGGCTCACTACACCCTGCCGTAATAGCTGACTTTTATCTATCTTTGGAATTAAACCCAGTGTCAATACTCTACTCGATGGTGTCTTGTTTTGATCAGTTTTGGAATGAAAAGGCAAGCTGCCACATACTCTGTTTTGATCTCAAACCCATCTTTGACGTGTCGATGGTAATATGGAAGGGTGCGTGTGGGAGAAACAAGTGGTGTCTTTTACCACTTGTGGGCGGTTAAAGTAGGTGTAGTAGGAAAAACAACTCTATTTTGGTGAATGTGCTCCTAACCGACGATAAAACCGTATTTGCAAGCCTTGGTTTATCAATAGCAATACCAATAGGTTTAAACAAGTAAACAGTGTCAACTTCATCGCTGTAATATTCATTTCCAAATGTTCCTCCTTGTCATTTATGCTTTTATTGTCTCACAACAGCTCAGTTGCACTTTTTTTTCATATCAGTAGAATAAACCCCCTAGAATTATGTGTAAATTGTTGGCACGTTTGCCATTCACAAATCCCCAAAGGGATTTAAGAGTTTGAAAGGTAAACTAAAGCCCTTCAGGGCTAGTTTATATTTATAGGCTCTAGGTTGTATTTGTAACTCCCAAGCACCGAGATGCACACCCAAGGATGGAATCTTCCCTCTATGTAATTCATTAATGGATGCTGCAGAAAGCTAGGGCCAGGAGCAATTTAATCTGCACAAAGTCCTTCCTACTAGGAAGACTCCTGTCCTCCTCAAGCTGCTCAACAGAACAGAGGATTTTTTTTTTTTTAGGCAGCAGACTTCTGGAATCTGCAAGTTTTGCCTCTTCCAAACAACGCAGTTCTGTTAAGACTGTCTCAATTCTGCGTGGGATTTCCCGGTCTGTTCTGTGCTGAATAGAACTTGTAAAACAAGCTTTGTGTCCTGGAAATGCTGGAAGAGCAACCAACCAACCACAGTTCTATGGTGCAAGACTGCGGATGCAGAATACGTGCTCTTCATTCAGATGCTTGGTAAACCCAGTATTTTCAGGGCAAGCACACCCAGCCAGGTGATGTGCGCCCGTCCAGCAAACCCGCTGACGCTCACAATACACGCTAGATGAACTCTGCGTGTGCAAATGGTCCTTCCATGCATACTACAAATTTCCCACATTTTTTACCACATGGCAGCTCTAACCGGGTACCTGGAAGGCGTGATTAGACTTTTTAGAACTCCCCAAATTTTCCCTGGACCAAATGCCTTCCATTTTACAGCAAACTCCACATCCCCGCACAGAAACAGAGTCCTGCCAGAAGAGGATAACCACTTCAGATACAGAAATTTTTTGATGTGTGATTAGGGGAGACCTAATAGCGGCCCTTCCAGTACCTGAAGGGGGCCTACAAGGAGGCTGGGGAGAGCCTGTTTACAAAGGCTGTCAATGACAGAACAAGGGGTAATGGCTTTAAACTGGAGAAAAGCAGATATAGATTAGACATTAGGAATAAGTTCTTTCCTGTGAGGGTGGTGGAGCACTGGAACAGGTTGCCCAGGGAGGTGGTTGAGGCCCCATCCCTGGAGATATTCAAGGTGAGGCTCGACGAGGCCCTGGGCAACCTGGTCTAGTTGGTGGTGTCCCTGCTGACTGCGGGGGGGTCGGACTAGATGACCCTGAAGGTCCCTCCGGACCCAGATGATTCTATGACACTATGCTAGCCAATGCCCTGCATAGCTCTGCAGTAACATTCCATAGATCAGCAGGAGGGCTGCACCAAAGCAATCCATACGACTCTGGCACCATCCATTGGAGACCTACCTGCTCGGGGCTGACAGTGATGGGCTCCTTCAGAACGTGCCAGATGACACATTCGAGCAGCGGGGGGGTGGTCAGTGAGCCAGGGTATGTCCAGTAGTCTCTGCAGGCGGGAAGCAGTCCAGTGGGGTCAAAGTTTGTGAAAGAAGCTTGCTTCCCCTACAAATAAAGAAAGTAGGTGGGCTAATGCCAGGAGAGAGACCACACACGCACGCTGGGCTCGCAGTAGTAAAGTCTCCTGCAGGAAACTCCACATTTGGAGAAAGGCAGAAAGAGAGTTTGGCATGTAGTGTTGAGTGCCTCCCCACAGTACCTTCGGGTTGAAGGCTTTCAGCAATATATTTCTTACATTATAAGACTTTCAAGACATAGTTGCTCATTTCAAATGTTGAATTTACGTTCCTTACTCCTAGAGAAACGCACTGACCCTGCTTGAACAAACAATGAGTTTTCGGATGCCACATGCACTGACTGCGCTGGAAAGAGAGAACCTGAGAGATCTGTTGGAAACCCTGTTGCAGTAAATGGCAATATCCATTTATCCCAAGGGGAGCCTGATGACAAAGATAACAGTGTACTCTCATTCTTTACTTTTCCTGGCCATTTCACTTTTTCTGCACATTTGTCATCAGCACAGGCCTTTAGCCAGTATGAAGGCATCTAACTACCCAGGAAGTACTTTTAATTTCTCATTAAATGCCCACTTCAAACAATATTTAAATTACAGAAAGGTGGGGTTTTTTTCCCCCCCTAAGCGTTATATATCCTGATCAAACTTATCTGGATTCCCTCTAGAAACAGCCAAGAGAAGCATGCCCCCTTGGAAGAAGGAAATACAGCCCAGATGCAGAGACGCCTTTTGCATCTGTCACCACCGCCTAGAAAGGGCACCTAGAAGAGTAGTTTAGATTAGGAAGATGAATCTTACCCTATAAGTTAAACACAGTTAAAAGACAGAGAAGCACAGTCACAGAGATGACAATCAGAAATGAAGCATAGTCACAAAATGATCACCATTCCTAGTATTCCCTGCCCTGTACTGCAACTTCACTTCAATCTTTTACGTTTAAGATTAGAGGAGCATTAGTGCTAATGGCAGAAAGGGTTTTATGTGTTTGGTTTTTTTGGTTTGTTTTGTTTTTGTTTTTTTTTTTAAATTTTTCTACATATAGCAGACTGGGAAGAAATAAATAATCTGCTTTCTGGAGAAGAAAACAGTGCAGTTGTGATCGGTGTCAATCAACACAGAGAGCAAATATTACCTTGGTTTGAATGGAGTTCAGAGCATCCACAACTTTCTGTATTTCAGGCTTGGCATTTCCTACCTGTAATACAAACCATATGAAAAGAAAATAACCATGCACGCTTGTGATACCTTTAGTTTTCTCTTACAGTTCTCAGGGAAGCATTTTATAGTGCATTTTGCTAGCAACACTTCTTTACATAATAGGACAATTAAAGCAAAAGTGACTGGAACTGTAAAAAGTCTCTGTAAAATCATTCCAGTTGACAGTCAGTACAAATAGGTCAGGCAAGGACACTGGGCAGAATAAAGTTATTTTCATTTACAGTGTGTGGATTTATTTTTGGCCTTGAGCTGTCCTTTTTTTTTTTTTCATAGGAGTCACCCTCCTTATAGAACACAGCAAGGCCAGGAGAGAATGCACACTCCTGGGGAGCAATCACCTTTTCCAACTCGCTGTGAAGACAATTTAAGTAAGACAAAAATGCTCTGGACATTTAACGATGACAGGAAAAGGAAAATAGGTGTTATTTAGGCTGGTCCTACTGCAGATTCACACACACACGGTTTTGTCAGTTATGTACATCACCTTTCACTGGTAAGGAGCTATGGCAGTGTCCCTGTCGTGGTGAAGGCAAACATGCTGCTATAGGCTCACCACAGTGATGGATGGATGGACTCCATTGCTGCTGTACAATTTTTATACATAGATGGTTTGAGGACAGTAGAGAAAGCCAAGAATTTGGAGAACCATCTAGTTTGCTATGAGTTTATGCAATATGGCTTATTATACAATTTAGGCTCTTAAGTCACCCTGCAACACAATGAACACACCGAACTCATCCAAATAATACAAAAGAAAAAGTTTAACTAACCTTCATGAAGATGCCTACCACAGCCAAACCATCAGGATGCTTCACAGCTTCAGCAAATTTACCATATTTTACGTTCCAGTGAACAATATGGAGCTAGGAGCAAGAAAACAAGAAGCACTATGAAGATGACATTCCATCAACAGCATTTTACAAATGAGGATGCAGGGAAGTAATTTATTAAACATTAAAAGCAGAGAGTGTTTTACTGCTGAGATTTAAAAACTTTTGTGTGCAGTTAAGAATTTGTTGAATCATTCATCTACTTTCAAGTTTCATCTATCCAAAATTTCTGCCATGCATTTTATTTTGCTTCTCACTCTTATTCCCAAATGAGTTTTAAATGCAAACTGGCTGTATTGTTCTGCTTTTAGTTTGGTGAAGCTCCTGTTATCTTCAGCATAAGTTTTTCCTGCATGCAGCCTGCAGGACTTTGATACGGTATTTTAATGCTATATATCCTGGAGTTCCTATCAACACTGAAAGACATGATTTGCCCAGTGTCAGGGAGAAGAGGCATTACCTACAGATCTGACCTGCAACCTACAGAGTTTTTAAAGAAGCATCCTGTCCTTTTCTGGAAAGCCTTTTAAACAAATGTGAAATTGCTCTCCAGGTCACGTTAGCCAGGACGTTGCTTTATTTTTGATTTCTGAGTTATTTCTAATTGAAGTTCATCTGGCTGTTTCCCCATATCTGCAAGTCAAGTCGAGCAAGTGGTGCTGTGAACAGACGTACGGCAACGGCAAGTTCCTCAGTTAAGACAAAGGCTACTTTATCTCGTGAAAAAGCAGCTCCAATGCATTCGTGGAGCCATTTCTTTTATCTGTTAATGCAAATCACAGGCTTGTTCAGTCCATGTTCATCTATGGAAGGGTTTTAAAAAATCTGCCACAGCATCACAGATTTCTAAACAGGGGACAGGAAAAGGTAGGATGCAAAGCATTAAGTCACTTCCATTTCTGTAAGGAGACTGTAACAGGTCCAAGGGACATCTGGAGTCTTAAGGATATTAGGAACTGTGCCTGCAAAGTCTCACTTTGCCACGTGCCCTCTTCACAGCTCCCTTTGTTTCTTTGCTACCAAAAGATGAAAGGGTCTGCCCCAAAATTATTCTCTTGTTTATCTAAATGTCTCTGATGCTACAAATTGAAGGCAGGAAAAGGGGATGCGTGAGTACAGAGGTGCTGCAATTCTACTTCTTTGTAACTTTCATAAGTCATGGAGAAAGTGGGGGGAAAAAACCAGGGATAACTAATGTGGGTTTTTCTGCTTCTGTAGCCTCTTTGATATGAAGTAGCTGGGAAAAAAAATAATATTATGAGTCCTCCAATTCTAATCTCTGCTATTGCAAGGAGTAGGTCCTGAGGAGGCATTGTACCAATATCTTCTATGGTAACCCCCCTACAATCTCCTGCCCTACGAAGACTTGTAGAGAAGCTGCTACCACGGTGGAGAAGTTTAAATAAATAAATAAAGACATGATTATACACAAAAGGCTAGAGAAGGTAAAGCACATCCTACCTCTGCATCATACTTCACACCGTCCACGGTGTGCTCAGACCCTTGGCCCTCACAGGATCCCCAGTGAATGTGAAACTGTGCCAGCCTGTAGACTCCATCCAGCGCTCCTCCTTGCAGCACTGCAAAGCAAAGAGTTAACCCCGTTAGCACCTCCCATAACCTGTCGCTAACGAGTCCCACTTCAGGCCGGAACGTCCATCTCGAGTCTTCCCGGTGAATGCGAGTTCATTGCCCTGCATGCTGCCATGCCACTCCAGACCATCCTCAGGGGCACATCGCTGCCATACGCCAACATCAAGAAGAAACATATAAACCCGTGAGTGACTCTACAGTGAGTGTCTCATCAGCAATTTTAACAGGCATGCCAGTACCACGGGTGACAAGGGGGGAGCTAATGATGTAACTTTTCTGTCACAAAATAAATAAAAGGCCAAGAATAGGCTTTAGAAGAGGCCCGAAAAGAGTTATTCTATGAAAGCACACTCGGAGACCAAATCATCTTTCACTTACTCTGCCCCTTCATTTTAGATACTTTATCCCTTCAGGCCTTAATCCTGCAAATCCCAGGGTGGGCTGGATGGAGCAAAATGCTTTTTTTTTTTTCCCCCAAAATGAAAGCCAGACAGCTGTTGGCCGGGGGCTGCAGCAAGGGACAGCCCCAGGCAGGGCACAGGGCATCCCAGAGATGCCAGCCCAAGCCTCTCCTCCCTCCCATCCTTTACTCCTCAAGAAGGAGTTTGGAAAAAACAGTGGCGAGAATGGCAATGCCTGCAGAGGCACCTCTTTTTAACATCTGGATTGGAAGCAAGAGGCATTTACTTATGCTCTCCGCTGTCTGCCATTACCCACTTTCCATTAAACAGGAGCCAGTTCCCCTGAGCTCCCTTATTCCGCTCGTTTATTTTAACCTTGCACTTAAACCGTGGCCAACCACCACTACGATACGCAGGATCAAGCCCAATCGCTGCAAAATGCTCAAGGCACAGGTAATGTCTCCTCCAGCGCGGCACAAAGCACAGAACAATAACAAATAGTTCCATTAAATAGAGCTATTTATCTAAGTTATTAGAGCCAAGTTTCACGCTGTTTTGTGGTTTGGTCTTTTTTTTTTTTTTTTTTTGGCTAAGCATCTCAAATTCACAATTAAACACTTAAGATGCAAATATTTAAAAATAAACAAATATTTTAAGATGTAATTTGAAGTGTTATGTATCTTAAGAGATCAATTTCTCTCTCTCTATATATATATACACATAAATATATATACATAAAATAAAGTGACAGAAAAGTATTGACATCAGATATTACATATAAGTGTGCTCCATGTTTGTGCCACAAATAAAATGGTTCTTTGGAGTAAAGATGCTTCCCTTTCGGTCCGCAATTTGTCTAGATGCTACCACAACATGTGCATGTGTGGAAAATATACATCAAGTGCAGATAGGAGAAGGTCACTGTCTGTTCAGGTTTGAATAATTCTGATTATATGCAAGCATGGACAACGATGGCTGTGGGTACTTGGCAATGGGGAACTCAAAGTGGTGAAAAGGATTTGACTGAAAAACTGGAATATGTGGAAGTTAAATATAAGATTTATATAAAACACCTTAGTTTCCACTGGTGTGCCTTACACATGCAAAATTTGGGTTCAGTGGACAAATCTAGCATTTGCCTGGGGCTCCTTCTTTGGTAAGTATATTTAGAAATACATGTTGGGAGACTTCTATTTAAAAAATGTAAATGTATGTTCCACTGCGGTATTTGTAATTTCCAATACACTGAACAGCCAACAGACCAAGACTTGCCCTACCTACTGCCAAACTATGCGATACAAAGAAGAATGGGTACTTAAAGCAATTAAATAGGAACATATCTTATTCTACTTTCATGTTTCTGCATGTGCAAGTTCCAAGAAGCGTAACTGTTTCAAATACAGGACTACAAATCGGAATACTTTTTTTCAGAATGGCGACTGTGAACGTGCATTAGTTCCTTCTGAAAATGAAGTTACTGGTTGCTATGTCTTTACTAGATGCAAAATCATTTAATCCATACAATATCATGTTTTGTTTAAAAATGATGCCATGGAGCTGCAATGTTTCAGTTTCAGTTCCTTTGGCTGATGGACCTGCTGCTCGTTGCAGGTACAAATGGACTGAGGTTCCACCATTCCTCAACCCCAGAAAGCACTAGCGCAGCACAGATTAATTTGCCATTATTAATCGATGGAAAGCATGCTGAAAAGCAGAACCATGCAATCTTCTTAAATCCATTTGCAGTGTTATTTCTGTACAGTTTGCTACAGTCTCATAAAACTCAAAAGATGCAGAAAAATCTCTTTGCGGTTTTTGCTTACTTTTTTCATTCTGTGGTTCTCAAATCCAGCACTAGCTTATTTTGACTCACAGCAGAGCATTCAAAGAAAGTAATAATTAGATTAGTGTAAATGAACACAAATTCAGCAGGCTTAATTACAGAACAGCTCTTCTTCTTCTAGCCTACATTAAGCAGTTATTTTTTTAATACTTCTCAGCCTTTTCAAAGAAATAAAATTTAAAATTAGAACTTAAAAGACAAGGTAGAAATGTTAGAGCTTTGGTTGTTTTCCCCCGTGTAAGCTTTTTAAACCACGAATAAATGCTGCCAGCATTTGCCAAGTAAAAGTTGAGAATCAGAGCAACATTCACACCGGGAACTTCCCTGTCCTGTGTGCCACAAACATTGATTCAGGCTACACTGATGACAGAAGTCCAACCTTTCCATCCCCTTTTTTTGAGGGACAGGGAAATTCTGATCCATATTTGAGCATCTCATCCTTAGCTCCCTTCCTTTTGAAATTAGCATTAGTGTACACCATCCTGGAAATACGTATGTATTTGCTATACAGCACAGCTTCAGACACAAGGTGAAGCCAGGAACCTGGGAAAACACATTTTTTTTTCTTACAGGTTCATCCTACTCAACTCCATCTCCATCAGTAACCTGGTCTCCATAAACGTGTGACAGCCCACGAGGTCATAGCTTGAAAATGAAACTTTTTTTTTTCTTCTACTGGACAGTTATTTGAAAGGTTACAACAAATTTGGAGCTACTTTGCTTAGATTAAAAACTGGTAACTGTTTTCAACCTTCTACACTCTACTGGAGAAGTTACACTAATAACATCCAGTAATTACATTGCACTGCTATTAAATAGCCCACAACATTTTCTAAGTCAGGTGAATGTAAGTATTAGCAGCACTAATTTCGAAAGTCAAATGACCCCACAAACTGTTCTATTTATGTCTGTGGGATTCCTTGGATAAAGAAGGTGGACTCAATTTGTCCCCCTTCACACTTTCTCGGGCTGTTTGGAAACACAAAGAATTCACAGGCCGTTTTGCTGTATCTGGGACAGCTGTTTACTAAGGCCACACTTCACTCCTCTATGTAAAGACAAGTCACCAGGGAGTTACCCTTCCCACACAGAAAGGAATAGCTCTGTAAATAATACTGTGGACCACTTCATACCTTTTATTTTTCAGGAAGCGGCAGCATCCACACCAAATTTTTTGCAGTAATACTGTGGAATTACTGCTTCTTAGCACCCACAGGATGTTCTCTCTGCACAGAGCAGACTAATAAATCTCATCAAAGCAATAAACCTACCAGAGAAATAATCAAAATGGCAGAACTACAAGATCGTTTCACGAGTTAGAATGAAGTCCTTCCTGTCATACGAATTAGTGGGGTGAGACAAATACCTCTCTAAAGTTTGTTACTCTGAGAAAGTGCAGAATGAGAAAATGTTCTTCAAATGGAAGCCACTGACAGCAAAGCCTCTTCCAGCAACTGAAATAACGTGTTCAGTACGGCATGATGGACAGCCAGAGATGAAAACTTAAGAAATTTAGTTCTATTTGAGGTTCCACCAAACAAAAACCTAGCAGCAGGTCATTTCAAGCACTTACCTTTGAGGACAGCCCTCTGGCACACACATTGCTTTGGCATAAAGAGAGCCATGATTTTGTTTCAGCCTACAGCAGGCATGCAAGTCTATATGACCTTGTAGGTATGAGTATATGTAAACATATGTACAGTATATACATTAATGTTAATGCTTTGTCAGCTTTTGTGTATACACAGACATCTGTATGACAGAAAACAGGCCTTGAGGAGACAAAGTAGATGAAGCATTACTTGAGGAAAAAAAAAAATCTTGAGCACCATGCACTATTAATGGTACAAAAAAGGCTCTTATGAGGATGCTCAGGGATTAGCCTTGTCTTCTTATGCAAGGATGGGCTTCCCTGCCTGACAGGCTAAAGAGTTCAGTTAGGGTAAGCTGTCACTTCTGTGAAACGTGGAGTACGTAGCGTCACATTTTGTGAGATGTTTCCTTCTTTATGTTATCTCTTTCAGACATTCCTCCAAGGACGCTGTATCATGGCAGGCAAGAGAGCAAGACAGCACGCAAGCATCGGACTGTAGGGATCATACTTGCAGAAAACATCTGCAGTGGGTTTCACCAAGAAATAAAACTACGTAATTGGTATCTCAGAAGGAAAAAAAAAACCCACCCTACTCTGACCTTGGTAGAGGGTTAGCCTGATAAGGCGACAAGGGTGTTCCACAGAGATAGACCAGAATGAAACATCTGCCAAAAAGCAGCAGGCCTGCAGACGTGTCTATCGGCAGCGGCTCAGTGGCTCTGATTCACCTCAGCTGAACTATTTCATTCAGACTGCGGAGCAGCCAGAGAGACTCTGACCTGCTGAAGGATACAAAGTCATGGAGGTTCTTAATTTCCCTTCCACTCCCTGCAACCAATGGAATTTATTTCTCACGGAGTCTCTTGAATGGAGATTCTGAGAGTCGTAAGGTGCTGTGCTGAGATCCTGATCAGCCTTCAAGCCTCGTGTTTCACACCGTACGAGTTGACAATGATTTAGAAGGAATACAGTTGTGAGTATTAAAATTCTCTTAAAAGTAACAATTGGATTAATTTCTGATGGTAATAGCTATAACACTAGTCTCAGTGAGGGCTTACAGAACTGAAAATTGTGTATGGGACACAGTGCTCATAACCACATTGAGATCTAACGAAGGATGAACAGACTTAAGGTGTGAGCAGCAGTTCCTCATGCCTACAAGCAAATGAACAAATCCATCAGCTGGGAAGAGCAGTCATGGTGACATCTGGCACACAGCTTCATTATGTCATAAAAATAGACTTTTCCACGTAGCCCTACCTGATAACAGCTGACTAGTTTCTCCTGGTTTTGCCCTAAAAGCACCTCTAGAAGAGGAATTTGGAAGGAGGGAAGGAAGCTGCCAGGATTCTTAAACACCCAACCCACGCTAAATTTCTGCTCAGAAGTTGCATGTTAAAAAAAAAAAAAAAAAGTTGATATAAGCAAAGAGGGGCACTTTTGGGCTCTGTAAAGAAATGAAGGCTTGAAACATGCAGGACTGATCTCAAGCCCTCTCATCTTCCCTTCCAGTTCCTGGAAGCACCACAACTACTTTTCTCGAGTCGCCTGCTTTCTTAGCCTTTGCAGCTTCTGGTGACCCCAGCTCACTAGGGAAATGACTTAATGATCAGACACCCTCTGGGACCTCTGACTTTCTAGTCAAGCAGTGCACAACATACCTGCGACCCATGGGCAGGTGTCTGAATACTGTAAGCTGTAAGCAGCTAGTTCCCTGACTTATGATTCAGAAGAGTCAGCACATTACTTTAGGTCACACTGTATTGTGGACCTTTAATCCACGACTGTATCCTGCTAACATGCAATAATATACTGGCATAGCTAATGTTACATCTTCGGAACTGAGAACCCTAAAAATAGTCCAGTGGCAGCGACTTGGATCAAAAATTGTGCCTTAAGGTCAACTGACCTGCATGTTTCTCCCTCAGTTTACCTGCTAAGGCAGAAATATAGGAAAAGAGCAACAGTGGCAGAACGTTCAGAGCAACACACTGCCAACCAAGTGATGCTAATGATGTTGAATAACAAATCTAACAAAATAAATTGGTTTGTTTACAGTAAGTCATAATTCAAGACAGTTAAAGCTTCCTCATTCATATTTACAATTATATTCGGCAAATATTTGATTACAACTTCTGAAAGTGCACCAAGGGGTGCTAGTTCCAAGGTCAATACAGTATTTTCATTTCCCTAGGTCTCCTCATAATTTTAAGTTCCACTATGATTGAATATCTGCAAAAAGTGTCAGATTTATTTGGAACTCTGTATTGGATTTCAATATTATCTTTAGCTCAGCAGCAATATTAATTATTAAGAGACTCATCATCAGAGAATTTACCAGGACATTTAGTAATGTCTCTAGAGCCTTACACCACTTCTGTCCTGTTCTACAGCTAAAATACGTTATTATAATATTCTTGTTATGGAATAAATTAATTGCTGATTGACTTAGAATCATTTGGTTGGAAAAGACCTTTACGATCATCACGTCCAACTGCTACCCTGGCCCTGCCAAGTTACTACTAAATCATGTCCCTCAGCACCACATCTACAAGTCTTTTAAATAACCTCCAGGGATGGTGACTCAACCCCTCTCCTAAGTAGCCTGTTTCAATGCTTGATAACACTTTCACTGAAGAAATGTTTCCTAATACCCAATCTAAACCTCCCCTGGTGCAACTTGAGGCCATTTCCTCTTCACCTGTGACTTGGGAGAAGGGGCCAAGCCCCACCTCTCTACACCCTCCTCTCAGGGAGTTGTAGAGAGCGAGAAGGTCTCCCCTCAGCCTCCTTTTCTCCAGGCTGAACACCCACAGCTCCCTCAGCCTCTCCTCATAAGACTTGTTCTCCAGACCCTTCACCAGCCTCGTTGCCCTTCTCTGGACCTGCTCCAGCCCCTCCATGTCTCAATGGCCAGAACTGAACACAGCGCTCAAGGTGCAGCCTTGAGTACAGGGGGACAAACACTTCCCCAGTCCTGCTGGCCACACTATTCCTGAGACAAGTCACGATGCTGTTGGCCTTCTTGGCCACCTGGGCACACTGCTGGACCATATTCAGCCAACAGTCGACCAACATCTTCAGGTCCTTTTCCATGGGGCAGCTCTCCTGCCACTCTGCCCCAAGCCTGCACTGCAGGGTTGGTGTGACCCAAGGGCACTTCATGTTATTGAACCTCATCCCATTGGCCTCAGCCCATCCAACCAGCCTGTCCAGATTCCTCTGTAGAGCCTTCCTACCCTCAAGCAGATCAGCACTCCTGCCCAACTTGGTGTCCTCTGCAAACTTACTGATGGTGAACTTGATCCCCTCATCCAGATCATTGACAAGGATATTAAAGAGAACTGGCCCCAGTACTGAGCCCTGGGGAACACCACTTGTGACCGGCCACCAACTGGCTTTAACCCCATTCACCACATCTCTCTGGGCCTGGCCATCCGGAAACTTTTTTACCCAGTGAAGAGTACGCCCATCCAAGCTACGAGCAGCCAGTTCTTCCTTTAAGCATATCATACACATGATTAGAAAATACTCATATCGTTCTCATATCTACGGCTGTGAGAATTCTCCATTGGAATTTCAGGTTTTAGGTGAATTCTGAAAAGTTGTCTGGGACAGTTGTATAGAGGACATGTTGCAAGCACATTGCAAAAATCTTCTTTTGGGGTCTTGAGGTTTTCTTGATGCAAGTCACTTCCTGTGGTTTTACAGCTCTGAGAAGCTGCTGTTTACTCATGTCTTTTAAAGTGCCTGAAAGTCTATGTTTATCTTTACAGCAGACTATAAAGCATTTACATGATAAAATTAGTACCCTTAATGAGACACTCCTTTGCTATAAAGTTCCTAAAATAAGGTCCATCGTTGTAATTTAACAGTATCAGCACCATTTGCTTCACTCATATGTGGTGGGTCAGATCCCATGATACGAGAGTGGATGAACCTTCATTTTTAGTTTTATTCCTAGTGACACTCTCATCATAATGAATTATTGCTTTTAAAGTTATAGACATTTTAAAGATGAATGCCTACAAATACTTGAACTTTGACCATTATTAAAAGACAGTGGACCGCTAGGAAGGCAACTGCAAGAACTGAAGGAGAAGGGAACCTAAGTAACAACTGGAAAAGGAAGTTCATTTTTTGCTTTCTGCATACAAATTCAAGAACACATTCCTAAAGACTTCAAGGAAACAAGACACAAGGTGTTATTTTAGCCAAGAGAAAAACCTGGAATTTTAGCAAACAAAAAAAGTGTTCATAAACACGGCAATGCTGGCTTGTGAATTCTCCTTCCGTACACCACTTCTACCAACTGGCAACTGTGAGATATGAAAGGGATGCTCTTCAGGAACTGATTGAGCCTTTAGAAGTTTATTCTGGAATATAATGGCCGCCACATAGCCCAAGAAATTCAAAGGCTGTACTACAAGAATTGAAATTTCCATTTGGGAATATTGGGGGTGATGGCCTAGGAAGAGGGTTTTTCTAAGCATGCTTAGTAACATCTAAGCACATCTAATAAAATTAACAAGGACCTAAAACCAAGTCAGGTTCCGAAGCTATCACAAAGACTTTAACATCCTTTCTCCAATAAGACATCATCGTAACAGAAAACTGTACAGGTCACAGGCATAATCACAACCCAAATCAAGAGTTATATCTATAAAGCTCCACCTACTAGTATAAAAGCAGAGAAGAAAACACTCTCTTCTGCGCAGATACATTAGTCACATAAAGTGCACATGGATTATTTTTGTTTAAAAAGTTAAACTTATTTTACATTCTTACTACGCTAAAGAATATAGATGGGACATCATTTTAAGAAATCCTATTTTTTTCTTTTAGGTTTTTACTGATATGGGCAGAAGCTTTATACTACATGTTTTTGTATGCACACAAAAAACGTAACAAATATACGTTTGGGAGGAAAAGCCTTTTATTTGGGGAAAAAATATTTTATATCAAAGTTTTGATTATTCTGGTATCTACTTCTTGTTAATTGTGATCAACTGTATTCACATTACATATTTTCTGAATCAAAGAAATAAGGAACAGCTGCTTTCAAAGAGTTTTATCTGAACACGTATTTTGGCTTTCCTACCTTTTTTATTATACTATTACTACCTGTATTTTTTATTGCAAGAGCTCATTTTGCATACCCTGAAAAACAGGAGTCAAACAGACATTAATATCTAGAACTGCTGTTCATTTTACTTGAGTGTCATTAGTTATGAGCCTTAATGAAGACACTTAATGAATGGATCTACTTCTTTGTTCGTGAATAATCTTCACGACATGAGTAATTGCACGCAATGATCTTGTTACTTCATTTTGCACCCACTACCCCAGATAATTCATTACTGCATACGGGAACGAGCACGCACTACAGCCTGTGGGAAGTATTTACAGGATTTTGTTCCTTTGCTTCATTGTCTTCTGTAAGTCACATAATCTCACATGGTTTCTCCTTCTTCTGACTGGTGCGTGATGTCTAACCAAGACTTTGGTACAGGCGGGATAGTCTCAAATTCAGAAATAGGAGTGAATCAAGCACAGCCCAGTCAGACAGCTCTATTTTGTGTAAGGAAAGTAGGTTACCTAGTTAACTGCATACAAATGAAGCCATTAAGTGTGCTGCCAGGTAGATTCTATGCACTTTAATTTTCAATAGTAAATGTGATACTGGAAGGATCCACCCTTACCTGGCCTCATAGAGATATGTTTAATGCCTTTCTTTCTTTCTTTTTTCTAAAGAATAATCAGTTTCTGATTCACTAATAGAGCTACTGAGAATGTTTCTACTTGCATCTCCTATCCTCCCACTCCAAAAGCTGTGTCACTGCTTATCTGTCAGAGGATCCCTGTCACAGATGTTCTGGTTCTGCACCGACTTTTCTCAGAAAAAGCATTCTTCCTACAGGCATTTCTTTTGATTATTATACGTTCCTGCCATTTTTTCCTCCCAACTTATCAAATACAACCTGATTTTTTTCACAGTCTTTCCAAACTTATGCACACACTAAGTGAACGCATAATAGTTTTGTTTTTGTTTTACTCTGAAGACCTGAACCTGTTTCCTTAGAGCTCGGCAGCAGCAGACTTGCATGCGTCTGGTGAAAAGATAATCCCTTTTTTTTTTTTTTGTACTCTGAATCCTTATTCCACATGACACTTAAATGAACACGCATTCAGCTCCTTAGTGCTGAAAATGCACCAAGAAAAATAAACACCAAGAAGTCAGAATAGCTTTCTGCTTTTTTTTTCTTTAAACCATACAAATACTAATATGGATGCTCTAAATGATACATGGACCCATGCATATTTATTCAAGTGTAAACACAGCTGACCACTTAATATGGTTCAGTACAAAGACTATAATTAAAATACAAAGTCAAATTCTTAGTGCAATACTGAATGTCTGTTATACTTTTACGCTGCATTTTATACTGTTATACTATTACCTGCAAACAGCATCCCCCCCCCATTTTTAGTAGGCATTTATTATTTGTTTTCAGCACCATTCCCTAAATGACATTGCTAACAAAAAGCTTAGGAAAAATAGGGCACTTGCTCAAGCAAGTTAAATCAGGCACTGCCTAGAGAAGGCAGTGACTTACGATGGGATTGGTTTTGCTGTCTAAATTAAAAATAAGAGGCACGTTCATTGTAGCAGGGTGATGATTTCTGCAAATTCAGCCAGCTGAAAAGCTACAACTAAAGACAAGCTACAAACCCCTTGTTGCAACTGTCCATCAGTGCGGCCGTTCCTCTCAGTAAGGATTAGTACAGGGTTTGCAGGATTCGGTGCTTCATTTCACCATACACCAAGGATGAACAGTAAGATGCTGTGGAACGACTGCCTGCTAGCAAACTTTGTAGGAATGTGTCAGATATATTATCTTTATCTAGAAAGCCCAGCGTCAAGAGATGTCAGGGATAATACTTGTTTAAATTGCGAAAGAACAAAGAGGTATTTTCTAATCATCCCTCTGTTCCTGTACTAACCTGGGAGCAGACTGGCTTCAGAAATATGAAATAATATTTTGATAACCAAAGAAACTATTTCCAAGCTATTTCCACTTCAAGTTGCGAACTGTAATCCTTTGTAATTCTAAGGACAATTCCTTCCTATGATGTATTTTACCTCTTCTTTTAACCATTTGGTGGACAGCTTGTGATGAGATATGCCTAAAATTGTTCTTCTCAAATAATCATTAATTATTTTTTTTTTTAACTCCACAGTTGAGCCCTTATCCAAACCCTTCTGATCTAAACAAACATAAAGCAACTAATTTATCTGGAGTTAAGAGCAGGAGAGCTCCGAACTGCCCAGAGAGGCTTAGTTTTTCTCTAACAGGAGCTCAGCTTTTAGCCTCAAGGAGCTGTGTGGGCTGCGAAGTCCTTACGGGCTGAATCCCAACCTTGCTAAAGCCGAAATGCTTTGGTATTTTTTGGTCTTTAAAATAACCCTATGGCCTCAGCAGAGATTTTCGCAGCAGTTTCTCCCACCTCTACCCGTGCGCACAAAGATGAGGTCTCACCTGACTTGTCGGAAGAGTCGTCAAACTCCACGTTGAAGGAGTGCCCATTGTTGACGATGTTCCTGGCCGTGCCGGCATCGTAACTGAAGCTGAGGGGCTTCAGAGAGGAGTCGTACTTGGCCGACTTGCTGCTAATGGCAATAGGGGACTGGCGCTCTCCGTTGGCGATGGGGAAGTGCTCATGCCAGTGAGCAGGTCCTGCAAGACAGCGTTGACCGGCTCAGTAGGACAAGGCGTGAAGCTCAGGGGGACAGACATGACAACCCTCACTCTAGAAACTGGGATGTTTTAATGCTATTATGATGTGACTAGAGGGAACAGACAGGACAAGAGGGAACAGGCACAAACTTGAACATAAGAAGTTCCATCTAATCATGAGGAGGAACTTCTTCACCTTGAGGGTGGCAGAGCCCTAGAAGAGGCTGCCCAGGGAGGTGGTGGAGTCTCCTTCTCTGGAGACATTCAAAATCCGCCTGGACACGTTTCTGTGCAACCTGCTCTAGGTGGACCTGCTCTGGACTAAATGATCTCCAGAGGTCCCTTCCAACCCCACATCATTCTGTGATAACATGCACGCAGCATCACGCACCACCTGTGTGGGTTGCCGGTGCTGGCAACGCAGACAAGGGGAAGTCCCACCTGGGGACCACAGCAGGGACCCTCTAGTCCCTGAGCCTTTGGAGACTGAGGCTGGGGTTTTACGGGGGCGGGGGGGGGGGGG
>QJSC01015145.1:891168-1034306 GCA_003697955.1 Calidris pygmaea | reverse complement strand
GGGGGAGAGGAGACTATTCATACAATGTGGTTACTGTTGCTAATAGCAAAAGAAACCAGCTGGGAAATGGCTTATAAAAATTAAAAGGCATTTCTCAGGCCTCTTGGAGTATGAGCAGAAAATATTTAAAGCTTATTACTGATTAACGCAGTGTGTGTCCTCTGGCATTTGCATGTCTCTGCTCAAGATGAGTTAGCCACCACAAAATGGAAATGTGAAGGCAAAACTGTAGGTGCAGAAGTTATTTAGAAGCGGCTGTGGTGTGTACGTGAGGTAGAAGAGCAAATGGAAACGCACGTTGGAAATCTGTTAGCAATTCCTTGTTTGCTCATTATAGATACTTTCTGGCAATCGCTCTTACATCTGCTGATTGTGCTGTCCAAGTGTATTGAGAGTCTCTCACAATACATACATCCATATAGGTAAGAATCCTTGAAGAATAAAGCAGAAAACTTGCCTTTGTGTTGTAGGGAGGAATTAAGACTTCTGTACGTTTTAGAAGGCTTCCTTCCGTTTAATCTTACTGTAAAAAAAAAATAAAATTAAGCAATTCAGCTTGATTCCTCTGCGCTCCAGTATGTCAAGTTTCCACTGACGTCAAAGGGTAAGTACCACATAAAGGACAAGCACGGGATTAAGCACCACACAATGTTTGGCAAGGTGGGCTTCCTCAAAGATCTACTTAGGGCTCTTACCAGGGAAATGATGTCAGCAGCACCACCAAGGGACTGGGATTTTAATTACTTGACTCTTCATGGCATCACGTTACTTCTTTCAGTGGGTATGTACGTGGTGCATGCTAAGCACATGCAGACACACATCCACAAATAGAAGGTCCATTGTTTTTGAAACCAAATCCCCATTTTCTTTGATCGCTCGGCAGTTAGTACATGCAGGCCTGAGCCTGTGCAGAGAAGCTGCTGTTGAGAGCCTCCCGTTGACTTGGGCTCCTTGATGTGTCTGTAGGCACAAACTTGAGTAAAAGAAGTTCCACCTAAACATGAGGAGGAACTTCTTTACTTTGAGGGTGGCAGAGCCCTGGAAGAGGCTGCGCAGAGAGGTGGTGGAGTCCCCTTCTCTGGAGACATTCAAAAACCGCCTGGACAAGATCCTGTGCAACCTGCTCTGGGTGGACCCACTCTGGTGGGGGGGTTGGACTTGATCATCTCCAGAGGTCCCTTCCAACCCCATATGATTCTATGATTCCAGCCTCCTCCTTTTTTTGCCTCCTGCCTGTGTTAGGCTCCCCTAGTCTGTGGCGATGGTTTTATGGCAGAACGGAACGCCTCAATGGAAGCCATAAGGCTGCACGGTACCAGCACTAGCTCCAGCATCTCACAGAAGTCCACGCTATGCTCCATAAACCTGCCCCTCTCTGCCACAGTTCTGCTGAGATCCGTGGAATGAGGCGTCGCAGCAAGGCCTGCTTGCACCTACAGAATGTGTAGGAGCAGTTCCTAAAGCAAATGTTCACAAATCCTATGGCGACAGAAGCCTTATAAATATATTTCAAGCAATACAAGCACAGGGAACAGATTAGATAATTAACGTAGCCACTGGATTACTCATGAATCTGACATTAACGTTTTGGGTAGAAAAGATGCCAGGATAATCTTGTCTCCCATTTCTGGTCTCTCGTTACTGGTACCACAAACTATGAGGGTCTTTAGAAACTAACAAAACGAAATACCTTTCTTCATCTCTATTTCTTAGCAGTGGATCACACCCGAATAAGGTAAATGAATAGGTGTTTCTAGATTTGATGGTACTTTTAAATCACGTTAGTAAATACAAATACAAGCAGCATCAATGGTTTCGGTAGGTGCAAACTCTTCACCCCCTCAGGTACTTCCACACCATCTATGGTCCTCGTTCCCCAGCGAAGGACAGCGCGGAAGCCCGTACATCGTTTTGGCCCCATTTGAATCCTGCTTTGAAAGCTTGTGTGTCGGAGCAGATTTATTGACTCTGTGCACAGGAAGGAAGGCATCCTGTTTATGCATGTTTTATGAAGTTTCCTGAAAGACATTTTTCTGATCATCAATATTATTTGTGAAGCACCGCAAATGTCAGTACGGATGGGAAAATGACACAGATCCTTCCATACCAAAGGTTTCTTCTCCTTAGTAGTCAATTGGCATTTAGGAGGAGTGCTCAGGCTGCGGGAGTGATGACACGTCAAACACACATTGACCTGCAAGGCCGTTTCAGCAGAAATGCATACAATGTTCATGTTGTAAATCCACCTTTTAATTTTCATGGTAGATTTTCAACTCTGCCTGAAAATCTACTTTTCAGTCATTTTTTTCACCTCTTCGTCTGTGTTTCTGTTCAGTGCTGAGCAAGATCCAGAAGAACCCTGCACCATTCTGATTCATCCTAGCTATTCTGACAGTTACATGCAATTATGAAAATGAAAATAATTTTTGGTCCTTCAGTGAGGTGAGGTTAGAGCCCGCCCTTGTATTGCAAAAATTGTGCTTTACTACTAATTTCTGATGAGAGCATAATGCAAGTATCAGCAGTGCAAGCTTCATGACGTGTCAGTGCAGGAGAAAGAGCCTGCCTGTCTCTCTGCTGAACTTCTGGCCATTGCTGACACCAGCTACTTTGAAATACACATTTTGATATATTTTGAAATACGCCATATTTAAGTAATCTGCTATGTAAAAATTAACCAGCTTGACTACATGAATAAGCTCAGTTTCCAGACTAAAGCCATTTCCAGACTAAATCTCCCATGATGATGAGCCAGCAATGTGCCCTTGTGGCCAAGAGGCCAATGGGATCCTGGGCTGCGTAGGGAAGAGTGTGGCCAGGAGGTGGAGGGAGGTCATTCTCCCCCTCTGCTCTGCACTGGGGAGGCCACAACTGGAATCCTGCGTCCAGTTCTGGGCTCCCCAGTTCAAGAGAGACAGGGAACTGCTGGAGAGNTCTCCCATGATGATGAGCCAGCAATGTGCCCTTGTGGCCAAGAGGCCAATGGGATCCTGGGCTGCGTAGGGAAGAGTGTGGCCAGGAGGTGGAGGGAGGTCATTCTCCCCCTCTGCTCTGCACTGGGGAGGCCACAACTGGAATCCTGCGTCCAGTTCTGGGCTCCCCAGTTCAAGAGAGACAGGGAACTGCTGGAGAGTGTCCAGCGTAGGGCAACAAAGGTGATGGAGGGATTGGAGCATCTCCCTGATGAGGAAAGGCTGAGAGAGCTGGGGCTCTTTAGCCTGGAGAAGAAAAGGCTGAGGGGAGACCTTATTGTGGTTTGAGGGAGGATGGAGCTGGAACTCTCCCCAGTGGTTCTCAGTGACAGGACAAGGGGCAGCAGGCACAAGCTGGAACATGGGAATTTCCACTCCAATGTGAGGAAGAACTTCTTTGGGGTGAGGGTGGCAGAGCCCTGGAAGAGGCTGCCCAGGGAGGGTGTGGAGTCCCCTTCTCTGGAGATCTTCAAGCCCCACCTGGATGCTCCTGAGTGATGTGCTCTGGGCAACCCTGCTTTGGCAGGGGAGTTTGGCTGGATGGTCTCTAGAGGTCCCTTCCAACTCTGACAATTCCGTGATTCAATGGAATTATGTCCATTGCATAAATGGGCATAAATATAAATAATAAAAATAATATAAAATAAAAGGGAATAAAGCCCTTCACAGCGTAAATCTAATGTCAGCAAAGGCATTTTAGTCAAGTCTCACAATTTTAGGGCAATATTTGTCTACATGCCTTCTCATTCCAGGCTGACGTACTGGTTCATCAACTGTATTCCATGAAGTTTTGAACTATCTCACAACCTGGCCTTGACTTGTCTGGTCTTTGCAGCTGCAGAAGCTGTTTCCCTGTTATGTCCTAGAGTGTCTTTCTCTTTACATATGAACGTGTGAGTTGTCATCATCCTCACTTCACACCTAGGTAGCTGTTTGCAAATGTGCTCCGCTAGTCTTGCGAACTACCTTCTCGTGACTTACGCAATGGCCATTGCGCCACGGGGTGAACTTCTAGCAGCTCACACTGCAAGTCTGTCACCAGGACACAGGGAAGAGTATTGCAAGGCAACAGCACCAGAAGCTCACCAGCATGACTCAGTACAACACTGCGCAAGCAAAGGATTTTAAAGTGGTTTATAAACTAATCAAAACTGTCAGCCACCAGCTGGTCACAAAGCAAGGCACTTGCTGTTCCTCTGAGGACCAAACCTTGGGAGGAGATGGCAGCACTGTTTGGAAGATACAGGAGAATAACCCCTATGGTCACTCTAGAGTCCTGCCCACCAAGGTCAGCAAGTTAGAAATTTCTCCTTTAAAAAGTTCTCAGCAGCCAAAAGATTCTTGCTTCTGAGATCCTCTGTGGGTTCCCCTGGCCCAATGCAGAGCCCTCACGTTGAGGAGGCCATGCAGAACCCTGCCATCGGTCAGCTTTTTAGGCAGAAGAGATTCTGGAAATTCATGTTACTCTCTATACCCAGGCTACAGAGATGATAATGCACTTGGTTATCACCTCTCTATCATCTCAACTACAGAGAGGATGAATGCACGGTGGTCAGCTGGGACTTTTGCAGAGAGAAGAACTATATATAATGCCATGCCTTGGCTCCAGTAGAGAGAAGGAGGCTTCCGACAGTGATTGATGCAGTCTGGGAATCCCAGCCTTGCAGAGCTTGCCTCTGGCCTCAGAGTAATCACCCACAAGGTGTAAGTGCCTCAGCAGTACTATCTCCTGGATCATATTCTGCACATGACCATCTTAGTCTCCTTTTCTCTCAGCTTTTTAGATACTCCTTCTGTTCCTAAAATAACGGATAATGGCTATCCAACATGTGAGCAGTATCAGATGCTCCTTGGTCCAAACATCACAATGTGGCCACAGCTCAGAATTTACAAGGTGAGCTGGTCCTGCACACCACTGAGATGTCTGTGGCGTGACCGTTAGGGGGGGAAACCTACTATGGGGAAATAGTGAACCATGTTGTGGTGACAAGTGGCTTTTTGCATGTACTTATGTCAAGCTGTTATGTCCAAAGTCCTAATTCAGTGTTTTCTTCTTCAAAATAAACCTGCTCATGTCCAGAATCCTAAATTACACACATTGCCCAGGATTGGGAGAATATGTTTACACTGTTCAGAATGAAGAACAGAACACAATTGCAAGGGAGGATTTAGGTAGAGACAATATAAATACCTAAGTCAAATTGTCATTAAATTATTATCTCTATACAGAACCCTAAAGCTTTGAAATTTCCAACTGACATCTGAACCAAACAGTTACATCTTGTTAGAACATAAAACAATCTTATTGTACTGGTGGACTAAGTGTTGACAAAGGAAAAGGTGGGAAATCAGTTCATGAAACTGAACTACAGAGGCGAGAAACAGAAAAAAAAAGAGGAGTAGCTGAGAATAAGTGCTAAGAGATGGCTGTGGGAAAAGGATCTAACCTTACCTCTAAGTACAGCTGAAAGAAAGAATAGAAATTACGTTTTGTGAGAAATGCTAGTGTTTACCTTGGTATCAACTATTATCATACAAATGTTCAAATGCTTGAGTAATTTTATGTATGTGAGCAATTCCATTGGGTTCTCTGATGAATTTATTAATGCTTCCCTGATAAATGTGAATGAACTAACTTCCCTGCACTTAAAAAAAAATAAACCCCAAACAACAGCCATGTCCCTTTCATCTTCATTGCAGGTAAAAATGTAAAGTATAGGAAGACATGAGATTTGAACTTCTGTGATGACTTCTTACTTTTCCTTCAAATCTAAAAGGACACGCTGTGAGCTATTCTATTTTTGGAGACCGTGGCATACTCTGCTTTTGTTTCCTGAGTGTGTAAAGTGAAGACACTGAAAATGGTACTCAACCAGACACCCCTGTAATGGGCGTACTAAGGTTTACTTCATATGAGATCCTATACCAAACTCTTCATTTGAACACAGGAATGTTGCTTCTCAGGGTGAGAGTGAGCGGTGGCGCGCTCCTCTTTTACGCTTTGAAAGAACTTCCTACCCTAAAGAGTGTCATGAAAATACTCACGGATTGGGAAAAACAGTACTGTGTGGGTATGCGAAGGGGCCGTGAGTGCTGTGTGTAGAGCAGCGGCCAAGGAGAGGTTGCCCAGGAGCTCCCTGAGTTGCGAACGGGACAGGAACCAGGATGGAAAACCACGGCTTTCAGAAATGGCTTGTGCTTGAGCAGAGGTGGATGGGGCTGAGCACTGTGCCAAACTGCCGAGTGTCATGTCACGAGGTAATAAATACCCTATTGATTTTGTTAGTTTCTCTTGCTAAAGTTTCCCATCCAAATGAGCAGGGAATTGCAGAGCAAAACCTATTAATAACAACAGACCTTCATCCGGCTTTGTCCAAAAGCCATTCACGTGGATCTGTGATTTTTCCCATTGATGGGTGTAAACAAGAATGATGGATATGAACCCCAGCCTTCGCTCCAAAGCCTCCAGCCAAGGCCTCTCATTCTAATGAAAAACTGTGGATTGGACTTGACAATCCCAGCAGCTGCGTGAATCTGTCACTGAACTGGACGTGGTTTCATGGTAGTAATGAAACCTGCCAAGGTTTGCATGCAAATACTTAATAAATCAATGAAATAGCTACATAATACATACCTCTTTTTTTATTTGCTAGGAAAATAATTAAGCCTTCTTTCTATAAAATGCTTGTTGGTTTTTTTAAATTTCTGGCTCGGAGTAACTTACAGTAAGGTGCTGAGAAATCTATTTTGCTCTATATTTCTATGTCAAGCTGCCACTAAATGACAGCTTCTGCAGTTCCCAAGAAATTCTCTCACAGGCTGACTCATCGGGCAAAAGACCTTCAGATTTTTTAGGGTTAAGTATAAATCTGGATTATAACAGGAATTAAACCTCAAGCTTGTCTCCCAGAACTAATCACTGCACTCCCTGCAAATGATTAAGACACACAAGTGACAGAAGTTAGCTTTGTCACAGCTTTTCTGTGGAAAAGATGGTTTTAGGTAAAGTGAAGTTGGCTACCTGCTGCTATCAGAGGAAAATGGTCATTATCTCCAGAAGCAAGCAGTGGGGTGACAACATTTTCAAACAGCATAGGAAAATAGAAGAAAAAACAAGTGTTCACGGGTTTTTCATGTGTTTAGTATTTTAAGATGTTTACTTTGGGTATGTGAGATAACACCCATTGAAAATAATGAAAAGATTTCATGAGAGGCTTATCAGAGTTTCACTCTACAAAGTCAGGGAGTGTAAACTGCTTCCACAAAGTTCCTTTTGTTCTTCATACCTGTAAAAGCCATACATTTTTATTTTTCCGAAGTAGAAGATGGAGGAAAATTAGGAATTATTACAAAATTCATCTCTGGTTTACAGCCAGAGGAAGGCTCTACTTGCAAGGACTTATCTTCTACAACAAGGAATACAAAGTAAAGCTTTTGAATTTGGATTGATCTAGACTGATTAAAATTGAAAATTATAATGTTATCTGAATTCTTCTAGTTTATCATATTTTGATTTATGGCATTTCTCACAAAATGAACTTTACAGTTCAGAAATCAGAGTTCAGTAATGTAGCTACTATTTTCATATTTCATCATTTTTAATGATTCGTCTCACATGCAGCTCCAAACATTTCTATTCAGTAAGCATTAGCATTACTCAATCTTCTTTAGGATTCTGATCGGATTAATGTTCTCCCAGGATTCATATACTACACAAAACTGGGTTGATAATGCAGCTCACTGCAAAAAGCCTTTCAAAATGTACAAATAACTCTACGTTGTGTACCAAATTGTCTGCTATTACAGATATCAACTGTGAATAAATAATGAGGAGCTACCACCCATTTTATATAAAAACATAACAGAAACTATGTTTGCCTTTAAATTCTAAGTATCTTTCTATATTGGACGGGCAACAGGATATGAACTCTTTCCCACCACTTGTTTTGACCTGAATATTCTTCAAAGCATGGAACTCAAACTGAATTCAGACCATCGTTATTAATGACATCTCATTGCCAGAGTTCAGAGGAGAAATAGTACCCATCCCCTGAAAGAAAACACACAGATTTCTCAGAAATAGATTACTAGCACTGAGAACAGCTGTACCTTCATCTTCTTGGTCCTGTTGCTTACAAAAGCTGATTTCCACATTGCATTCCATTATCAAGAACATGACTTTTGGTAGTCATGATTTTGTCAGCCAGCGATTCCCTTGGAAACAGGCTGGGCTGACCGGTTAAATTATGTGTGTGGCTTTGTCAGACCGTGCAGCTGACATTTTTTTTTTTTAATAAGTTTGATTTTAACATGCAAATTGTTGGTTAGAAAAATGGTGGAAAAAACCCCCATATAATAAGTTCACAGCAGCGGAGACACTTAGCACAGCGATGTTGTGACCCAGAAAAAGGTCCATGATGGTGCTGTATAAGCTATTACAGCACTTTCAGTGGCACTGATGTGTTGCAATTGCCAGAGCTGGGGAGAAATCCTGCAGAAAGGGATGAAGGCAGAAGGGCGGTCATGCCGGGATAAAGCTGTGTACAGCCAGCCTCGAATACAAGGTGCTGTAAGCAAATTAATGAAAAGACAACAGCACTGGTTTGTGACTTCACAGACAACTTTGTGTTGTTAATTGGGACTAATGAGCAACCTTCTGCAATGGGAAAGAATTAAAAATGGCTTGTTTCCTTAGGAGACATCACATGCTGCGTCCGCTGCGTCCTTCCTTGCTGTGGTCAAAACCACACATTCTGGCAGTCGATTAGGGCTGCCACTGGAAATTTCTATATGCAGACGGGAAAATGATGAAATCACCTTCCAGAGTGCAATGTAACAGTGACATTGCTGCTGCCCTGAATAAAAATAGCTCGGGAGGCTGAGTGGGCAAAGCCGTACCAGCTATGCTTCATTTGAAGAAAGTGCTCGGATGAGGCTTGTCATTTAGGGCGGGGATGGTTTTTGCAAGATGAAGTGGAAGCCCCCAAGCTGATTTGCCCCAGCAGTAGTAAGGCCAGTCAGCTTCTGTTTGAAAAGGAAAGGACCACCCTTCAGAATGCGCTGTCTCGGCCAAGCATACCTGCTGACAGACTGGATTAAAGTCAATTTAACGATGGGTTAGGTTGAATGAATCCAGACCAAGTTGTATGAAGTGAAAGATCTCTCTGGTAGAGCACCAGTGTTACTGTTTTCATACGCTGCCAGTACTTATTTTAAGAAATCAAAAAGCAGCTTTCAGGCAACAATGGAACAATTCCCACAGCGTTTATCACTATACAAAGGCAGGAAAAGGAAGAGGTAAAACCTAGACTTTTACATAGCTTCCATGAGCTTAATAAAACATCTGATGCAATCAGAAACCCAGACTCTGAAGATTCTTGGAAAGTCTCTTTTGTCCAAGAGCAGCTATTAATTTTGAAACATCTCTCTGATGAGATGCAAGGTAGAGTAAAGGCCAGCCAAGCCTTTTCAAACATGTTTTTGTTATAAGGAACATCAGAAGAGAACACATCTTAGAGCATGTCTGGCTTGTCCTGCTTAGGACATGAGGCACAACGATCTGTAACCTCCAAAACAGGTCCTCAGACTCAATTCGGACTGCAAAAGTTTAGTTTTTTCATACAGCTTTGTAGAGGGATTCATGTTCATGTACATGCTAATGATTTGCCTACTGATGGCCCACTTAGAGCAACACTTTACGCCCATAATTTCTTTGAACACCTCTTAACAAATTGCTAAGGCTGTTTATCATAAAGTTCTGGAAAAGAGTGTACCTCTCTTTTTGTATCCATCAAGAGAACTGAATTTTAAGTCATTAATAAGTTCACATAATTTACAAGCACATTGAATGACAATGTCATGAGAGACACACAAGCGATTGTTTTTTTTTTACCTTTTTTTTTTGTGGTTGGGTTCGATGATCTCAAAGGTCTCTTCCAACCATGATGATTCTGTGATTCTGTGATCTCCTGCAAAAGGAAAGAACTGTCATTTCTGCAAGCTCTCGCAGTGAATATGGTCAGCAGGAGATCAAGCTCTCTACTAAAGCCGTACGAAGCTATTGTACCTACCTCTTTGCCAGACAAATCTGAAACTTGGCTATTTCACAGAAGATAACTTTTTTCACAACCGACATGGGCTAACTGCATTGTTATCAAGACAATAGTAATAATAGTTCCACCATGACAGGCAACACACATAATGTGTTTTGATGCTTGAAGGACTAAGCACATCTTGTTAGGGAAAGTAAGAATGTGAAAAAAAGATCTGTAATTGGTAAGAGTGAGCTCCGAGAATCTGTGAGCCACAACCCAAAACTTCATTGGAATGATCTTCATTTGAATGATCTTCATTTGATCTCTAGTGAGGTGTCGCTGCCCAGGGCAGGGGGGTTGGAACTCGATGATCTTTAAGGTCCCTTCCAACTCTAACCATTCTATGATTCTATGATAATGGTCATGAGACATAGAATCACAGAATCATCTAGGTTGGAAGAGACCCTTGAGATCATCGAGTCCAACCATCTACAAAGTTCTCCCCTACACCATATCCCCCAACGCCACGTCTAAACGGCTCTTAAACACATCCAGGGACGGTGACTCAACCACCTCCCTGGGCAGCCTATTCCAATGCCCGACCACTCTTTCTGTGAAAAATTCTTTCCTAATGTTCAGTCTAAACCTACCCTGTTGCAGCTTGAAGCCATTCCCTCTCGTTCTGTCATTAATTACCTGTGAGAAGAGACCAGCACCAACCTCTCTACAGTGTCCTTTCAAGTAGTTGTAGAGAGTGATGAGGTCTCCCCTCGGCCTCCTCTTCCTCAAACTAAACAGTCCCAGCTCCTTCAGCCGCTCTTCATATGATTTGTTTTCCAGGCCCTTCGCCAGCTCCGTTGCCCTCCTCTGCACCCACTCCAGCACCTCCGTATCTCTCTTGTATTAAGGTGCCCAAAACTGGACACAATACTCAAGATGTGGCATCACCAGTGCTGAGTACAGGGGCACAATCACTTCCCTACTTCTGCTGGTCACACTATTTCTAATACAAGCCAGGATGCCGTTGGCTTTCTTGGCCACCTGGGCACACTGCTGGCTCATATTCAGCTGCTTGTCAATTAGAACCCCCAGGTCTCTTTCCTCCAGGCAGCTTTCCATCCACACTTCCCCAAGCCTGTAGCACTGCATGGGGTTATTGTGGCCCAAGTGCAGAACCTGGCACTTGCCCTTGTTGAAACTCATACCATTGATGTTGGCCCAATGATCCAATCTATCTAAGTCTCTCTGTAGGGCTTCCCTATCCTCCTGGGAATCAACACTCCTGCTTAACTTGGTGTCATCTGTGAACTTGCTGATGATACACCCTATGTCCTTATCGAGATCACCAATAAAGACGTTAAACAGAAATGGTCATAACACTGAGCCACACATGTACCACATGTAACACATGTACCAGATCCTTTGAAAAGCTGACGGAAGCAAGAATTCTGAAGACAGTTCATGTATGACAGCAGCTTCTCACTGTGGACAGGGCCAGGCTGTGCTTGCTGCATGCACACCAAGTGCTGGTGGGACTGGCCAGACTCATCAGCTTGTACTAGCTCACTTCTTCCCACAGCTAGTGGCTACTCATGAGATCTTACGCTAGCCTAGACTCAAATGGCACACCCCTCTGGCATGGAGGCTGTGCTTGAATTGCTTGCAGGTCACAAGGAACTTACATGACAAAATAGAGCCTTCTCTGTCCTGAAAGACACATTTGACCAGGTGGAGTTAACATCGATTCATATCAATTATCTGCTGCCCAGAGCAATGCAGGCAAAAGCCCCCGTGAGCAGGAACAGGGGCTGAGAAGCACACAAGACAAAGGACTGATTAATAGCATCAGCAGAAACAGCAGCTGCAAAGAGAAGAGCTCCTGAACACCGCTTCAAGTTGTGCAATACGGGGTGTTTATTGCGCATAGACCCACACAGTCATTTGTACACTCGCTGACCTCGTTAACTCACTTCTCTGCTTCATGATGTACAGCCACAACAGCCTGACGTTTCCCCACAATAAGGGTTCTGGGGAAAAGGTTGCCCAGGATCCACTGTGTAGTTAAACCAGGCCAGACCTAAGAAGCCACCACTAAACTGAAGGACTCTCTGGACAGTAACTATATGGGGCTTCACTAACAAGTTACTATTTTTTCCAATTGTATAATTTGCCCTCTTATAATAATATTCCAGTGGCAGCATCAGGGCTATACAAGTAGTGAACTGTATTTTATGATTACTTGTAGAAGAATCTGTAATTGTGCTTACCAAAGTATTGCAATAGTGCTAAGTTCAGAATCCATGGATTTTTTTAATATGTCTATTATATAATGAAAATACATTCTATACTGTATTAAAGGGCAAAAACATACAGTGGCATTTCAAAACCTAAATAGTCTTATATACAAGGTTTTTTAAGACTACCTTTAAAGTAATTTTATCAGAATAAACCTAAGTTTAAACAAGGCTTAATTCACCATCCTTTTAACTTTCTGCTTAAGTATATTTTTATGCATTATCTGTATGGTTTTTGCCAATAAAGTACTTCAGCTGATAACGAAACGGAATTTTCTCTGAAAGAATCATCCTCCTCCTTTCCAGGAGAACAACAACCAACATCACCCTTAAATCCCTCCCACTTCTGTGTCTGCCTCTGCCTTACGCAAGAACGAGGCAGTGGGTGTGGGTAGCTGGGAACTAGGTATATGGGATAACCATGTCTTGGTCTTGGTTAAAATTCTAGGCATTGAATGATGTCAGCACTTGAAAACTAGATTTTAATCAACGGCATTTCATATAAATTGGTGTCCTCTTGCTTGGCAGAGTTAGGAAATGTGACCCTACCTTACCTTGCCACCCTTAGGTTTGGTCAGGACTGAGACAGGGATTTGTATTATCGAAGTCTATCTGCCCTACCTGTTCTACAGCCTGCATAGTAATATTTCCGTGCCAGCATCAAACCTATATAAATGCTATGCTGTATTTATCCATCATTACATACCAGGAAGAGTTTATATAATGGCAGCAGCACATGACTGCAATGACCTAGTTAAAAAGGAATTTTTTTCCTTAAGAAGACAGATAAGGGACAACAGGGTGTCCTTTAGTGTTAATGAAACGCTAAATAAACTTGACTGCATGGGATCTGGCTCTGAAACAATCTAAATATTTTGTTTGATTACAAGGCAAGTAATAGCTTGGGGAAGCGGTATCGCTCTGAGACATCTTCTATTTTGTGCTAATATTTATACAGGGGATGAACAGGGGTTTTAGCTCGAGTGTCCTTAATATAAAAGTCAGGATGGTTGAGATAATAGCATAGACACACAATATAACATTTATTACCTTTTCTTCTAACCGGCTCCTACTTTAATTTCCAGGATTCATGAACTACCAGCTTTCTCATAATATATGCTGGTATTAGTATTTTGCATTTTTTATGAGTACTGTCCTTCAATACAAGTTTCTTTTGCTTATAAATTACTGTTATTCCAGTCAACACTATTTTACCCCCCAAACATCCATATTTCTTCTGAAAGATCTCAGTCTCTGTCTTGGTCCCACTCTTGATTCAGTCTTTCTGAACTCCTGATGCATTTTATCCTCATTCTACAATCTAGAAGGGCCAATTTTGGAGCAGACAGTTTCCTTTCTCCAAATTCTTCACTACATTGTTATCTCTCTCCCTTAAGAATGCCTCTCCCATTTCAACTCTCCTTCTGTGGCCAATTCATCCAAATCATCCAGCCTTTTTTGTCTCTTTCTGCAAACATTCAGCAGTTCATTTTGCTCTGTTCTTCACTGTGATTTGATGGATTTCTGATATGTTCATGCCTAATTTATCGAGCATTTTAGTTTAGCTTTTGATCTTCCTGGTTGCTTCCCAGAGAGGTCAGTTAGAACTAAATGCGCATTTCTACCTCATTTCTCCCTTACATTTTCCATAGTGCACATGCAGCCTTTGAATCTTCTGGGAGGACATCTAAACTCTTCATATAAAAGACTTGTCCACATTGCAAGCCCTTGTCCTGTTAAGTGACCTCTATACTCCATTCCCACAATTAAGATGTCAAAGCCTTTATACGCCTCTTGATAGCAGCCTCAGTTAGCAGACTTACCTTATGAGATAATAACATATGAATTAGCAAAATATTCTAATGAGAATATGTCTGAGTTAGAAAACTAAAACTTGTTTGGTTGTTTTTTTTTTTTTTTCTTCTATAATTTCTCAGGTTAAATGTAACAGAGAGAGGAGTAACCAGAGGAGCAACTGTTCACATTTCTGTGTCTTCCAGGCCTTGTACAAACCAGCTACTCATGTGCCCCCGACAATTCTCTGTTTTCTGAAAAGGATATAGCCATACCATATCGGTAGTTCTGCTGGTGCCTTCTAAGCTACATGCTTTCCTACCAGAAAGTGAAAGTGAAAAAAAAAGCCAAGCCCTTCCTGCATTATAATACCACTGTTGCAATTTTACATGAATAAGCACTTCGTAGGTGAAAGCAACCATTTTCTAAACTGGTGAGAGCCAGTGGGTGCAGTAATACTCAGACCATGACATGGCTGGAGAGCTGGGCAGAGAAGAACCTAACGAGGTTCAACAAGGGCAAGTGTAGGGTCCTACACCTGGGAAGGAAGAAAGCCAGACACCAATATAGGTTAGGGGTGGACCTGCTGGAAAGCACTTCTGAGGAGATGGATCTGGGGCTTCTGGTGGACAGTAAACTCTCCATGAGCCAGCAATGTGCCCTTGTGGCCAAGAGGCCAATGGGATCCTGGGCTGCGTAGGGAAGAGTGTGGCCAGGAGGTGGAGGGAGGTCATTCTCCCCCTCTGCTCTGCACTGGGGAGGCCACAACTGGAATCCTGCGTCCAGTTCTGGGCTCCCCAGTTCAAGAGAGACAGGGAACTGCTGGAGAGAGTCCAGCGTAGGGCAACAAAGATGATGGAGGGCTTGGAGCATCTCCCTGATGAGGAAAGGCTGAGAGAGCTGGGGCTCTTTAGCCTGGAGAAGAAAAGGCTGAGGGGAGACCTTATGAATGCTGATAAGGGTCTAAAGGGTGGGTTGAAGGAGGATGGAGCCGGACTCTTTCCAGTGGTTCCCAGTGACAGGATGAGGGGCAACGGGCACAAGCTGGAACACGGGAAGTTCCACTCCAATGTGAGGAAGAACTTCTTTGGGGTGAGGGTGGCAGAGCCCTGGAAGAGGCTGCCCAGGGAGGGTGTGGAGTCCCCTTCTCTGGAGATCTTCAAGCCCCGCCTGGATGCTCCTGAGTGATGTGCTCTGGGCAACCCTGCTTTGGCAGGGGAGTTTGGCTGGATGATCTCTAGAGGTCCCTTCCAACTCTGAAAATTCCTCGATTCCATGTTTTCTGTGACATGTAGGTCTGTTTAACGCGTCAGTTTTAAGTCCTACAGTTATCAGGCACCACAGTCTTGGGTTGCATGGAAAACCTCCAGGAAGACAGGATGAGTAGAAGCTAGATAGTGTTGATGAAGTGGTTCCAGACTCATAAATCACCATGGCTGGAATGCTCCTTGTGACCCACTCTTACCAAACCCCGGTTCCACAGTCTGCAGGTTTCACTCCTTGTTCCTNTCAGTTTTAAGTCCTACAGTTATCAGGCACCACAGTCTTGGGTTGCATGGAAAACCTCCAGGAAGACAGGATGAGTAGAAGCTAGATAGTGTTGATGAAGTGGTTCCAGACTCATAAATCACCATGGCTGGAATGCTCCTTGTGACCCACTCTTACCAAACCCCGGTTCCACAGTCTGCAGGTTTCACTCCTTGTTCCTTTTTGCAATCCCAGTACCCTGGCTTTTCAGCCCTAAGCCCGCTCCAGACCATTAAGACAGTATCACATACTACAAAATACAGGATTTGGATGTCCCTGGGGTTGCTGGGTAACCAGAAATTCCAAGCATTCGAGGAAGGGAGGTACAAACAGTGAAAATATGAACTCATGTGCTCAGGCCCCTGCTGCGCTATGCAAGGTGTGCGAAACATTTAATCAGAGGGGGGGCAAAAAAAGGAAGGGCTCTGCAGACAGACAACAAATTATTGCCGTTGTGCAACTGCTATTAGGCAGGCTGCCTGAAAGCCTTTGCTGAACCCCAGCTGCATGAACTTAGGGTTAATTGTTTCACTTTTGAAATTATTAGTATGTCCTGCTCTGCCTCTGTTATTTCAGTGGCTGCTCTTGCTATATTTATTTGCTTAACATTTTGCCTTTCCTTGTATAGTTTTAAGCTCACAAAGAAATAAATATCAATACCTAAGGAGAAGAGTTTCATCAAAATTTAAGGAAACGTCAGTGCCTTGGAATATAAATCTAGAGGTACCTCCCTTACACAAACTCTGTAAGAGAATTCAACACAAGTTGATGTGAGCAGAAAAAACCACAATGTGCAGGAACAAAAAGCCAGAAAGTCTTTTTTTCCATAAGAATGCAGATATACAGCAGCTCCGTTTTCTAGGCTTCCTACCTAACTTGAAAACTCAGCAACATACCGATAAAATAATGTATCAGATGTCCATTGTCAATACATATACACATGGATTTGTATTCATTCACTTCACCTCGTGATGATACTGCCGATGTTCCACGTCTCTGTTTCTTTACCATTAACAGGTCTTGAATAGTATAGGATATCTCGGGGCACCCTCAAAAACTATTGTTGTACAGACCAAATCAAATCAGATACCTCAAAAGTAACAGAGCATAGATTCACTTCTCATAGACAAGGAAGGAGAAGCAGGGATAATAAGCTCGCTGAGGGATGAAGTCATAGATTTAGGGGAGATAGGGAAGACATTGTGTAGGTTAAAGAATCATCCAGAAGATGTACTAGGGGCACTCCTCGCTTTAGAGCAAGTTCGAGTCAATCTATATTATGTAAAGGCGATGTTGACTCAGAATTATTCCCGAAGTTGTCAAAAATATGACCTATGTAATAGAAACTGTTCACCCAGTATTTAGGGATTCATCTTGATTCCTTTTTCCTTCTTTAGATGAAAGGATTTAGATAAATGTGACAGACAGAACTGTCTCTTTATTCCCTGAGGCACAGCAGAACATGCCGTACCAGACAGAGCCTCTGGAATCCTGGCCCTGCTGGACCCACAGGGTGAGTTTCAGAGCCACTGCAAGTGCCTGACTTTTCAGCCCTTCAGCCTGTACCAGAAAAAGGCTTGATAGCCCTTCTGCTGGTGCGGGCTTTATGTTCTTTATGTTTTAGTCCTTGCTATCTAACAACAGCGAGTCTTGCTCCTGCCTCTGACAGGGTTTGTAAGGTTTGTTTCTGGTTTCATCCTGGAAAATTAATTACTTGGTGCATAGCACAGGGCATACAGATTAGGAGAGAGCATCTGAAGGGCTACAGGAAAATGCACAATAGAGCTGACCCAAGAAGACCTCAAAGCAGCGGAGCTCAAAACCACAGCGTATTCAGAAGGCCCAAGCTCAGCTGCATTTGCCTGTGGGCTGGCTGTGTTATCACATGTGCATAAAAACGTGGTTTATGTTCTGCCTCTATTGCCGGGGGTCTGTACAGAGTAATGCTGACTGCATGGAGTTGCACAAATGACAATACCTCCGTACCGATGAGACGTTTCTGTGAAAGGTGAAGCAAAAGGACTACACTCGTGCAATTAAATCCAACTTGCGCACGGGGGGGAGAGGAATGATTATATCAAAGTGTGAACACATTGCAAAAGCCGTTACACATCCCCTACTATTCCCTCCTTGGTGGGTTCAAATCCCCATTATTCTGCTTCTTGCTTTCAGCTCACAGCCCCATCACATCTCCCTGCAGCCCCCATTGCTCAGCCCCGGCGCTCGGCCCTGCCGTGGCTGCTGCTCAGCCTGGTGCTGACACCTAAGGCAGATTTTATGTAGTTTATAAATGGTTAAACTGTAGAGAATCTTCTTTTAGAAAGAAATGTAGCTATCTTAGTAACCATCCCAAATGGTTTCAAGGACTCAGTAAGACAAGAAAGGGTGTCTGTGGCCCTGAGAACATGGTGACCTAAGACAGGGATGCAATAAATACGGACACTGTCTGACAAACAGGTGGTAGCAGGGAGATCATTAGCTTTAATGAGCAATTAAGCAGTTAGAATGTTTTGCCAACATGAAAAGTGAGCCAAAGGCCAGGTGAAGAAGTTGAAGATTGAGGAAGAAAAGACCCTCACTCAAAATGAGGACCACCAGAAGGCACAACTATGCATGCCCAAAAGCTGCTTATAACACGTAAATGAATTCTTGGAAATATAACATGCTAATGTTTTATTGGAATTACACTGAATATCATAGAATCATAGAATGGTTAGAGTTGGAAGGGACCTTAAAGATCATTGAGTTCCAACCCCCCTGCCCTGGGCAGGGACACCTCCCACCAGACCAGGTTGCTCCAAGCCCCATCCAGCCTGGCCTTGAACCCCTCCAGAGATGGGGCAGCCACAGCTTCTCTGGGCAACTTGGGCCAGTGCCTCACCACCCTCACAGCAAAGAATTTCTTTCTGGTATCTGATCTAAATCTCCCCTCTTCCAATTTAAAACCGTTACCCCTTGTCCTGTCACTGCACTCCCTGACAAAGAGTCCCTCCCCAGCTCTCCTGTAGCCCCTTCAGATGTTGGAAGGCTGCTCTAAGGTCTCCCCAGAGCCTTCTCTTCTCCAGGCTGAACAACCCCAGCTCTCTCAGCCTGTCTTCATAGGGGAGGTGGTCCAACCCTCTGAGATATATATATTTGTATACCTGTAGTGTATAAATTAACTTTGACAACAATATTCGGTGTGCACAATAGGAGGAGCCATTCCCCATGCACCCGGTGCCGCAATAAAGAATGCCTGCTTTCTGAACTTTAAATTGAGCCTTTGAAAGTTTTACCTGCTGGTTTGTGGTAACAGCACGACCAGTGCCTCGCTCCAAGGCTGGCCCGGCAGGAGACGGCAGAGTCCAGGGCTACCCTCGCCCACGGCCACCAAACCAAAGGGACAGTTCTGCACCAGGGAGCCCACCCATGGCACGCAACGGGCACCGATACAAGCGTGAGGCACACAGCAGGTGTGTGCTTAAGTCTGCCAATCCCTGCATTCACTTTGAATCACAGGATTGTCCAGGTTGGAAGGGACCTTTTGGTTCATCGAGTCCAACCATCAACCTAACTCTGATAAAAACATCACTAAATCACGTCCCTCAGCACCACATCTGCCCCGGCTTCTAAATACCTCCAGGGACGGCCATTCCACCACTGCCCTGGGCAGCCTGTTCCAATGTCTGGTAACCCTTTTGGTGTAGAAATTTTTCCTAATATCCAATCTGAACCTCCCCTGACACAACTTGAGGCCATTTCCTCTTGTCCTATCACCTGTGACTTGGGAGAAGAGACTGAAATTCATCTCTCTACACCCTCCTCTCAGGGAGTTGTAGAGAGCGAGAAGGTCTCCCCTCAGCCTCCTTTTCTCCAGGCTGAACACCCCCAGCTCCCTCAGCCTCTCCTCACGAGACTCGTGCTCCAGACCCCTCTCCAGCTTAGTTGCCCCTCTCTGGACTACAGAATTTATACTTCTCCGTATAAATTAAAATATACTATAACAGAGGGCAACTGGTGTGGTTTACAGAGCCAGTAGCGCTGCTAAGGCGAGGCAGACCAACCGCGGCCTTTGCTTGTATTCGGGCGCCCTCTGCCCCGCGGAGGGAGGCGACGCCGGCCCCCAAAGCCCGCCTCAGCCGGAGGGCGGCAGGGCGCCAAGGCCAGCGAGCCGAGCCGAGTCGAGCCGAACCCACACGAGCCGAGCCGAGTCGAGCCGAACCCACACGAGCCGAGCCGAGTCGAGCCGAACCTACACGAGCCGAGCCGAGAAGCGGCGAGGGGCGGAGCCGCCCGCGATCGTCGGGCCGTTGCTGCCGCTTGGCGGGCAAACGGCTGCGGCCCGTGAGGGGCTGGTTTGCGGGCGGTGGGTCCGACCGTTGGGACATCAACATGGAAACGGGAGGTGACAGGAAACCTCCTCCAGTTCCGTCTCTTTCTGAGGGAAGTGCGGGCTGCCCAGCTGCCAGTCACGGGCGACTCTGCTTTGGGCTGAATATGTAGCAAATTCTGCCTCTCACCCATGCCTGTGTGAGAAATAGCGAGTCTTGGATGTCTCAAATGTGAAACGTCAGGACATAGCGGAAACTAAGTGCAGCGAACAACTTTATGGGTAAAAGGACTTTCTCAAAGTCATCGTGTGGGACAGGCCGCCATTTTCAGCCCAACAGAGGTGAAGCTTCCCTGAAAAAATAACCAGGGTTTTTAACCGGGTCAATGCACCTGCACTTATCAGAGTAACACCTCTTCAAAATCACCCCCTCGGTTAGATTCAAGGGGCTCTCCATCTCACCTCAGGGCAAGACACACAATTTCACCAGGAGAAATAGCCACAGAGTTCAGTATCTAATGGTAGAGGTTGTGTTCCGGGGAAGAACGCCTTCTAAAGCCACATACGAAAAAACATGCAGGACAGTATGTTTCAAGGTCTTCCTTTCCGGATGTTTGTAAATGGATGACAATTTATAAGACTAAATTATCATGCATGATTTCATAGAATCATAGAAAGTTAGAGTTGGAAGGGACCTTAAAGATCATCGAGTTCCAACCCCCTGCCCTGGGCAGGGACACCTCCCACCAGACCAGGTTGCTCCAAGCCCCATCCAGCCTGGCCTTGAACCCCTCCAGGGATGGGGCATCCACAGCTTCTCTGGGCAACCTCTTCCAGTGCCTCACCACCCTCACAGGAAAGAATTTCTTCCTGGTATCTCATCTAAATCTCCCCTCTTCCAGTTTAAAACCGTTACCCCTTGTCCTGTCACTGCACTCCCTGACAAAGAGTCCCTCCCCAGCTCTCCACTCTCCGTGTCTCCAACAAAGATGTTGAACAGCACTGGTCCCAGTACGGACCCCTGAGGAAGCCCACTCCTCACTGGCCGCCAATTGGACATTGAGCCATTGACCACAACCCTTTGGGTGCGGCCAGCCAGCCAGCTCCTTATCCACCGAGTGGTCCATCCATTGAATCCATTAGTTTCTAATTTTGAGACCAGGATGTCATGGGGGACAGTGTCGAACACTTTGCATAAGTCCAGGTGGACAACATCTGTTGCTCTGCCCTTGTCCACCAGGCATGTGACAGTATCATAAAAGGCCACCAAATTTGTCAGGCACGCTTTGCCCTTGGTGAAGCCATGTTGGCTGTCTCCCATCCCGTCCTCTGTGCCTTAGCAGAGATTCCAGGAGGATCTGTTCCATAATCTTGCCAGGCACAGAGGTGAGACTGACTGGCCTGTAGTTCCCTGGATCTTCTTTTTTTCCTTTTTTGAATATCGGGGTTATGTTCCCCTTTTTCCAGTCTGCAGGATCTTCGCCAGACTGCCACGATTCCTCAACTATGATGGAAAGGGGCTTAGCAACTTCATCCGCCAGCTCCCTCAGGACCTGTGGATGGATTTTGTCAGGTTCCCTGGGCTTATGCAGCTTCAGGTTTCTGAAGAGGTCTCAAACCTGATCTTCTTGTGCTGTGGGCGGTTCTTCCCTTGCAGAGTCCCTGTTTTTGCCTTCCGTGACTTGGGCAGTGTGGTTTGAGCCCTTGCCGGTGAAGACTGAGGCAAAGAAGTTGTTCAGTAGCTCAGCCTTATCCATATCTTGAGTCTCCCGTTTCCTTCCGGAGAGGGCCCACAACTTCCCTAGTCTTGCCTTTGTCCCTGACATATCTCTGGAAGTTTTTTTTATTATCTTTGATGTCCCTGGCTAGATGTAGTTCTGCCTGGGCTTTCGCTTGCCTGATCTTGTTCCCGACCACTCGGACCATTTCTCTGTATTCTGCCCATTCTACCTGTCCCTGCTTCCGCCCTCTCTAGGCCTCCTTTGTGGTCCTGAGCTTGTCCAACAGTTCCTCATTCATCCACGCAGGCCTGCTGGCTCTTTTGCCCGACTTCTTCTTTTTTGGGATGCACCTCTCCTGAGCTTGGAGGAGGTGATCCTTGAATCCCAACCAGCTCTCTTGGGCCCCTCTCCCCTCCAGTTCTTTTTCCCATGCTATAAATGGGAGTTGTAGAAATCTTAAATGTATGGGGTTGATTGAAAAAAAAAGAAATCAAAGGTCTTTAGCTTTCTTGGTTTTGCCTCGTGTTTCCCACCGGTTCCAGCCCAGTGGCTTCTGCCAGTGGGCACCAAGCCCACTGCTGGCACCAGCCTGGTGGGGGACTCTGCATTTTGGTGGCCTGATCCTGGTGGTGCCCCGTGAGTCCCTTTCCTTTGCCTCCTGCAGGAAGAGCAGCCGAACGTTTCCTGCCGGCTCTGCTGGCATCACGGAAGGGGTCGGTCACCGGAGAGCTCAGGCTTTGCTGGGGACACCTTTGCTGTTGGGGACAGCAGCCTCCAGCAGCCCAGGAACCCTGCTGGTGCCCAGTGCCGTCACCTGAACTGGCGGGACCCCCTCAGTGCACAGGGACCCCCTGCCCCCAGGGCGGCCGTGCCACCACCCCCAGCCCCCTCCAGCACCGGGAACCCCCAGCAAGTGGAAACCACAGCTCTGCCAACTCTGCGGGTGCCCAAGGAAACACAGAGAGAGCTTGGGGCTGAAAAACTGACAACTCTTTAGGAACAACCAAACACACAACTCTTTATTAACAACCAAACATTGGTGAAACAGCCCAACTCTTTATGAACAACAAACATGTAACTCTTTAAGAACAAAAAAACAGATAACTCTCTAAGAACACAACCCATACAACTCCTCATGACCCAAACTCCAACGATCTCCAACTATTTAGAGCTCTTCCTCTTCCTGGCTCCGCTCCCTCGCCGCCGCTCCCCGCTCCTCTGCTGGCCCTGGAAGCAAAGCAAGCGGCACGGCTGTTTGGCTGAGGAGCAGCGCCTCGCCGAGCAGAGCTGGGGCTTCCCGAGCCGGCTCAGGGGCAGCAGCTGCTTCGGGTCGGGCTTGGCCCTGAGGGGCATTTGATGGCCACAGCCCTGGGACACGCTGGGGAGAGCGGGACTCTGCCGCCAGCGCTGAGCCCCGGCTGGCCTGGGGGTGACACTGGGGTGTCCCAGCCCCAAGAAACCCTTCCCATCGCCAAGTGGAGGGGGGCTGAGGGCAGCGTGGTGGGGGCGGTCGTGCCGCCATATGGGGGGACGGTGTCCCTGGAACGGGGACCCAGCCACTCCAGCCCCAGCCCGGTGGCAGGAGACCCTCCGTCAGTGCAGGCAGTGGATGGGGAAGACGTGCCTGAGCTGGTGCTGGTGGGTCTACATCCATTGCCTCCTCCCCTTCCTCATCCACCTCTATCTCTTCCACCTCGTCCTTCACATCAATCTCCATCTCCTCTTCCCTCTCCAACCACACACTGTTGGCAGCCTCTTGTGCAGCCTCCAGCGCAATTTGGCACAGCCTCAGGTGAAAGGCAAGCAGAGAAGTGCATTGGTCCTTCCCTGGCCAGCCAAGCGGACCTGTGGGCCAGGGCTCTCGGCACCCTGATCCCTCCCTCTGGGCTCGTCCCCAGCAGGAGCTGGAGGGACGTGGGTGGCTCCTTGGCCACCAGCACCCACCAGGAGTCTTGGGCCAGTGCCTGCAGCTGGAGGCTGCGGTTCTTCTCCAGCTTCAGCGCCTTGGCGTGCCTCAAGGTCTTGTTGATCTGCCGGAGCAAAGAGGGCAGGGGCGAGGGACCCCGCTCCCTGCCCCAACGCCACCCTGGGCACGGACCCCAGCCCCGTGACTGCCCAGAAGCTCCTTACTTTATGGAGGCACCCTTTGGGCTCGGCGCTGAGCACTGGGATGGGATGAGCTCCCATGGCTCCAGCCTAGAAAGGGGCAGAGAAGGCACCAGCTCAGGCTCCGGGCAGCACCCGGCTGCTCCCGGCGAGCATCCCTGCGGCAGGAGCCCGGGGCGCCCTGGGCTCCCCTGGGGATGTGTTCCCCCACACAGGGATGCTCCATGTGAGCAGGGCATGAGCAGCCCAGAAGGGCTTCTCCAGCCCCTGGCCTTGCAGGGGTGGGGGGAGAGGGCGAGCCAAGCTCCCGGCCCCCCGAGCAGTTGGGGGTGCCCATCTCCATCAGGTGGCACCCTACCACTGGCAGCCCAATCTTCTTCTTTACCTGGGCTTTCATGATGGGAAGGCAGGGATTGGGATTAGGGTGAACGGGGCAGAGGGAAAGGGCTGGGTGGTGGGTCTGAAGAGTCAGAAGAAGGGTGAAAGGGCTGTGCAGGCGCAGGGCAGAAGGTGTGGGTCGGGCGCAGGGGCGAAGGTCTGTTGTGCACTGGCACATCTGCACTGGATGTTGCAGATGGAACATGGGCCATGGCAACCGGTGCCGCGGAGCTGGCTGCACAGTGGGCTTGGGGACAAGCCCACTTCAAGCTGGGGGGGGGGCAGCTCAATACGTACACACACACCCCCCCCCCAAAGTTAATGAACCCAACACTTTAGATTTCCAGCCTGTCTTAAGCGGTTCTTCCCAACCCTCCCATCATTGAAGAAGTGGGCTTTGCCCAGAGCGTTGCAGAGTGTCTATGGGACACTGGGGCAAGTGGTGCCCGTCCTCCCCAAAGTGCTCTGGAGGTATGGAAATGCCCGGGAAAAAGCCATTGCGTCCTCATGGACAAGTGCCAGCCCAGTCTCCAGGCAGCACCTGCTGGGCCTTGGAGCCACCCACCCCTCCTCATCCTCCATTCGGCAGCTCCGGTGCTTTGTGTGACACTCCCCTGGGGCTGCCCAGGAAAGTGCCAGGAGGTGACGGCCCTTCTTTTCTCTTCACACCGCTGCTCACTTCCATCCCTGGCAGAGCGAACGCTTCCCGACGTCTGCGGCCACTTTCTGCACCAGTTGTTACCATTTTCCTTTTCAAATGGGGTGTTTTCCCTCTCTACAGCCCCACGGGATGGGGGTGATGGGCACAAGGACACTTTGGGTCTCCCTGTAGGGCTGCCCACAGATTCTGCCTTCCTTCTCGACTAAAACTGATCCCCTCCTTGCCCTCTCCTCTCAGGGAACAGGAACTCCAGGAATTAGATCTCGGCAGCTCTTTTTTGGCCACCGCTCTTTCATCTGCAGGTTTCCAAGGCCAGGCCTGCATCCTGAGAAGACATCCAAGGTGACAAGGATACTCTCCAAGTTACACCATCGCAGCACCCAAACAGAGGAAATTTGCCAATTGGCAAATGGCCCCAGGCTTTAGGGGCTGCAGCCCCACTTGTCTTCTCGTCCTCTCTTGTCTCATTTGGTTGAGAAGTTGTCCGAGCAAGAGGAAGATTCAAACATTGGTCAGCGAGCTTTGGTCATTTACACCTTCATTGCTGACAAAATGAAACTGCAACGTAGAACTATTGGTTACAAAAAAAAATCATAGAATCATAGAATGGCTAGAGTTGGAAGGGACCTTAACGATCAGTTCCAACCCCCTGCCCTGGGCAGGGACACCTCCCACCAGACCAGGTTGCTCAAAGCCCCATCCAGCCTGGCCTTGAACACCTCTAGGGATGGGGCAGCCACGACCTCCCTGGGCAACCTGTTCCAGTGCCTCACCACCCTCACAGCAAAGAATTTCTTCCTGGTATCTCATCTAAATCTCCCCTCTTCCAGTTTAAAACCGTTCCCCCTTGTCCTGTCACTGCACTTCCTGACAAAGAGTCCCTCCCCAGCTCTCCTGGAGCTCCCTTCAGATATTGGAAGGCCGCTCTAAGGTCTCCCCGGAGCCTTCTCTTCTCCAGGCTGAACAACCCCAGCTCTCTCAGCCTGTTCTCATAGGAGAGGTGCTTCATCTTCGTGGCCCTCCACTGGACCTGTTCCAGCAGATCCATGTCCTTCCTGTGTTGAGGACTCCGAAGCTGGACACAGTACTGCAGGTGGGGTCTCAGGAGCTCAGAGCAGAGGGGCAGAACCACCTCCTGTGACCTGATGGCCATGCTTCTCTTGATGCAGCCCAGGATGGGGTTGGCTTTCTAGGCTGCCAGTGCTCATTGCCGGCTCATGTTTAAGCTTCTAATCCACCAACACCCCCAAGTCCTCCTCAGGGCTGCTCTCCAGCCATTATCCGCCCAACCTCCATCTGTGCCTGGGGTTGCCGCATCCCAGGTGCAGAACCCTGCACTTGGCTTGGTTAAACTTCATGCGATTTGCACGGGCCCACCTCTCAAGCCTGTCCAGGTCCCTCTGGATGGCATCTCTTCCCGTCAGTGTGTCGACCGCACCACCGAGTTTGGTGTCATCGGCAAACTTGCGGAGGGTGCACTCTATCCCACTGTCCATGTCTCCAACAAAGATGTTGAACAGCACTGGTCCCAGTACAGACCCCTGAGGAAGCCCACTCCTCACTGGCCGCCAATTGGACATTGAGCCATTGACCACAACCCTTTGGGTGCGGCCAGCCAGCCAGCTCCTTATCCACCGAGTGGTCCATCCATCGAATCCATTAGTTTCCAATTTTGAGACCAGGATGTCATGGGGGACAGTGTCGAACACTTTGCATAAGTCCAGGTGGACAACATCTGTTGCTCTGCCCTTGTCCACCAGGCATGTGGCAGTATCATAAAAGGCCACCAAATTTGTCAGGCACGCTTTGCCCTTGGTGAAGCCATGTTGGCTGTCTCCAATCCCGTCCTCTGTGCCTTAGCAGAGATTCCAGGAGGATCTGTTCCATAATCTTGCCAGGCACAGAGGTGAGACTGACTGGCCTGTAGTTCCCTGGATCTTCTTTTTTTCCTTTTTTGAATATCGGGGTTATGTTCCCCTTTTTCCAGTCTGCAGGATCTTCACCAGACTGCCACGATTCCTCAACTATGATGGAAAGGGGCTTAGCAACTTCATCCGCCAGCTCCCTCAGGACCTGTGGATGGATTTTGTCAGGTTCCCTGGGCTTATGCAGCTTCAGGTTCCTTAGAGGTCTCGAGCCTGATCTTCTTGTGCTGTGGGTGGTTCTTCATTTGCAGAATGGTTTAATTCATCAAAATGAAACCAACAACACGTAACAAAAAATGAGGAGGAATTATTTTCCAGTTCCTACAGGGGCTTTATTAATCACTAACCAAGACTAATGGCCTTTACAAAACAGATGAAATCTGATGATTAAATATGGCCCAGATCCTCTGGAGAGTGTAATTTTGTGTGGGGTGCAGGAGCTGTTGTGAGACATAGGGCACTCATCCCTATGACAGTTCAAAGGGAAGATTTCTTCATTTACTGACCTGTGGAAGGCAAAGGCTGCGCCCTCTATTTGGACATTAAACTGAAAAAATGCATAATCTTTGACAACTTCATCAAATACTTTATTCTCAAAAAAGAAGGGAGCAAAGTTTCTTTAACATGTGACATTTCGTGCGATGAGTGTGATATCAGTGGGCTGAAAATTCGCTGACTGCGACCAAAAACATTTCTCCACGCTTGTTTGTATGCTGAACGCTGCTGCGAAGATGTGGGTTTTTGTTTGTTTAACTACCTCTAGTAGATCATCCCTGCTTTTATCCACCCTCTTCAGTTTCATCAGCTATCAGCAGCTATTCCACACGTTCAAGACCCATTACAGCTGTCTCCAGTGCTGCTCCTCACCTATTAATCGCCATTTAGCACTCTTGGTGGACCAACCCCAATCACACCTGATCACTGCGATGAGCAGTGACTCCCTGAAGAGGAGAAGGTGCCTGTCCCTCATCATGTCCTCGGTGAGCACCAGCTCAGACCTGCCATCGGGTCATGCCGCAAGATGGGTGCAGGGAGCTCCATGGGGCCAGAGCCTCCCTGCGGAGCAGACAGCAGCAGGCAGGAGAAGCACTGCTGCCGCAGGACCTGGCCGTGTCCCTGAGCTGCGGGGGGAGGCCACCTGGAGCCACAGCAGCAGTTCACCCAGACCATCCTGCTAAGGCCAGGAGGACCATCCCATGGGACACAGTCGCAGGGCTCAAGGCAGTGCCCAGCTGGCTTAAGCAAGGCTGGGAAGTGGGGTCCCGGTGCCAGGCAGGGCTGCTTGGTGAGTGCCTGCCCTTCCCTAGCGCCGCTCTGCGCTGGCTCGGTGACGTCCCTGCAGGCTCTGGGGTCATCGCTGGGGCCAGTGCTGGGTCAACAAAGCAGCCTTTCTAACCCCAGCGGTTGTGCTGAGGGTCCTGTCTTCAGGACGGATGTTCCCCACTTTTCTGCCAGCGATTTAGTGATGAAGCTGTGGCCTGGGTTTCCAATCAGCAGGCGTGTGCGGCTGCCGTGTGCTTAGCAAGGAAGTCCCTAAGCCGCTGTGTTTTATTCATGGGTATGTGTGGCTTTCCCTAAATTCTTCGTGCTCGAATCTGTGCTGTCCACAGTCGGTCCCTCTCTCTTGCTGCAGGTCTGCCTGTGCCACCGCCATCAGGATCAGAAGTGCCTGTTGTCTCTAGCCAAAGCAGTGGCACAAAGAGAAAGGCTGTCTCTTGTTATGGGACAGGGAGCGAGAGGATGAACCTTGGTGACAGAGTCCAGAGGGGGAGTTTTCACAGAACTCCCTATGTACCTTTTTTCCTTGACTTCACTCTTTTAGCACCAACTTTGTACTTCTTCATCTAACATCCAGGCAGAAGGTAGTGGTAGGCAGTCTCACGAACAGCTAGAGAGGAGCTGGCCTTTGCTGGGTGCCAGAGAAATAGCAGCTGCCTCCTTTAGTGAGCAGCTGTCTGCAGAGCCCCACATGGGGGGGGGGGACACTAAGAGGCCCAAATAGTGCAGCCCCAGGGGCCGCAGACATGTCCTGCCTGCAGCCCACCCTTCCTGGGATGCTTTACGAGGTCGGCAGGGAGAAAAAAGCAGTCCCTCTGCCTGCTCAAGCCAACTCTGTTGTCTCTTCAGCTCATAATTTATTAAGCACAGTAAGAATTCAGTGTTGACCCACATACTTTGCCCTGAAACTATCCTGGAAAGCAACTGCTATAAAATTTGCCTGGAGGACACGCTACCTGCTGTGCTGTCTGAATAAATACCAATGTGTAGATTCACGTGCTTCTGTGATTTCAGTCTTTGATACCAGTGTCTGTGTCAACGGCAGAGGGCAGGGAAGGGTAGAGACACATTACTGGTCAGAAATCAGGGCCGTAGCAGCCAGCGTGTCACAGCGGTGACTTGCTGATTTCTGTGACCTGAGGCTCTGGGCCGCTGTTTGCCAGGCTCTGCCCTGGTGAAGACTGCCATGGTTGCTCCAGGAAGGCCACCTAGGTGTCAGCCCCTGCCCTGGCTGCAGATGAGGCACAACCTTCTGGCTGAAGCACGGGGTGCATCTCAGAGAGCTGGGGAAGGGTAGTGGCAAGAAGGCAGCGTGCAGGCTCCTCTGACAGGAGAGAAGAAGCCATAGCCTTTGCAGAGATGCTGTGCTCCGGGATGCTTTGTCCTATGTCCGTGACTTCCCCCACAGGAGAGTGGAAGGGTTTAGAAGCCTGTGTCTGTCCCGTAGTTTAGTAGCAATGGGGTATGATGCTGTTTCTCCTTTTCTTTGAGGTTCTGGGAGCGTGAAAGAGCTCTAGCTGAATACAAATCTCAGCTAAGTCTTTCTGGGTAATTAAACCCGTGGTGCCAATGTTGGAGCCCCATACTGCCTGATATGGCCAGAAGACCCAGCAACGGGGTCAGTCTGAGACAAGGCACTTGCAGCTGGTCCCCATCTTTGTCCTGGTCACTTTTCCCTGCCAGGTTTTGCAGCATGAGCTGCTTTACTGGGTGGCGTCAGGAGAGGAGCTGACACTGGCTGGTCTCTGCTCAAGGCTGGGTATAGCGTTTCCCGTTTGAAAACTTTCCTGTGTCCTGGATTTCAAACAAGTACATAACCATAAATGCACGGTCAGCGTTTACTGAATCCCTCCAGGTCTTAACAAGGAAAAAACGTTAGTACCAGGTAGAGATGGCTAATTAACAGGGATTGTGGTCATCAGTGAAAAGCGGAGTCTAGGTCAGTATCTAGAGCTCCCCTCCTGGGAGGCTGAACAAGTGTGTCTGTGTAGATTTAAGTCACCGGGCTGCAGTTCTGGGATTATGGACTACCTCGGTTAAATGTAGCATGAGGAGAGAACAAGATTGCTCTCTGAGTGGTTTTGGTAATGAGGGTACAATAATCGGTGTTTTTCCAGGCATATGGAGTGCAATTTTTCAGGTGGCTGCTGAGTGTTTCGTTTGGTTTGACAGAGACTGCCCCAAAGCCTTGAAGCAGAAGTACAGGGGAATAGTTATCCCCGTACCAGAAACCTCACTTCACTCCCAGAAAGTGAGCTGGAGCTGTGCTGCAGAAGAAAGGGGACTTACCTCCAGAGAAGGACTGAGCTTGTGTCGAAAGAGGTTCTTGATACCTGTAGCATAAACCCACCACTTCTCAAATGCTTGTACTTTATTATGGACTACTGAGCAAAACTAGGTGTCTGATTTTGACTAGGCACTCACCTTCCATGGAAGTGAAGAGGAGGAATAGGAGTCCAGCAACCCAGTTGCTGTCAAATGGGGTTAACTCTCTTCACTACCAAACGCCCGCTGTTTGAAGCACGGCGCCTGGGTGCTACACAAGGCATAGGGTGTATCTGCTGGCGATACACATGCATGGCAGGATTCACAAAACAAAGCTTCACGCTAGGGACAGCTGACTTGATTTGTCCTTTGGGACGATGCAGAGTGCTTAAGGCAAAGTTTCATTGTAGGTTGATCTTAGGGGACACTCCACAGCCATTGCAGGGATACTGAAATTGTTGATATTTTGATATGTTAAACTTCCAGCAGTTCAGTTTCTCTTATTCAGATTCAGTCCACTGAAATTTGCACTTCATAAGGGCTCAAAATTTAAATACTCTAGCTGGTACTTGAACTGGAACTCCCATTCCATCCAGTTAAAAGGTGTTTTATATGCTTTTCTACTATTGCATATGTAACATTATGTCTCATGATGATGAATGGGTACTGTACATATAAGGTAGGGTCAGCATTTTTGCCACTGCCTAAAAATCTTGGCCCACACGGGTATGCCATACAAAAATGTCTGCTTATTTAGTTATGAAAAATGGATGGCAATGATATCACTTGAGTGCAAATGTGATGTGAACCGTAGTCTTTAGAGTGGAGTTAACAAAAGCTAATTGCACAGCTGTGTTTAAATATCAGTATTCACCTGGCTCATTTGAATGTAGAGCTGCTTGGGAGGCATTTCTCCATTTGTGGTACCGAAGTTGTTTGATATTTGGAAACTTGTCTTTGCTTGCAGGTGTGATCTCATCAGTTTCTGGCTGCAAAACACAGATCTGTTTTGGAGCCTTATTTCTGACTCAGCTATCTACGTGGCATAGCATCAGCTACAGATTTATCTGTGGCTCAGACGACAGCAGAGTCATTACTGAGTCACTGTTCCTCAGGGACAAAATGTCAACATCCTGTCATTTTGCCCACCTTAGTATATTCATTTTAGTATGAAATTAATTTAGAATACAGTAGGTAAAGTGCTGACTCACTGGTCCAATTTTCTGCAGCATGTTTTTGATCTCAGCTGGAATTCAGGTAGCGCTCTTTTTTTCAGTATTACCATTAGTAGTTTTGAAAGAGGAACAAATCATTCATCTGGTAGCTGGCCAGAGCTGTGCAGAGTGTGCAGAAGAACGCGTGGCCTGACACAGAGAGGAAAACAACCGCTTTCATAGAATCATAGAATGGTTAGAGATGGAAGGGACCTTAAATATCATCGAGTTCCAACCCCCCTGCCCTGGGCAGGGACACCTCCCACCAGACCAGGTTGCTCAAAGCCTCATCCACCCTGGCCTTGAACCCCTCCAGAGATGGGGCAGCCACAGCTTCTCTGGGAAACTTGTTCCAGTGTCTCACCACCCTCACAGTAAAGAATTTCTTCCTGGTATCTCATCTAAATCTCCCCTCTTCCAATTTTAAACCGTTACCCCCCATCCTATCACTACACTACCTGATAAAGAGGAGTCCCTCCCCATCATTCCTCTAGGCCCCCTTTAGGTACTGGGAGGCTGCTACAAGGTCCCCCTGGAGTCTTCTCTTCTCCAGGCTGAAGAACCCCAACTCTCTCAGCCTGTCCTCACAGGTGGGGTGCTCCATCCCTCTGATCACCTCTGTGGCCTTCCTCCTGGCTCACTCCAACAGGTCCATGTCTTTCCTGTGCCGAGGGTTCCAGAGCTGGACACAGTGCTCCAGGTGAGGTCTCACCAGAGCAGAGCAGAGGGGTAGAATCCCCTCCCTTGACCTGTTGGCCACACTTCTTTTAATGCAGCCCAGGATGGGGTTGGCTTTCTGGGCTGGCAGTGAAACATTGCCAGCTCATGTTGAGCTTCTCATCCATCAGCGCTCCCAAGTCCTTCTCCTCAGGGCTGCTTTCCAGCCATTCTTCACCCACGCCTGTATTTGTGCTTGGGATTGCCCTGACCCAGGTGCAGGACCTTGCACTTGGCCTGGTTGAACTTCATGAGGTTTGCACGGGCCCACCTCTCAAGCCTGTCCAGGTCCCTCTGGATGGCAGAATAATGTATAAGTCTTTGATGAAATAAGCATTTTTTCTTACCACAATCCTATTGTAATAATGAACACCTAGAGGGAACTTTGTCTCCCAAAGTTATTATGAAAACTAAGTAGTAAAGATAAAGTAACTAGAAATGCCAAAGGAGTTACAAAATGCTATTCTATATGTTCCCCTTGGTCAATATGGCCCTGGCTGCACTGGGATCATAATTAACCAATGCGGGAACAAAAGATGACATGGCCCACTTTGTGATTGAAGTGCAGACACGACCTTGTGTTCTGTGGTAATGGGGTAAATTTTTGCCACTGATTACATACAAGCAAATGATAGAAAGGATTAGTCAGCTATAAATTTTGCTGTTGATAACAAGTGCAAACAATGATACAATTATTTCTGTGGTTATGTGTTTATTCGCTCCTTATGAGCTCCTTTTAATTTTTTTTTCTGACAGAAGCAATAAAGATTTACTTATGACTTTGTGACCTATTTTCAAGAGTAATGCTTTGCTTGGCTATAAACACCAAAATCCCTTATTACAAGCTTGGCTTTGGTGTTATATTATGCCATGGTGTTTTATGGCCTTGTAGTGATTGTTTCACAGGTTATTAACATTGCACACAGATTCCAATTAGTTCAGACGGATGGGCTCAAGAGGCAAAAATGGAAATTGCATGTGTCTCACTAGAGCACTGGTGGTCCAGCATATCTGTCATCATATCCCCAGATGTGTCCAATTTCTGACATATGAGGGGGAAAAAAGCAAAAATACCGTATCTAGTCAGTGACATACAAATAATCTACAGGGTTTTTTTCTGGAGAAAAAAAATATTATTGCTCACAGCTACCTGGGAGGTTCTGCTCCTATCTCAAGGTAGGGACAGGGAGATGAAGCTGAAGATTTACCCCCTTCGAAGCTTTCAGCTGTAGCCCATGAGGAAGATACAGAAACCACAGTTTGCTCCCAAGAGCTGCCAGTGATAAGCCACCTTGTTAATTGTGCCTAGAATTAAAAATTATATTTTTTTTCTTTTAGCCTCCAAAGCTAAAATGTTGTGTTCCCAGAGTAAAATTCTTGAGTTGTGTTCTTAGTACAAAGCTCAACAGAAGACCTGAGAATCTGAAAAACATGAAAACCTTCCTCAAACACACAAAAGTCCAAGGCCAAGAAGATGTCTCTCAAAAACAGGTACACCAAGTCAAAGGCACCCACACATACAAATGCTGCTGATAGAATTTTTCAAGCAAATGGAATTATATAAATTATTTTAAAAAGATGTTGATAAATTTAGGCATGCTTAAAAACAATAATCACAAAGTCATTTAGGTTGAAAGTGATTTCTTCAGAGCATGTAGTCCAAACCCGCCCCGCTTAAGCAAGACCAGCTAGAGCAGCTTGTCCGGGACCATGTCTAGTCAGGGCTTGAATGTCTCCAAGGATGGAGACTCCCCAACCTTTCTGAGAAACCTGTTCCAGGGTTACATCACCCTCACCCTAAAAATTGTTTTCTTGTGTTCAAATAGAATTTCTTGTGTTTTAGTTTGTATCCATTGCCTCTTGTCCTGTCAGTCTGCACTGCTGAGAAGAGTCTGGCTCCCTCTTCTTCACTCCGTCCTATCAGGTATTTGTACACATGGATGAGATTCTCCCCCACACTTCTCTAGGCTGAAGAGTCCCAGCCCTCTCAGCCCCTCCACGTACGGGAGATGCTCCAGCGATGCGCAGAGAGCTCCCACTTCAACAAGAGCTATAGGCTTTGTCTCTCTCTCCCAGGCCTACCCTAATGCAAACCCTAACCCTGACCTTAAAAACTAGACCCTGGGCTGGTTGAGCCTTACTAGGTAACCCAACGTCAGTCCGGGTGAAAAAATTACAAATAGAAAGCTCTTATTGCGGCCTACTTCTGCCATTAGCAGCTTCTTTACAGTCGCTGTGCAATGGCATTTCTGTGCTTTATCTCTCTCCCAGCCACAGCCATAGGAGCTGTCAGGTCTCCAGCCAAAGCCCAGGTGCACAAGTTCACAAAGGAGAACCTCTTTTACAGCTAAAAACAGTGGCTTAGCCCAAAAGATGCAAAAAGACTTCTCCCTATGAACTTTTTCAACGGTGCCAGGATAGAGGTTCTTGGTAAGGGTGAAGGTGAAGGCTGGGAAGGAGATGAAGCACAGAGCTGTTGTTGGAGTGGGGCTCCAGTCCTCTTCAATATATTCATCAATGACCTGGATGAGGGGATGGAGTGTACCCTCTGCAATTTGCTGACGATACAAAACTGGGAGAGGTCGTTGACATCATGGAGTGCTGTGCTGCCATACAGTGAGACCTGGACAGGTGGAGAGCTGGGCAGAGAGGAACTGGGTGAAATACAATAAAGGCAAGTGTAGTGTGCTGCACCTGGGGAGAAATAACCCCCTGCACCAGGACAGGTTGGGGGTGACCTGCTGGAGAGCAGCTCTGAGGAGAAATACCTGGGAGTCCTGGTGGACAACAGGATGACCATGAGCCAGCAATGGGCCCTTGTGGCCAAGAAGGCCAATGGCATCCTGGGGTGCATCAAGAAGAGTGTGACCAGCAGGCGGAGGGAGGTCATCCTGCCCCTCTGCTCTGCCCTGGGGAGGCCCCATCTGGAGCACTGGGACCAGTTCTGGGCTCCCCACTTCAAGAAGGACAGGGAACTGCTGGAGAGGATACAGCAGAGGGCTGCAAAGATGATGAGGGGCCTGGAGCATCTCCCTTATGAGGAAAGGCTGAGGGACTTGGGTCTTTTTAGTCTGGAGAAGAGAAGGCTGAGGGGGGATCTGATCAATGCTTATAAATACTTAAAGGGAGGGTGTCAGGAGGATGGGGCCAGTCTTTTTTCACTGGTGCCCAGTGACAGGACAAGAGGAAATGGGCACAAACTTGAATGTGAGAAGTTCCACCTAAACATGAGGAGAATCTTCTTCACTTTGAGGGTGGCAAAGCCCTGGAAGAGTCTGCCCAGGGAGGTGGTGGAGTCTCCTTCTCTGGAAACTTTCCAAACCCGCCTGGACACGTTCCTGTGCAACCTGCTCTGGGTGGATCTGCTCTGGCAGGGGGTTGGACTAGATGATCTCCAGAGGTCCCTTCCAACCCCATATCATCCTGTGATTTTGTGGTTCTGTGGGCTGCAAAGAAGCTGCCATCGGAAAAGGTAGGCAGTGAAGGTAGGTCTCCTCGGTGAACTTTTTCACCTGGGCTGTGTGTAGTGGAGTTTTTGTCTCAAGCTCAGTAAAGGACAAAGTCTAGGATTAAGGTTAGGGATAAATTTGGGACAGAGACAAAGTGTAGAGGAGCTGTTGGAGGGAGGCTGTGAAGGGGCTGCCAAGGGAACAAGCAAGCCACAAAATATTTCTCCCTAGAGATGTTTCCCTCCTAGGCTGTGTCTCAGTGCCTTGGTCTACAGGCTCAGATGAGACCCGAGTCTGGGGTTAGGGTTAGGGTTAGAGCTGGGGCAGAGAGAGAAAGCATGGAGCTCTCTTTGGAGTGGGGCTGCAAAGAGGCTGCCAGTGGAAGGGGGTGACAGACTACAAAGAGATCATAGAATCACAGAATCATAGAATTGTCCAGGCTGGAAGGGACCTCCAAAGGTCATCCGCCCCCCCCACAGTCAGCAGGGACACCACCAACTAGACCAGGTTGCCCAGGGCCTCGTTGAGCCTCACCTTGAATATCTCCAGGGATGGGGCCTCAACCACCTCCCTGGGCAACCTGTTCCAGTGCTCCACCACCCTCACAGGAAAGAACTTTCTCCTCATCTCCAATCTAAATCTGCTCCCCTCCAGCTTAAAGCCATTGCCCCTTGTCCCCTCACTGCAGGCCTTTGTAAACAGGCTGAGATGTCTTCCTGGATTACTTTTTGACCCATCTTTAGCATCTGGGTCAAGCTCGGCTGTGGCAAAGGGTTAGGGTCAGGGAACAGACTAAGTCTGGAGTTGCAGCGTCCCCTTTCTAGTGGCATCCCTTTTGCAGCCCCTTCCAATGGCAGCTCTACCCTTTGTTCCTCTTTCATCCCTAAACTCACCCTGGGCCACACTCCTCCTGACAGCCACCTCCTTTGTGAGGAAGTGCAGTGACAGGACAAGGGGTAACGGTTTTAAATTGGAAGAGGGGAGATTTAGATGAGATACCAGAAAGAAATTCTTTGCTGTGAGGGTGGTGAGACACTGGCCCAGGTTGCCCAGAGAAGCTGTGGCTGCCCCGTCCCTGGAGGGGTTCAAGGCCAGGCTGGATGGGGCTTGGAGCAACCTGGTCTGGTGGGAGGTGTCCCTGCCCAGGGCAGGGGGGTTGGAACTCGATGATCTTTAAGGTCCCTTCCAACTCTGACCATTTTATGATTCTATGATTCTCCTCCAAGTCTACTTTTTCTGTCTCCAGGCTCTCACCACCCCAGGCGCTCAGGTGGTGGTTCGTAGCAGCTGGCTCTGTGCCCTGCTAGGAGGTCTCCTCAGGTTTCCAGCATCTTGCTTCTGCTCAGGGCCACAGTCAGTGACACTTCAGTGGGAGAGGCGAAGTCAGAGAAGGTGGCTGTCACTAGAGGGCACAACAGTCCACAGGAATCCAGGGGCAAAGCCTGAGGACAGAAGGGTAGAAGGTCCCTGGTACTCCGCGTTGCAGAAACATCAGTGACACGGAGCTGGGCTTTCTTCACACGCTACGCAAGAGATGTCGATCCTTTTTTAAGGTCTGGTCACATTTCTGAAGCGAGGTCCCTTTCAGAAGGAAGAGATGTGACTGATGCCACAGAGAGCGAGGCAGAAGATGAGCATTTACAGGACAGTGATGAAAGGAGGCGCTGAATGCCCCGAACTTGTGCCTCTGGAACAGAAACCAAGCAGACAAGGGTGGACTGGGAAGTAGGAGTGTGGTGGTACTAACACAAGTGAGAAACAGTTGCTCCTCCTCAGAGAAGGTCCTATGCCTTTGTGACTTTTAAAAAAAAGATGTCATTCTTGCTGTGGACTAAAATCCTGTGATGAAAGGGCAGGCAAGGTCACCAGTCTGCAGCTCTGCAAGAGTTAACAGTGAGGATGATGGAGGTTTCCCTTTGCGCTTTGTGCCATCATCCCGTTAGAGCTGTCCTGTTGGAAGCTGTCCACCTCAGCAAAGCAGAGCTGAGATGCTACTTCACCTCATGAAGTCCATTTTGGGGCAGGGGCCTATGTGTAATCATAGAATCATAGAATTGTCTAGGCCAGAAGGGACCTCCAGCGGTCATCTAGTCTGACCCCCCCCGCAGTCAGCAGGGACACCCCCAACTAGACCAGGTTGCCCAGGGCCTCGTCGAGCCTCACCTTGAATATCTCCTGGGGCCTCAACCACCTCCCTGGGCAACCTGTTCCAGTGCTCCACCACCCTCACAGGAAAGAGTGGGGATAACGCAGACCAATCCAGGTGATCTGCTTTTAAGAGCTAAGGCAGACATTTGGCAATCAGCAGCTTAATGCTCCAGGGAGTCCTTTGCCACCTGGTAACTTCTGCATTTTCATTTTAGGTGCCTGTAGCTTTGCCTGGGGTCACTGCAGAAAAGCACAGGAGACTCCCTCACGTGCCCTGAGCAATGGAAGAGATCATCAGCAGAAAGAAGGTAAAATGAGCTACCTTTGGTTAAAATAAGAATTGGGTCAAGTTTACCATGGCTTTACCTATCTAACTGTGCTGCTGAATGGAAGGATCTGCAGGCTCTCTCCCTGTGGGTGCCTAACTGCCTAACTGGTTTATTTTCCCAGCTGAGCCATGACTCCTGGGCCACAGGCGGTGGGATGCAGCTCCAGCACTCTTTTGGCAGAGGCAGGACAAGGTGAGGTGTCAGCCCCCCGCTCTTCTTGCTGGCAGATTTCGTTCACACAAGACTGAGCCATGATGAAAAAGGCCACCGCGGGGCACCTGCCCGCTGCCCATTGGGGCGAGCTCTCCCCACACCCACCCGAAAGGAAGAAAGTTCTCATTCATCACTTTGGGTGGAAAGCATCGAGGTGCCTGTCCTCTGCCTTGTACTTGGGGGGCAGAGGGTGCAAGAGGTTGTCCTGTCCCTGACAGGAGGCTTTGCTGGCTGGTTCATCGGCTCCGTGACCAAACTGCAGCTTCCCAGAGCCAAGGTTAATAATGTCCTACCAAAGATAGTACAATTCGTTTACCCACCAGCATTTTCAACATAAAAAAGAGAGAGAAAATGCTAACAAATGAAATTTATAATAAGAATACTAACAAAGAATAATTTTCCATCGAAAAGGAGGAATATCTCCAGACCCTTTATCAGGGCTTGCCAACTGTGCTAAACTGTTTTCTCACTAATCTTATTTTAAGAAAACTAACATAATGAGGATGCATTTGGGGCTCTTAGTACACTTTTCTTAAAGCCAGACAAATAAGAAAATCTGGTATTTGTTTTGTTGCTACTGTAGCACTTTGTCTGACAACTTGACGTGAGAGTGTAGCTCATTTGTCTATAAGATACTCATCTTCAAGGATCACAAAAAAATTTTATTCTCAAACAGGGTCCGATTGGCTGGCATGGATCCTCCAGAAAGTTTGGAAATGCTGTTCGTGTAGCAGGGCAGTATTTTTTTCTGGAATCTACTTATCATGCTTTTATTAGCTAGCTCTAGGGTTTTTTTTCCTAGGTTGTTTCATAAATCTGTGAAAACTCTAAAGCCTTAAATTCTGTCTCCTGACAGAGTGACCAAGGAAAAGCAATGCGGCTTGAGTGGGCATTTGAGCAAGCTGCTGCCCCAGAAGCTGCTGCCCCAGAAAAATAAAAAATGCTTTATGAAAGTGTCTCACATTTTTGTAGCTGGTTATTTAGGCAGAATTGGGTGAGTGGACAGTGACCCATGGGGTTGCCAGAATGGCTCTGAGATCTGGCCCTGGATCACCTTAAGGGCTACGCGGGGGTGCGTGCTCTGACATTCAATCAGAGCATTCAGACATACGTTGGATATGAGAAATGCCTTCACTGAGATAACTCATGCCGTGATGATTAATGGGTTTTGACTTGGGATCACAGCATTCAAAAACTTCAATTCGAAAGCCCAGTGACAAAAGCACAGTTTTCCTCATCCCTTCCCGGACATACACCAGAAGAAAACTGGAAAGCTGCCTGGCAGAAAAGGACCTGGGGGTTCTAATTGACAAGTGGCTGAATATGAGCCGGCAGTGTGCCCAGGTGGCCAAGAAAGCCAATGGCATCCTGGCTTGTGTTAGAAATAGTGTGACCAGCAGAAGTAGGGAGGTGACTGTCCCCCTGTACCCAGCACTGGTGGGGCCACACCTGGAGTGTTGTGTCCAGTTTTGGGCATCTCAATACAAGAGAGATCTGGAGGTGCTGGAGTGGGTGCAGAGGAGGGCAACGGAGCTGGTGAAGGGCCTGGAGAATAAATCTTATGAAGAGCGATTGAAGGAGCTGGGACTGTTTAGTTGGAGGAAGAGGAGGCTGAGGGGAGACCTCATCACTCTCTACAACTACTTGAGAGGACACTGTAGAGAGGTTGGTGCTGGTCTCTTCTCACAGGTAATTAGCGATAGAACGAGGGAATGGCTTCAAGCTGCAACAGGGTAGGTTTAGACTGAACATTAGGAAAGAATTCTTCACAGAAAGAGTGGTCAGACCCTGGAATAGGCTGCCCAGGGAGGTGGTTGAGTCACCATCCCTGAATGTGTTAAGAGTCATTTAGATGCGGTGCTGGGGGATATGGTGTAGGGGAGAACTTTGTAGAGTGGAGGTGATGGTTGGACTCGATGATCCCAAGGGTCTTTTCCAACTTAAATGATTCTAGGATTCACTAGGTATAGATATTAGATATGACATAGATATTATATAGCTCTGCTGGAAGGGCCCTAAAAACGCTGTGGTGCTGAGGAATTTGTTAAAAAGCAACTTTGACATTTTGACAAGTGGATAAAGTTCACTTGCTGCATTTTGCTTTTTTACCTGAAATCTCTTAAGGTTTTCATGTTCCAAATGCCAGGTCCGTTCAATTGGTTTCCTGAACCACAGCCACCTTCTCCTTGCCACCAGCCTCCTCAGTTCACAGCAGCCTCATGCCCGTCTCTGTGGGAACAGGTCTGGGTAGGTACGTGCAAGTGAGAGGAGTCAGAGAGGCTGGGAGTGCATAAAATGGAAAATGTTTAGACAAATCAATCAGCAGTCGCTACAAGTGAGTCACCAAAGTATGCACGCCGTTGCAGAGTGGGATCTGTGTTCCGCTGGGGAACTGGCTATTGGAAGTGCAAATCTCTAAGCTTTTGCAGTGACAGCCCTAGGTTGTCCTGCAGCAGTCCCCTTGTCTCCTCCAGCCACTGTTTGGGAGTCCCGTGCCCTGTTGCAGGAGAGCCCAACCTCCGCTTGGGGCTTTGCAGGACTCTGCTGCGTGCTGTGAATCCACCAGCAGACCTGTGGCAGCGCTGGGGCCACTCCGAGCGCTGTGGAAATCTGGGATCATCGGGGAAGTTGTGCACAGCCCACAGGCCTGATCCAGAGTTTCCTGAAGTCAGTGGAAGTCACTCCGTGGACCTGCCTGGCCATATACCTCTGGGTCCCAACGGGCTGCTTGCATGGAAACAACTCCACCTTCACGGAGCTCATGGCAGGACCAACTGCCTTTCTTTTGTTGCTACTACCTTTTAGTGGTGAGGATTCAGAGATAAACAAACAGTCTCTCTGGATCTTTATAGTTTTGTGATAGTACTTTTTGAATGGCAGTACCTCCCCTGACCAAGGACAAGAGAAATAACGTTGACGTTAGCTACAATTCAGTTTCCCACACAGCAGATGGAGTTTTCTGTTTTGAAATGCAGCAACTTTTTGTCAGAGGAATGAGACATGGCATAAACCCAACCAAAACACCAGAGCCAAGCACCCATGAAAGTTGCCTTCTGGATCCAAGCGTTGGAGAGCTCTGGCAGGCCCACCTATTGCAGAAACAGATGCGAGTAATTAATAACTGACTCAGGCTAGCTGCCCCGTCCTAGAGAATGCCTGATCATAAGGTTCTGAATCACTTTTTTATTTTTTTTTTCCCCTCACGTAATCTCTTGTGAGATTTCCACCACATGCGGGAGGACTATCAGGACTGTGATATGTACTGAAACTACATGGAGGAAGTCTCACTGCCACCCTGAAGCGTTTGGTGGCGGGACTGGTAATGGTTAGGGGTCAAAGTGGCACAACAGCAGGTCTGTTCTGGGACAGATTAAATGGGGGAAAAATCAATAATTGGTAAATAGTAATATTATATAGTAATATAGTAAATAATTGTCTTATGTGTTCCAATATAAGGATCAGTAATAGTGCTACTAATTGGTCCCAGGCAGCTTCATACATGCCCCAAACATGTCAGTTAATGATCGAGGGCTCATTTTCCTCCAGGTTTCAATCAGATAATTACGATCTGAATTCACACGAAGCAGTGTTGTGAGCAAGTAGGCAGCTGTTCATCTATGGCTGAGTGGCAATGCCCATGAAACAAAAAATCATTGCGCCTCTCATTCACGTATGTAAGTGTAAATCCTCTGAAATCACGCAAACTGAAATGGAGTTGCAACGGCCAAATATTTAAGCTACAAAGCACTTTGGCATCCTTGGGATGCAAAGTGCTGCTTAAAGGTAATTGGTTATCGGTACATTGCAGTGTTCCTGGCCAATTGCTTGCTGTTAGATATTTCTAAAAGTAAGTTATTCTCATAGAATATACAGTATTTGATTTTGTGCATGTTTTAAAATTATAGTGACAGTGGGTTAAAATCTCACTATAACCATGGTTTGTTCTGATGCCCTGGGAATTTTGCATCCGTTCAAGATGACTTCTGTTCTGTTTAAGCTTTACAGTTCTCCATAAAGAGACTGTATTTATTGTGGAAGAAAATCCTGTTGTCAAAATCTTGCAATTAAGAACATGGCTGCAATCACAACAGATGTAATGACCCCATGAGCCCCAGACTGGAGAAGGGCAATGTGCTGAAGGATTTTACTAACATTGCTCCTCCTTACTTACTTGCATTCATTAACACTTGTCGAACTATTGGCACCAATACTTTTTAATGTTTAATAAGATTTCAATAAAATCCCCATTAAACGAGTGGTGAGGCTGCAAGGTAAAACACTTGCGAGTACGTGGCATCAAAGGTAAGTTTGCCCATACCATCAAAGCTTTGTGCTTTGCATTTGAGAGGCTGGACTACAGCCCTCCACGTGAGGAGGAGATCACATGCTGGGTTTCATGCACAGCATCTAAACAGAACAAACACAAGGACAAAACTCTTTGTGCTCAGTGACCAAAGCGCTCCCCAGCAAGTCACTTTTATCCCCTGTCTCCAAAACCCAGTGGCATGGCTCCCAAGCATGTGCAGGAAAATTGGGGAAAGCTGGGGAGAATGGGCACGAACTTGAATATAAGAAGTTCCACCTAAACATGAGGAGGAACTTCTTTCCTTTGAGGGTGGCAGAGCCCTGGAAGAGGCTGCCCAGGGAGGTGGTGGAGTCTCCTTTTCTGGAGACATTCAACATCAGTCTGGACACGTTCCTGTGCAACCTGCTCTGGGTGGACCTGCTTTGGCAGGGGGTTGGACTGGGTGATCTCCAGAGGTCCCTTCCAACCCTATATCATTCTGTGAGAATTACAAGCGAGTTGGATGGGGAGTGCCACTTCATTTATCTTCTACAGCCCACGCTAAGCACAACATGCCCCCGTCAGTGCATCAGCCAGGGCAAACCACCCACCATTCATGGTGCTGGTGAGGCAGAAACGCTGATACACTAATTTGACTCACTCCACGCTCTCCAGTGGAGGGTCTGAGCTAGTTAATGCCCTGGAGAAGTGTCCCTTAGGCCTTACACACAGAAGAAAGCAACAGTCCATATATTTGTGGATGGCTCACTGTTTTATGTCTCACCGAGAGCTGCTGGTGTGCCCAGCTCCCCACAGGAGGGGGACATGTGCTTTGGGAGAGCTCTGGGGCTACATGTGCTCTCTTCCTTCTCTGGTACAGCAGCATCCGTCTGCAGGCTGCACAGGAAGGGTTTGGGGACTGCAAGGACAGCATAGGACACTCTTTGGGGCCCCCGTTGCTATAGTGTTGTGTATTTAATATTACCTGAAGCCTGCGATGGTGAAATAACATCATCCTGCATTTCACAACTGACGAGGGTTTCCAGTAATTCCTCTCTCTTCGGAGTCAAAGGATGGTAACCCTCACCACTGGTAGCTGCAAATTTAAACCGTTCATTTGTACTACACTCTGGAGATAATTTGGATCTGATTTTAGATGCTCTGACCCTGCCGATCTAAGCTCTGAATCTCAGTGTTACGAAGCGTGGGCTCCAGACAGTCTGTCGTACTGGTTTTTTGCTGTGAGGCAGTTAATTTCTTCAGAGCAGCTGGTATGGCGTTACGCTTTGGATTTGTGACCAAAACAGCGTTGATGCCACAGGCGTGTTTCAGCGAGGGCTGAGAAGTGCTGTACAGTTGTCTGTCAACACACCACTCACTAATACAGCAGCGGGAGCTGCCAAGCAACAGTTTTCAGACCAGCAGAGGCGGCATCAGGATCAGCCCAGTGGTTCCCTCTGTCTCCGTGTGTAAGGAAGGGACGCTGGATCCCACCTGCATGGCTGTCCTTCCAGCTCACAGAGCTGAGCCTGCTCTACTTCTCTGCTGGCTTTTCCGTAGGAGTTTTGAATGTAGCAGGCAAAGGAGAACAGCTGACGCTTTCTTTCTCCTATTCCATTTTCTGACCCAGCTGCACCAGATCCCTGATGCTCACCCAAGGGAATTCAGTCCCGCAATGTACATGTTGTTATAATTACCCGAGTTTGAAGCTCCCTGCCTCCCTCCAGCTCTTTCTCCATCTCAGGGTTCTTCCATCTATAAATTAGAGAGGAAGGCAGGTGTAGCTGTTGCTCAATAGCTTGGTATACGTCTGTGACTTTATTTAAAGTAATACAATAATTATAAAAGATACTAATCTTTAAAAATTCAGCAATTTCATTGAGAATACCTATGAGCTTTAATATGCATGTTTGTGTTTATATATATGTGTGTGTTAACTTTTTTAATGGCCAATGCTTGTGACCCACATGGAGTGAGACGATAAATGTGGCCATACCCATGTGGTAATTCTGCCGGCAATAACGTGATCTCCCGTTGCTATGCTGGTAAGTGCCTGAGAAGAAAATTTATGTCTGGGGTTTGTTATGCTATCCACACACCACATAAATCACTGTGCGTGTCATTACCAGGTGAAAAAAAAAAAAAAACGACTGAATTGTAGTTAAACATTTATTTGATCTCATTCTTTCCATCTTGTGATCGCATAAATGCTTTTCTACATAGGTTTTGGGTTGTTTTCTTTTTTAAATGAGTGCAAGCAATATAGAATCAACTCCATGCATTTGTTGCCCCTTCTGTTATCCCTAGCCCTGTCCTCTGGAGCACTTATCTTTGTATTCTGTCTATTGGTGAACCTTGGCATCCCCTGTTTCTGGTCCATCCATAGTAACACTGAACACGTGCAAGTCCCTATGCATCTTTAAGAACATGTATCCAGCTTCTCTACATTATTTCAGAAAGCTTATAAATTACTTACAGCAAGGGTGATATGTAAGTTTTCCATAAGGAGAGTTAACCATTGTTAGGTACCGATTATTACAATCCCTAATTTTGACCTAAGCTTGTTTGTTTTTATCAACTCCCGACTTCAGTCACTGTGAAATTCCTTCGGATCGGTGACTCTCCTCTCTCAAGGCAAAGCTTAAGCTTGACAGATACTGACCCTCAGTTGTGGTCTGAAGGGAATACAGAGTCACGCTGGAACAGCTCAAAGACGGAAAAAAAGAAAATGAGGGATGCAAAGAACTGGGATGAAACTTCAAGGCCAGGAGTGCAAGCAAGGCTGTCACTCCTCCACAGTCCTTAGCACCCACTGATTTGTCAAAACAGGCTTAAGGCCATGACACTTATTGAGGCTAATAGAAAAATAACTTCTTCTAAACTTAAAAAATGATCAACAATTCTAATCTATTCCAAAAACTTGTCGGGATCCATATTTTCTGTCAGAGGGAACGTATCTGCTGATCTTCAGTGCAACATGTGTTAGGAGGCATATAGAATTTATGTGCAAACATAAAAGTAATCTTTTTCAAAATAGTATGGCAATTCCCGTGTCCTCCCTACTTTTTTGAATGCAGAAGGCTGAAATATATCAGAACTGAGACAGTTCTACCACAGCTGGTAATGAGAAAGGGAATCCACATTCCCTACTTGCTATGGGAAACCACTCGATGTAGCGCACGCCTGAAGAACCTAAGAACAGAAAAGCAAAAACCCCGCATTTCTATGGGTAAGAGTATCCACTCTTTACGTTATTGTTATGGAGAAGCCATTTTAGACAAGTGATCACAGGGGGGATATGCTTGGAAGCCATTGCACGTTCGGAGTTCACACTGGGGCGTGGAGGAGGAGAACACCCCCAGAAACCCTGAAATGGTGATTCTGCTTTAAGGCCTTCACTTTGGCGGTGCTCAGGAGACAGAGGTTATGGCCCACTAAGCAATCGGGTGCTAGTGTCTAGATTTTATCCATCTTCATGATGCAAACAATTCAAAATGGACATCTCACCTATACACACAGGCCGTAAGACTCCATAAGCTAGGAGCTTGCAGTACCTTGAAACAAACACACTTGCAATCCCGGTGTGAGGAGACATCGTTGCCAATCAGCTCAAAGATAAATTTTCTTCTCACGTATTTGTTCTTTATACCTTAACACCAAACAAAGCTGAGTCAAACATAGGTGCCCAAGTACAAAATTTAAACTAAAAGGATGTCTCAGAGCAACTAGAGAGGCCTTCATATCTGGACTGACAGTTACCCTGACACCTAAAATTTCAACAGTGGGCAACAACACTCTAGACTCAGAACTTTGCCATATTTCCTACTAGACACCAGAAGAAGCCACATAGTGAGCATCTTGTTCAGAAAACCTAATTAAAAAGTCCAGAAAAAAACCCCTTCTCCAAATGCAGATTTTGCCACTGTCCTTTAGAAGGACTGCTGGGGCACTGTGCGCGTGTGAGACCTTGTGGTTGTCCAGCCAGAGGGTGTTCAGACTAGAATCTTCTGCCAGCCAAGGTTAATAGGCTAATAACTGGGCCCTGGGAGATTCTCTGGCCTCCAAGAATTGAAGCTGAGGCGCTCCTGAAGAAAAATTTGAAGTACTCAGGCAGCTAGAGAGAGAAGGAAAAAAAAGGAAGCTCAACTCCCTTACCAGGACAGGCAGCCTACCTGTTGGGAATTTTGCATGGATATGAGGAGACCCATGTCCCAGTTCCCAGAGATGCTGTGCTCATTATGCCCAGTGGCTGCTTATTGTAAGTCATTCCTTGGGCCAAGCGTTGTTGTGACTCTGCAGGCCTTCTCCGGGGAGAAGTTTCTGTGTTCCAGCTTCCAGATGAAAAGAAGAAAAGGCCATGAAGTACCTCGGTGGCTTGAACTGTCGGATTCTGCTCTTAGGGTGAATGATTTAACAATGCAAGACTAATACCAATGCTAGTCTGAGGGCGATGTTTCACTACATGAAGATACTGTGGGAGCCAGCAATGTGCTGCTGGCAGCCCAGAAAGCCAACCCCATCCTGGGCTGCATCAAGAGAAGTGTGGCCAGCAGGTCACAGGAGGTGATTCTGCCCCTCTGCTCTGCACTTGTGAGACCCTACCTGGAGTGCTGTGTCCAGCTTTGGAGTCCTCAACATAGAAAGGACATGGACCTGTTGGAACGGGTCCAGCAGAGGGCCATGAAGATGATCAGAGGGATGGAGAACCTCTCCTCTGAGGACAGGCTGAGAGAGCTGGGGTTGTTCAGCCTGGAGAAGAGAAGGCTCCAGGGAGACCTTATAGCAGCCTTCCAGTATCTGAAGGGAGCTACAGGAGAGATGGAGAGGGACTCTTTGTCAGGGAGTGCAGTGACAGGACAAGGGGTAACGGTTTTAAATTGGAAAAGGGGAGATTGAGATGAGATACCAGAAAGAAATTCTTTGCTGTGAGGGTGGTGAGACACTGGCCCAGGTTGCCCAGAGAAGCTGTGGCTGCCCCATCCCTGGAGGGGTTCAAGGCCAGGCTGGATGGGGCTTGGAGCAACCTGGTGTGGTGGGAGGTGTCCCTGCCCAGGGCAGGGGGGTTGGAACTGGATGATCTTTAAGGTCCTTTCCAACCCAAACCATGCTATGATTCTATGAAACACATCCTGGCCTGGCTGGACAGAGCAAGACACGGAAATATCTGAGGTGAAACCCATCTGTATCTCTTCATAGGTCTGCCAGAATAAAGAGGAATATATGTCAGTTATGTGGCTTGTATGTAGAGCAAATATACAGTTAATCTGCTAGTGAATCACCTTTTTCACTCAAAGATCATAAGTGATCCCTAGCAGAACAGCTGCTGAGACGCATTTGGCTCTGGCCTCAGAAACCTCCCACACCAATGTCATGAGTAAAAAGCTATAAAAGAGCTGGTCTGTCAGATTGGAGGGTCAAACAGCACCCCGTTAGTGCTTGTAAAAGGGGAGAGTGTGGCTACTGATCTTCGTTCCTCTTTCTTAATGGCCTTACGCAGAAGCAAATAGTTAGGATAAACATTTTTATGAGAAAGTAAAAAATAGGTGACCTTTACAAGAAACGAATCATTTCCATCACACTTGCTCTTTCATATTGCTGTATTTCATTGTGCCTCAGCTAAGAATTTCCCTTGATTTTATTATTTTTTGTTATGAAAAAAAATTTAAATGGGAAAGTGTCAGCTGCTGAAATGCTGGTCTAGAAAGATCTGCTTATTATCAGAGTCTCTTCTAAAGAATGCCTTTATTTTTATTTCCTTACAAGAGAACTAGACAGGGGGAAAATGAGAGCGATTTTAAAATCTTAATAGCAAATATCAGGAACTTACCAGTTTCAAACAAGAATCACTAAAACAAGCTCACTCTTTATTATACGCCATCGATTAAATGCATTATCTCATGCTTTGTCTCCAGCTCATATCTAGAAAAGCTATATAATTGCAATTTGAATTAATAATTTTTAGCAAGAGAGTAAGCCCAGAGAGTGTCCATTTCTCCTTATAAGAGACAGAAACATTTCTGCGATCGTGAGATTTCATGTGGACTGCCTCATATTTCTCTGTTCTTTATAAAGGCCATTTTGATCTTAAGGCCCAACAAGTGAAGTTGTTTTGTTAACCACAACAACGTGTCCTTGTGTACATCCGTATGTGGCAGCCAGCCCCCCCTAGACATGTTTGAATCTATTGGCCAAATTTGATAAAGGAAGAAGTTGTCTCAAAGGTTTTATTTCCTGCAGGTTGGATGGAGGGGTCAAGAAGAAGGGAGGAGACCCATGCCTGTCCCCTCTGGGGAAGGGCTTCAACCTTTCCTGGAGTCCAGGGAATCCACCGAGGGACTCCACCTCCAGGCAAAGCTGTGGAGGACACAAAGCTTCAATGGTTTTGCTGCTCAGGCATTTGTTTCGAAGCCAGGCCAGAGCAATCATTTCCAGGGATGATTCTCCCAGGTCACAGAAGCTTCTGAAGTTTGGGCGCAGTGGATTTTACCCTGATTCGCTGCAAAATGAATTATTCATGAATGGCCCAACAGTGTTATCCTTCATGTGAGATGTACACAAGAGTTGTCAATACCAAAGCAGTAAGGAAGCGTGGAAGGGCTGGTTGGTCACCATGGGGCAGCACTGACAGAGTGTTTGTCTGTTTGTCTGTCCCTCTGGTTTTGCGTTTATTACTAAATGGGCAAAATCAAGACATGACACTTTTGACTGTATATACACGTACCTACAATATTTTTCCTAGGGTATCTCTACAAGTATCTCTTCAGATACTCTTTCTGAAGCTTATTATTTTTGAACTGAGAGCTTCTTTACCCACTTTTAATGAAGACTATTAGGAATATCAACATCCACACTAACTTACTGCAGGAGCTATCATTAGCTGAGTGACCAAACCAGTCAATTTAAGTAGAAACTAGATAGACCCAAGGGGTCACAGGTACTTTGCAGTCCGTTGCTTGTTTCATTTAAACCATCAGGGAATTCAAAGCAGCCAGTTATCTTATAAGGCAACTTCCAGAAGAAACATGATAGCAAAGGTCAGAGCATTTCAAGCAGGAACAGGATCACTGCTAAGAGGTTTATGAACTTTCAACTACGTAATTGATTTACCTCCCATTATTTCAGGTCGAGACACATCACAGTCAATAAAGAAAGCAGCCCCTTCTCAACTGACAGCATTTCTATGTTCTTGGCATTTGAATGGGAAGGAAGGAAGAAATAGTTGGGATTTGCAAAACTGGCTAAATGAACTTGCAATTTTGAATATTCCTGCTATACGTCATTCGCCTGGGAATACAAAGGCAGAGGAACATGAAAGAAAGGAATAGTAAGGATTTCTACCTTGAACAAAAGGTGATGCCTAAGAACACAATTCCATACAGTAATGTCAAGTGGTAACATCCCAAGAAATGAGGAATGATGGTATGATAAGATTTAGTTTGAGAAAAGAATAAAATCTAATCGAAGGACAGGTTGGGACTGCTAGAAGAGAAGCTAAAATTTTTAGGGAAAAAAAGTAAGAAGAGCAATTCTGAAATGAAATGGAGCAAGGAAAACAGCAGTATTGGTGTTTAGATCTGAAAATATTGGAAATTTTGATATTATTTTTCTGCTGTTCATTTTAACATTAAAACCCAACATTATAATCAGCTGGTCACAACCAGGCTAGGTTCAATAAAGGTTAAATATGGAGTTTTACTTCCCATAATGCATAATGATCATAAAGATTTTGATGATATAACATAAAACATGATTTGAGAAGTCTTTTTTTTTTGCCTCACAGATTTATGTCAAAACACTGTAAATACAAGTGACGTGAAAAATGAGGTGATTTATTGCCAATGCCCTATCTTTGGAGATCTTCACCTCCTCTCTGCACATGCAAGATAACAAAGAAGATGTGAGCATCAGGAGCATTAAAAGCTTGAAACAGGCCTTGTGCTTATCTGCAACACAAAGCAAGGTCATCCATTCGTAGGGCAGTCCTGTACACCGCTGCTGTGTCTTTGGAAAGGAAGCCGTTTCGCCAGAGTTGAGACTTGCCCATGAGCTCTGCTTCTGTGAATATTCTTGCCTGACATCAGCCGACAAAGAAGCGAATTTAGAAGTAGTCAGTATTTCACGAGTTGTGCTGAGCAAGCACATAACATCCTCCTCAGATACTCAGTTGGCTGATCTCGATGGGACTTCTCTGTGTATCTGTTCAGATGCAACAATACAATGTTGTACTGCCTCATCGGATCTTGTTATCTCTAAAGGTCAGGTAATGTTCTCATGGGATGTAACACAGGGAAAAACATAGGCAATATTTTAAGTATTAATTTTAAGTATTAAAAGCCTTCCCACATCACAGTTTCTAAATGTCATTAGCCCTGATAAAGATAATGGGGCTTCTTACTTGAATGAGGATACGGACTTGTGAATTTTATTTTAATATCAGAAAAGAATATGAGGGGATGGAAAAATTCTACTACACGTATGAGGAACCTACAACTTTTTGTTGCTTGAGATACCCAGCATGTATCTGAGTACAAAAGAGGTATGTCACATGGTGTCAGACTGTGAACTGCCATCACCAAGGTATCAGGTTATAGCAAAAACCTCACGTGTGTGCCAAACTATGGAAAATATCACAGACATGTTTGGAAACCCCAGCGACAGCCAAATACTTTCTGGAATATCTGCCAGAGCAACAAGAGCTCAAGTCTGGTTCTGCAGGTCCTGTCTGTAGAACTGGTTTTAGCTTTCCACCGTAACTACCTGAGAGAAGTCTGGTTGCATATTTCCTTGCTTTTTCCTCCTTTCCCTGGCATGGTGAGAGGTTCCCCAACGCCCAAATTAATGGCCTCTTAATATTATAGATCTAACAGCAGGGACACCTCCCACCAGACCAGGTTGCTCCAAGCCCCATCCAGCCTGGCCTTGAACCCCTCCAGGGATGGGGCAGCCACAGCTTCTCTGGGCAACCTCTTCCAGTGCCTCACCACCCTCACAGGAAAGGATTTCTTTCTGGTATCTCATCTAAATCTCCCCTCTTCCAGTTTAAAACCATTACCCCTTGTCCTGTCACTGCACTCCCTGACAAAGAGTCCCTCCCCATCTCTCCTGTAGCTCCTTCAGATACTGGAAGGCTGCTCTAAGGTCTTCCCAGAGCCTTCTCTTCTCCAGGCTGAACAACCCCAACTCGCTCAGCCTGTCCTCATAGGAGAGGTGCAACATCCCTCTGATCATCTTCGTGGTCCTCCGCTGGACCCGTTCCAGCAGATCCATGTCCTTCCTGTGTTGAGGACTCCAAAGCTGGACACAGAGCTCCAGGTGGGGTCTCACGAGCGCAGAGTAGAGGGGCAGAACCACCTCCTGTGACCTGCTGGCCACGCTTCTCTTGATGCAGCCCAGGATGGGGTTGGCTTTCTGGGCTGCCAGTGCTCATTGCCGGCTCATGTTGAGCTTCTCATCCACCAACACCCCTGAGTCCTTCTCCTCAGGGCTGCTCTCCAGCCATTCTCTGCCCAACCTCCATCTGTGCCTGGGATTGCCAGGCCTATCATCCAGGCCTCATCCAACCTTGATGTAAATCTTTCCCGTTCCTTCTGTTAGATATGAGGGTGCAGAGAAGATGCATCCGAACAGCTACAAATGCCTTGAGGCTCTCAGTGTCTCTCACCCTCACTGCTGCTGTGTCCTTTCCTCCAGCACTGACAGACACAACCTTTCCGCTCTTTGCTGAGATCATTTTCCTGTTCTGTCTTTTAGGTTGCGTCACCACCTCTTTGAATCCCAAGAGTCTTCTGTGTCACATTAAACACCCACTTTGCTTTGACTTTCGAAGTCCTTCGCAGGCTTCTTTCTCCTGACCTACTAGCCAAAACTGGGAATCAAAGTGCCAGCTCTTCTCTCTGATCCAAGTGTCCATTTATGGGCACAAACTTGAATATAAGAAGTTCCACCTAAACATGAGGAGGAACTTCTTTGCTTTGAGGGTGGCAGAGCCCTGGAAGAGGCTGCCCAGGGAGGTGGTGGAGTCTCCTTCTCTGGAGACATTCCAAACCTGCCTGGACACCTTCCTGTGCAACCTGCTCTGGGTGGACCTGCTCTGGCAGTGGGTTGGACTAGATGGTCTCCAGAGGTCCCTTCCAACCCCATGTGATTCTGTTTATATTTTCAAGCAATCAGAAATTCAGGCATCCCTTCATGCTTGGGAGAAGCCCTACAAAAAACACTCAGAAAACACCTGAAAACTGCCCGTTTCCATGATGCCTTCAAAAATGAAGCCGGATAGGCTTCTCTTTTCTGATTCCATACCCTACTCTCATGGCTAAGGCTGTCCATTGTCTTCTTTCATGTCTCCGCTGTCTCTCACTTTAAATGTCCCATGACTTGGTGGATTTTTTTAGGTGAAGAATTATCTTCTTCTTCTTCCCCATGTTTCCCCATAGTTTAACACAACAGCTTTCTGGTCCATGACTGGGTTTTTATGCTACGTCTAGATTAGCAAGCAGCGTGAACCAGTAGGACCTGATATGGCCAGCAGAAGGGTTGCTGCTGGGATCTGACACCCATGCTATAAACATTTGATGAGTCCACCAGCTGCCCTCCTGGAGGGCAGGTCCACTTCCAGTTCACTCTCACCTTAGTGTGGCCAGCAGAAGTAGGGAGGTGATTGTCCCCCTGTACCCAGCACCCAGGTGGGGCCACACCTGGAGTATTGTGTCCAGTTTTGGGGCACCTCAATACAAGAGAGATCTGGAGGTGCTGGAGCAGGGGCAGAGGAGGGCAACGAAGCTGGTGAAGGGCCTGGAGAATAAATCGTATGAAGAGTGATTGAAGGAGCTGGGACTGTTTAGTTTGAGGAAGAGGAGGTCAAGGGGAGACCTCATCACTCTCTACAACTACTTGAAAGGACACTGTAGAGAGGTTGGTGCTGGTCTCTTCTCACAGGTGATAGAACAAGATCTCTTCTCACAGTGATAGAACAAGAGGGAGTGGCTTCAAGCTCCAACAGGTAGGTTTAGGCTGGACATTAGGAAACAATTCTTCACAGAAAGAGTGGTCAGACCCTGGAATAGGCTGCCCAGGGAGGTGGTTGAGTCACCATCCCTGAATGTGTTTGAGTCATTTAGATGCGGTGTTGGGGGATATGGTGTGGGGGGGGAGAACTTTGTAGAGTGGGGTTGATGGTTGGACTCGATGATCCCAAGGGTCTTTTCCAACCTGAATGAGTCTACGATTCTATGAAACTACTCCACAACGGCAGCCAAAGAGCCATAACTGGGAATGGCAGGGAGATTCATTTAAAAACAGCGTTCCTGGTCTGAAGCACACAGCTGATGTGGACACATCCTTAACGTCACAGGAGAAAGAAAGCGTGTTACTATCTACGTACACGGGAAGTTGACTGCTCAGTCACGAGGGGGCTATTCTTTTGGGGTGAGTATTCTCTCACACATCAATTTGTGTGGCTAAATAATGCACTGAATAAATGGGGGATTTGGGGGAGGTAACAGAAGCTGCGCTACTCATTAATTCTACAACAAATAGTTTACTCATAAAAAAATATAGTTCTAATGCCTGGATTACTTGAAGATTACCTGGAATCCTCATATCTTCACATTTTTCTGAAGCATCAGCATCTTTTTATTTGAATCATGTCTCAGACCTCCTTCAGTAGCAGATTATAAACATTTGGGGAAACATCAGACTGCATATAACTTGAACACATAATAAAGGAATAGATTTTTAATGACTAAAAGTATCATTATGTTCTTTGCAGTAGTTTTTTCTTTTTTTTTTTTTTTTTTTGCGACAATGTCAAATTTCAAGGAGTAAAAATGACTGTGAATCTCCCTGGTGCTGCTGTCTGGAAACTGGCTTGAGCACTTCTCGGCTCGTGTCGCATTTCGTAACAGAAAACCCTACCCAAGCTACAGAGATCCCGAGTGAGATCCTTACCCAAGTCACCATCAGGTACCTCTGAGAATCCCAAGCTCTAGTTAAGGGAATGACGGCAGAAATCTGTGGCATCTCCGATGTGCAAAATGGTCTGACTCCCTGACATTCAGGGCTTTTCTCAATGTTTTTGAAGCTGCGATTACAAGGTGCCCAAAGGCAAACTATTTTAATCCTCCCGCCTTCTCTAACTGAGAACTGGTTTTCAGCAGCCTTTGCTAAAATAGGGAGAGGAAAGGAGGGGGGGGGAAGGGAATGGGAAGGAAGGGAAAAGGGAAGGGGGAGGGGAGGGGAGGGGAGGCAAGGCAAGGCACAATCTTCACATATTTTACCTGAAAATCCCGCAGACCATTATCTGTAAGCCAGCAGCAACACTTCACAATGTGATTGGAAAAAAACCAACAAACTTCCAGAATCACAAAATGTCTCTGATTAGGCAGGCTGACCACCTGTTCCTTCTTTCTTCTGTAAAGCGTTACCAGCAATTACAGCATCATTAAGTTATAGAACTGTCTCTTCAGTTAACAAAGACTAACATTTCAGTCCACACCCTGTTAGTTGGAGATGTAGATGGTTGTATGTCTGGATACCTGCAATAGCACTCTTGCTACTGATGGGATGGATAGAAAATCTGACCAAATGTGGCATTGGCTTTTGGGCCATAACCATGTACTTTCCTTTTCCTATCAGACACTACCTGCAGCTGCTCATAACTTATTCAAGAATGTATACGCTGGTCAGTCTTTGAGAATCACCTCTTGGAGAAAGAGAGAAACAAGTTTTAATTTTGGTTTCAGATATATACCATTTTCTGCAAGGCCATTTCTGTGTCTTAGGAATTGAGGCTGTGAATTTCCATCTTGGTGAAAATACTCTTACCATCCTCTGTTCAGGGATGCACGATCAGAGCCCAAAAGATGTCCTTCTAAAGTTGTAGTCAGGTTTCTGATTCATGAAAAGTACAATATTTACTGTAAAATTTACTGTGAAAACAAGTTAAATGCTCTCCTGAACTTACGTGGCGAGTTTATGGTGTGAGAAAGGGAGAAAAAGGTTTAATCCCTTTCTGAAACCAAATTATTAACTTAAATCCATTGATGAAAGCATTGGGTCTTCATATCAGTGATAGGTCACAGTGTGTTGAGCAGCATTTGGTTTGTCAGAAATCCAAGAGTGGCCTCCGTGCCAAGGTTCAACACTTAATATAGGTACTGCTAATATAATATGATAATCTAAAGCCTAGTCTGTGAAAAGAATTAAAGCAGAAGGCTCTGCTGAGACTGATATATCCGTTACCCTCTTATTCTCTAGTGTTATGTGTATACCATGGTTCCTAGGGTCAGGAAAGCTGTCCTCCTCTTCTCTCAAGTAAAACAATTTCATAGGGTGATGGTAACCAGAAAATCAACAAAACTTTCTAAAAGACCTTTTCTGTCTACTTCCTAGGTCATGCCCCAAGTTACTGGCTGTATCCACACAGACAGTGTATCTTCCTTCAGCATTCTGATACTCCCAATGATCACCCATTTGGAAAGTAAATGCATTGTTATTTTTGGAAAGCCACGATACTGATCTAATCATTCACTGTGAACTGCAATAATTGCAAGGCCTCCCTGCCATATGCCATAATCCTTGGAATATTGTCCAGTGCAGAAAATCCTGGAGCTTTCCCAGTGTTTTCAGTGGAGACTCACCAGCATGGTTCCACAGATCTCTGCATCTTCTTTAGGTAAAGAAGCACAAACTCTGGACAACGCTCAGCCCCACTACTGAAGAGTAGAACATGTATCCTGGCATCAGGAGAAGGAAACCCAGGAAAACAGACACCCTTTTCCCACAGGAATACAAGGCAAAAATGCAGGTCTAACTAATCATCTCATGAACATCTGAGGCAGATGAACATCATCTCTGCCTCATTATAAACCGTGTGTGTTTCAGACAGCTGTGTACACTGTGTAATTAGGAAATCATCTCCTCTATTTATGTAACTATGAGGGTTAGTCCCCCCTGCCCTGTCACCTGCATGTGGGAGCACGAAGCCTCAATCTTGCTGCAGCACATCAAGAATGAAAGGCGCAGCCTTCTCTCTTCTCAAAGGAGTTGATTTGCTTGGGTTCCCTCAAGCGGTCTTTAATCAGTCCCACGCCCTCAGTACAGCCATGAGGTACACTCCTGGTTTCCAGAGAGAGAATCTGACCCTTTCATGGTTCAAGAGTTCTCACCGCCTTCACCAAACAGCGAATTCTGCCTTTACATCAGTTCTGCACATTGGGCTGTGATCACCTGTAACTGTGACCTTCACTTTGCCTGGTCTTCACCAGCTCTTCCCTGAGGCCTTCCACCCATGCAGGTCTTCATCACTCTTCTTCTTGCATGAGCAGCAGGATCCACTTCTCCCTCTTTAGCCTGACCACACACCATCTTCAGCTCTTCCAAAGTTAACACTGCAGTTTGTAGGCTGGACAGTGGAAATCTAAATCTCTCCTCTTTCAATTTAAAACCACTGCCCCTCGTCCTGTCACCACATGCCCGTGGAAAAAGTCCCTCTCCAGCTTTCTTGTAGGCCCCCTTCAAGTTACTGGAAGGCCGCTCTAAGGTCTCCCCAGAGCCTTCTCTTCTCCAGGCTGAACAACCCCAACTCTCTCAACCTGTCTTCACAGCAGAGGTACTCCAGCCCTCTGATCATCTTTGTGGCCCTCCGCTGGACCTGCTCCAACAGGTCCACGTCCTTCTTGTGCTAAGGACTCTAAAGCTGGACGCAGTGCTCCAGGTGGGGTCTCACAAGAGTAGAGGGGCAGAATCACCTCCCTCGCTCTGCTAGCCACTCTGCTTTTGATGCAGGCCATGATATGGTTGGCTTTCAATCAAGTATTTTTTAAAAAAACATATGTTTTCAAGCATAGGGACCTGCACCAGTACACGCTTTACTGGTGTAAGTCATCCATCTGAGTAAGTGGGAGCACGTACGTGTAAGACAATGTGTGTCCCAGTCAGCAATGTGTGAATGCAACCTGAAGAGGTGTGAACTCACCTGAATCAGTTCACGATGTGGCTACAAATGAAAAGTGCAAACGCAAACAGCACAATGCAATCTGTTTGGGAAATTAGTTGGAAAATACTAACAATGACTAAATGAAATTCCCCACTACGTGTTTAAAGGAAGAAAGCAAAGTGGGGACACGGTCCAGAAACTGCCACAGGGGGGAACTTGGAGACATGGAATATAACCCCTGTCTCATCTCCAAGCTCAGCAACATCCTCCTGCCCTAAAACATGCTAGATAAGAGTCCAGTCACTGCCAGAGCAGCAGCTGCTCTGTATTTCTGGAGCTCAATGTAAATTACCATTCAGATTAATTGTTTTAGACTGAACTTTTCCACTGTGCGATCAACTTGCGAAGAGTTGATTCATATGACATCACAAGAAAGCCTCTGTCAGAATAGGGTGATCTCACTAAAAGAATAGATGGGGATGTCTCAATGGTATTTAAGATGCCATTTCCTTGCTTGCTGTCACATGAAATATTATCAGGACTCTTGTAGTTCAAACGTCTGAAAAAGACACCATCCACCATCGGTTTCCATGAAGGTGTATTATAGAGGACATTGGCAAATCTTTCTTTAAAATTCTGTTATTTGCACACGTTTCTAAAATTGGAAAAAAGCATACAGAACAAAAATTCTTAAGTACATGTATTTATTATTGTTGGACTATTTAATGCAGAAATACTGATATTTCAAGTATAGGCTTACAATTCTGTTTCATTGTTCTTTATGCCAAAACAAGGGACAAGAACACCCTGCTCAACTGCATTTTGATGTCAAACTGTGGTTTCAGATATTTATGTACAAATCTCATTAGCAGCAGTATCAACTATATTTGCACATGAAGTGAGAATCTGCCTAAAAAAACCACTAAGAAGATTAAGAACTCTTGTTGTCTTAACATCCTTTTTACACAGAAAAGCCAGTTGCATACATGGAAAAAATATATATTCAGGATAGGAAGACCAAGTTCTCAAAATCCATGTCACTTTGACTGCTACAACATTAAAATGCAAATTAGTCTTTTAATACAGACAACCAGTTGTGACACAAACAGAAACAGTTCTTCCCCCATTCTGTAGTTTTTATTACATATAACTCAGTGAATACATTTTCAGAATAGACCTGTTTCACCTTTCCATTGTTTTAAGAAGTTAAAAGGTTAGTTCTTTATCAATAGTAATAAAGCAATTTTCTATCCTTATATTTTATGTGAGTATCGAACACCAAGAGTGCTCTCATTTATTTCCAAGAATGCCTTGTCCATTAACTGGTGCAGCTCAGAGCAGGATACGGATAATGCTGAAAACAACTACTGAAAAATACAATTTTATGCTGAAAACAATTACTTCTCTTAACTGTAACCTCTTTAGCACGGAATAAGGCAAGCATCAAGGGACAAGTGGGCAATAGGAAATGGTTTTGTAGTTGTTAGTAGAGTTTTCCTTCTTCCTTTGTACTATAAGCAAAAGTTAATGTTAAAACCGTTACGAAGAGCCAAACAGATTCTCTGCTTCTATTTTCATGATAGGATTTGCCGAAGCAAATGTTATCCTCTGAAAGTGAAATTCCTATTTCACAGCTCAAAGTTTCAGCTGCAGCCGGAGTTCTAAATGCAACAGTGGACACAAAACACAAACCCTCTCCTAGTTCTAGAGGTTGGCGCAATCAGGGACACCAGACCTGAGCCAGCTCCTAGAGGAACGATGCACTCACCATCCTGAAATACCGAGGCTGAGTCGGGCGCCAGTTGTCAACCAGGGGGAGATCAGGTTCATTCTCAGCATTCTTGGATAGGCTGCGGAGCTTCGCCATCTGCAGGAGAGCAAAAATCAGTGTCCTGATGGAAATCCCTCAGGATCGAATCCACAGCCCCAACAATTGAACCACGGAGGCTGGCCCAGCCCCAGATTCTGGGGAGAAAGCCCCCTTCAAAGTCATGAAGATGTCCTTCCCAGGAACTGTACTCATGTTCTCTTCCTAGCAGTAATATTCTTAGAAATAGTCAGGACAGAAAAAATAGGTGCTAGCTGAACTGGATTGTGAGGAGTACTGTCATTTATGTACTGCCTACAGAACCGTGTACAGCCACAGAAGCCATGGGAAGTCCTCAGAAAATGCAAATAGAACAGCCTATGCCCTAAGAAACCTCTCCACCTCTAACCCTGCTTTAGTGTCTGATTGTTAAGAAGCCTCTGGAATGGCAAGGTGTTAAGACTAATTATAAACTAATTGTTCATTGCCATGGTGGGTCTGTAGCAGACCCTGCTGCAGTCACACAAAAAAGTCCACTATTAATAACAGGAATGTAAATCTGGATAACGACTCAGTCCTAGTTTCAAATGGTTTGTGAACAGAGTCTGCAGCTTCACTCACCTTGGCCATTTTTTTTTTTTTAACCAAGGTACAGTTTTTTTGAGGGATGCCATAAGAAGAGTTCTGCCTGTACTCTTCAAACCTGTGTAATGCTCTTCCTTTACTGCTTTCGGATTTTCAAAGGAGGCAACACACATACCCACCTACAGATACATTATGCTCACCTGTGCTCACTGCCATGCACAGCATGAAGAGACTGTTGGTTTTTACTATTATTTGTGGAAGATTTGCCCTACTCAATGGAAAAAACCCAACAAAAAAAGAGCATATATTCAGGCTATAGCTACAGAAAGGTGAAAAAAATAGCCTCCAATTGGATAGATTTACTCCACAGTTAAATTCCTATCGTTTCATTGAAAGCAACCTGAGCAGCTAGGCCACCCACTCTACATCTCACTGGGATTTCTGGTGAAATTGGTTTTTCTGGCAGAGTACTGATTCACAGTGACCGCGCTTACCCTTGTGGCTAATACACTATTACCACCTGGCTGCAAAAGCATCCAAGTGATCCACTGTAAATGCACATGCACTTAAAATAATTACTATTAATGAGGCTGCCGTGGTAGTACACTTTCTAGGATTAGAAATAATTGGTAACACAATCCTCGTTTATGCATACACTACGCAGACTGCAGTGAGGAAAGCCTTTCTATTGTGTTTGTGTCCAGGGCCTCACATACGCTGCCAATTCTGCCTGAAAAGCAGTTATCTTGGGATAAAAGCCAATGTCCATTCTATATGTAGTAATTTCCTTTTTACCTTAAATGCTCCCTTTTTTGTACAGGAGGGCCAGTTAGAGGACAGTCTTTATGTTTCCCAAAACTCATTGACTTTGGATATGCTGAAAAAAAAGGCCAGGACCCAAATACAGCAGTGATCAAAAAATCTTTTCATGAAGCTGGTTCAATGATGTGATTAGTTGTTCCTTTAAAAACACATTTTAAATCAGAGGTGCTCAGTAACGACTACACTTTTCCCAACAAAATCTGTAGTTGAGCATCTGTAACACAAACCTCTAAGCAGGTTAGTTCTGTGGAAACCAGTCAGACCATGTTTGTATTTTTCACACAATTACCAGCTTCAAAATAGCCCACATTTTAATTTTCGGATGGGCAAGGAAACAGGAGGCAGGTTGATTCAATAAGCTGTGAAAATTAAGCTGTAAGTTATACAAATACATTACCATATTTCATCTCTTGCCAGCTAAGTTTCCCATCATACCTGAGTTCTATTCTTTAAAAGATAAAGAGACACATAAATACAAAGTACTAGAAAATAGGTATTTTTTTTGGTGATACACACATGTCAATCAATATAATGAAACACCTTATCACCTTGAGAACCTAAAAGGAAAAGTTATGTGTCTACATATAATATCTACAGTCAGTTACTTGAATAATGTTCATGTTTTCACTATCCTGGAGTCTTGAAATTTGCGATACCATATCATTACAGTCTGCTGAGCAGAGGAATAATCTCAGATGAGAAAAGTGACTTGTGTGGTACAAGTAGAATCATAGGCCGAAATGTAATGAAAGAGGGCAGTTCAAATTTCTATAAATAAGACTGTCAGGGAATAAGAATTAACAAGAAATACTTCTTTGTGGTAAGTGGCCAGAGAAGGTTTTCAAATTAACAAGCTGACACACCTTCTACAAGAACAGGTATGAAGCACCTGACACAACACATTCGTAATTTTCTTGTTGACATGTTGCCATTTAGAATGTGGGGCTGACAGAATCACCAACCCCATTAAATTTGTATTCTGATAACAGATGTTTTTGAAAGAAGCATGCTATGAAAGAAACGTTTGCAAAGTAGAACGTTCAAGAAGTTGGAAATGCTCAGCTGCATGAGGTGAGAAGACTGGACTCCTGCTTCATTCAGTGTGTGACGTGGTTAAGGTACCTGCCTGTCCCACTGCATTTCATTGCAGACGGTCACTTTTTCACAGCAGCTTTATTGCATAATTTGTCCAGTAATTACCCTCAAACTTTCACCATGACAAACAATCAACACTTTACATGAGGAAGATTGTCACAATATAAATTATGGAAAAAATCCTGCATAATCAAAGTTGTTGGTGCAAACCTAACCTAAGCTTCAGCTAAATGTGTCAATGTTCTGATTTAAATGGTTGCAGGAGAACGCAATTAATGGCTTCAGATTCCCTACATGGGCTCTTGCTGTAATGCAGTGTTTTGAGCTCTGTGTAAAATAAAAGGTATGAGCCACATCCAGCTCCATCATTTCCTACGAACAAGAGTTAATATTGTGGGGACACAGGGACTGGGAAACAAAAGAACTACTCTTTCCTTCAGTTGATGTTGCAAGAGGTCTCTTGCCCCAGGGAGCAAGAACTCTCATAGATAGTAACTCCTGCTTGCTGTCAGTCACACTCCAAACTGCTATGAACTCCTGCCACCTACACCGCGTTATGATTTTTCTGATTTATAAAGCTCTCTGTCTTCTGTGGATCTGAACCACCATGACAACTGACGTGGGCTAGGAAACAACGAGCAGTTCCAAGTCGAGAAGGTCATCATGTCTCTGCTCAATTAGTTGACATAGGAGTCACGCAGAGACAGATAAAGAGATGTGTCTAACAGGTGGATTGCACATATTAGGTTGTAGACTGCAGTCCTTTGAAGATTTTTACAGGTTCCTATGGAGTCCCAAGGTAGTTTCTAAGGCATTCAGCTATTCACCGTCCTTTTAATCATGCTCACAGAATCCAATAAGCGTTTTCCTTGTCAAAAGAATAAGATCAGGTTATGGCATGTAACTAGAAAGAAACAAGTAAAATATTATCTATTCGAAGCTTACCTGGTCTGAGCTGACTATGATGGGCTCTCTAAGAACAATCCAGGTGATGCACTCTTCGCAAGGTGGAGTAGTGAAAGACCCATGGTATGTCCAGTAGTCATGAGATTTAGGGAAAAGAACTGAAGGATCGAAGTTTGGGAAAGGAGCTTCTTTCCCCTTAAAAAGAAAAAAAAAATTAAAAAAAAAAAACAAACAGAAAGAAACTAAGCAGAAAACTCTTCAACAGCTCTACTCAAGATTAGGTAAAGATGCAGCTCTGGTATTTTAAGAAACAAAGAGCGACTCCTGTACTTCAAAGGTACGAACTAAGGATACTAAGCACACGTCTACACAATACATGTGTAAAGATAATGCAGTACCAATGCAGTGTAAAGATAAGTGGACTGAATGCCCCTCTCAGCTGGCCCAGAGAAGCATGACACAGCACACAACCCCGTAATGCTGCCTCTTGTACTGAGCTAACTCACGTGAAGCAGCGTCCGGTAGCAATGAGCTTCACTCATTTCTGTGCAAAAATACTCTTCCTTCTGGCCTCCTTTCTTATGGAAACTCTGCTTATCTATTGATTACTGGATTAGCTCACCATATAATGAAGGGAGGCAGGTACTCTGATAATATTTGTGCTAATAACAAAGAAGACTGCCTATGAAATGTACATTGACGGTGAGATTCTTACTGCCTAATATTATCTGAGACACAGATGTCTAGCCCAGAGGTCCTTCAGGCAGCCTATTTCAAGACCAAAAGGACCAATTTCCAAAGGTGCCCTTCTTTTGTCACTGACCACTGAGGGAATAAGACTCCATGCCTATTTTTCAGTTGAGTAGAGTTTGGTGAGATGACTCTTATTTTCACATAATTATAAGGCCCACTAAAGCCAAAGAAGGCTCATATGTAAATGGAAGAAAGGACTTTTCTTGTTAAAGAGAAGCTACCCATCGTTTTATTCACAAGTATATTCTGGCAATGTGGCAGAATAAAATTTGAAAACTGGAAAGTCATGCCTCTTGATTTTTTCTTGTTCTGAGAATTTGCAGCAACCTTCCTACAATGAAAAGCCCAACATTGTTACCTTTGTTTTGATAGCATTTATTTCTTCGAGAATTCTCTTCATCTCTGGTTTAGGAGTTTTCCCTACCTGTGAAGAAGAAAGCACAAACTAACCAAAAAATTCTGCTCAGTTTTCTTCTTTCTCTGATTTTTTTATGTGAGCATCTAAACATGTATCAACTATAAAACTACAATGCACCAACCCAACCTATCAATCTTACCATCTTAGTAAGCTATGTCTTCTGTCTGTACCTCAACAGATATTATGATCCAAATCAGGAAATTATATCAGTACAAAAACTCAGCATCATAAGTAATTTCACAATACAACTATCCCTGTTGACACTGAATTTTGCCTAACAAAGATAAACAACTCTTCAGACAAGTACAGAATTTGGAAGAAGTTTCATTCCAGTCTAAAATCCAGATTTTATTGTCAGATCTACTGTTTGCAATTGCCGATCTCAATGCAGACATCCATCTTTCTGTCTCTAATGAGTATTAATTAAACACGAGAGAGCAAATATTTCAGGCTAAGACTGCATGACCCCCAAAACGTTTTTAAAAAAGGATGAGTTGTATGCATTGTCTGTGAGTTAGTTTTGCCTTGGAAAAAAAAAAAAAATTAATGAAAAGCCTAGGAGCCTTATCTGTCCTTGAAATCAGCCCACGATCAGCAGAGAAGACAGCTGACTGTTATTGGTCAGAGGGCCACGACTGACATCGTGTCCTCAAAACAGGGGCAAATACATCTGGATTTACAGCTTCCACCAGCCACATAGTGACACAATAGTTGCCGGGACAAGTGTCTGTAATTTGAAATAACATGACTCATGCCCTATAACTTGAAAAGCATGCATTACTGAAAGTCAAGCCTTCAATGTGGTACGATCCCTAGAAAATAAATTCAGAGGGGTTTGCTTTTTTAACCCTGTGAGAATAGAAAACTCTATAGTAGCAGTACAAAGAAGGGCTGTGTGCTTCTACTTACTTGCAAAAATATGGCCAAAACAGCTATTCCATCAGTTCTTCTCACAGCATCAAGGTAATTACTGTATTTTGGATTCCAATGTAACAAATGTAGCTGGAAACAAAGAAAAACATGCTAAAAACCCCCCATTATTAAACAGTAACCCATCAGAGGCTGAATTTAGAATTCCGCATATACATGGGAGAGTTTGGGGCAACAAAGAATAAGGACTAGGCCTTCAAAAAAAAAAAGGGACAGCAATTCATATATGAGTTACATCAGCCATATATTACCATTTGCATTAAAATAAACTCTAAACATCTTAATACAGAAATTGCAAAAAAAGAACAGAAACCTTCTCTGAAAGCTGAAGAACACAAAAAGGATGCTCAAGTAAGCAGGTAGAACATGCAGTTCAGAAGTCATCTGCTGCTGATATGTGATTCATTTCCATTTGGCTTTCAAATTACATCAATTCTAGCAAAGAATCCATGTGAATGTAAGCTTTGTATATTATTAGTCTGCAGTTTTCATCTTCCCTTACAATCCTATAGTGGTAGAAAATCAAGGTACCACGTTCTTCCTCCTTTCTGTTGCTACAATTTTATACTTCTGCTATAATACTACACTTTCAGACTACTGTTTTAGTAAGTTTGCATTGTTTTTCAGTAATTCAGTCATGCCGTCCTATGTTTCAAGCCATGTTGGTTTGAGAACATGGAAACTTTCGTTTCAGAGTATTTTTCTTTCCTTATGCTGTGAGAATTACTTCAACCCAATTCACATTTATGAGGATTGACGGGAGTTAGAAGAAAATGTGACATAAATAAAGAACTCCTTGCAAAGCAGACAAATGACAAATTTTGTCCCATCTGAATGATAATGACAAATGTTACTTTACACCCTAAAGTAAAAAGTATTGAGTCTTACCTCTCCTGCATATCTCACTCCATTCACAACATGCTCAGAGCCATGGTCATCAGATGAACCCCAATGGAAGTGAAGCTGACGCAGCCTGAAGACTCCTGGAAGTGGCCCACCTCTCAACACTGCAATTGATAATCTGCATCAGCATTAGATTCGGGTATCTTCCATTTTTTAAAAAAGAAATACACATATATAAAATATTTACATACATATTTACTGTACAGATAGTCTACGTTCTGAGAGTGCTGAGTACCTCTTGGAAACCTGCACTGATTTCAGCAGCACTTCAGGCAACCATCTTCAGCTGTATCCACTTACAGGCAGATGAAAATTATTTGTGTCTAGATCTCATTAAAGCCAATAGAGATCATTGGTTTAATACAGCTGCATAAATGTGCATCTAGTACCTTCTGGGACATGACAAAGACACCAGGACAGGACTGGAAGATGTGATACAGGATCTGTAGAACAACTGCATTTTTCTAAAGCAGTATCTGGAGGCAAGGTGAAATACGTGAGGTTATCAAAAAGAGGCATGAGATGCCTCTGTTTGAGTAACTGAGTTAAGACCAAATTAGAACAGTCAAGCCTCTAGAGTACTTTTGCTTGCCTTAAGGTAGACACTCAACAGATAGTGACCTGAATTGCCCCTTCAACTCCATTAAGTGTGACTCCACCTCTGTGCACTAGAATGGGAGTTCACATACGTAAGCCACCTACATTTAAAAGTCCACATAAGGCACATATATTTAGGTGTCTTAATTTCCCCCAAATTCCTTCTAATATCTACCTATAACAAAGCACACAAAAATAGCCATTATTAATATGAACTACTGAAGTGCTTGATGATAAACAAATTCCCACAAAATGCTACAAATCTTACTGCAGGCTATGACTTGTTTGGTTAAACACCTATGAAATTACTGATGTTGCTTCTGCTATAATGGCTGCTCCCTCTGGCTATGGAAGAGGAGAAAGAAAACAGTAAATGAGCCAGAAAAGCAACCACTGAGAATACAAACTTATTTTCCTAGAGAAAAGGTCAACCTGTGATGAATAATACCCTGTATTCTAAGTAATCGTAATATTTTTACATTATGTAGGTGTATTATGTAGGTGTATTTGAAGGTGGTGTATTTGAAAGGATCTCACAATAAAAAGGGAAGAACTTCTTCACATTCACCACATACTAGTTAATATTCAATTCTCATTCACTTTATTTGGAGACAAATTACAGCATTCCTATAAACCATTCAGGAATTCTCAAGAACAGATCTTTATATGCTAGAGAAAAATATCCCTAAATCTAAAAAGAAAAGGAATGAAATCCACGATCACCTCAAGAAATAAAGTACTAAGATTATTCTTCTACTGAACATTAAAAGCAAGCTGTTACTCTCAACAAATTCCTTTTACTTGTTTCCACAGCCAGTGCAGACACGGTAACACTAGTAGCTGCCAAGGCCATCAAATCTCCATTAAAATAGATCTGTAAGACCAAATAATCCAGTTTAAAGTAAAAACGTGTCATTATTTCCACTGATGGGCCCTTAGCAGACATTTTCAGTTGGGCGTTAGGTGAAGCTCTGCATCACCTTTTGTCAACACATTCCTGCTTCACTCTTCTATAAATAGACAGTAGCTTTTACTTAGCGCTCTTTAAGCGGACAGAATGATGCAAAGACTAAGATACCTATAAACCAACATCTTCTGAAGGACAAAAAGGTGCTTTCTTTCTTTTAATTGCAGGCGTGTAGTATAAACCATAGAAACACATGAAATGACAGTGTAAGTAAAGGAAATTTCCTTATGTCAGTAAATGAAATTTCCCTATGCTTTAGAAATAGTAACAAGAAATAAGTTCTCCGATATCTAAAACATTGAAAGTCCCAAACTATGTCTACATAGCTCAATGTTAGTAAAAGAAAACCTTATTTTTTTTTAAACATGTGGCTTGGATAAATGCTAAAGGTATCTTTATCCTCTTGGGCTTTTGTTTGCAGAAAATACTAACCCCAATAAATACAAACCATATACCAGTTGGAGAAAGAATATGAGGGTAAAGTTCATAAAAGGAACCATGGTATTTTTAAACTGTTTTTGAGTTGTATTGAAATACAGCTACATTTATTTCCAGCAGGGAATTATTCTAACAATTATTACATAGAAAGTGTTCACCTTAAATTTCTGAGACTCCCAGTTCTAGGGCTGTGATGGCTGTTTTCCTACCACAAAACACTTCTGAAAGGATGCTTTTCTAGAAGGCCCCATGACTCATTCTGAGCTTGTGTGTGTGACACCGCATCAAGCCAAAAGCAAGAGTTTTAAAAAAAAGGAGCCTGCAGACTCTCTCCCCGATATATGGGCAGCCAACTTTTCTCTTAGTCCTCTGAAATACTGCCTTTTCCCATGGCTAGCTGAATGGCTGGATTTACTTTGGAATATTGGAAACGTGGCATTTCTGTTCCTTTCTCTGCTCTACAGGAAGTAGCAGGATGGCCACCACAAACTTAACAAAACGTAACTCTCTGAAATTTGCTGTCATCATAGTAAGGTGGCAGTTCAAGCGAAAAAGCTCCCCTTTTATTTGATCCATCATAAACTGAGCGCGATGAGATAGAACTACCAAATAAAAGAATGTGTTTTTTTCCACTCCACTTTACCTTAGTTAGCAGGGTGTCATTAACAACAGAAACGTCACAAGGTTTTGAAATAAGTCCTTCCACTTGCTGAGCAGCTTAGATAGGGGTCTGGTTGTTAATCCGTGTTAAAGTCAATTGTCATCTATCCTCACTAAAGTAAAACCAACAAAGTTATGCTTATACAAACTCCTACCCTGTTTGCTGCGAAGACATTTTGTGAAAGCCAGGTGGAAAAACACAAGAAGCAGTAAACAAACACAGCTCACCTCATGTGTCTATAAACATAAGAACTAACTGTTCTTACAAGATTTATGATACTCACATCCTGCCAACTCCAAAAAATGAACTGGTAAACCACAATGAAATTAAATTAGTATGGTATTACTGCATGACAATTGAAAAAGATATATTACCTTTCTTATGCTGCTTTATAACGGAATCTAACAGTGCACTATAAAACCCACAGCTTTTTAATACCAATGCCACATTTTAGATGTTATACTCACAAGAGGATCTCTGTACTGAAACACTGGCTAACTGCAGGGAAAAAAGGTATTTTCCTAAAAGCTTTTAGAACATTCTACACGGTTCTCAATTAAATTTTTTTAGGTGAACACTGAACTTTGCTGCCTTTTGTAGTAGGCAGGAGAGCCGTTGGGTGGCAAGTACCACAGCTACACAAGCACTGAGATTTAGCTGGGCTATTTTTATAATGCCAACTGACTTGTTCCAGTGTAAAATCAGTACACAAAATGTTAAGTAACTCTTCGCAAGAACCAACCAAAATATACGTGTCTATGGAGAAACTTCCCTCAGTTTAAATTGAAGTTACTGGGGTTTGTCACTGTTTTAGAACCAGTCAACAAGTTAACGTTTATTCACCAGAAGTTGATCATCAAAATCTCATTTGCAAAGATAAAATGAGATTTCCCACAAAGGGGTACTCTAGGAAATGCTGTCACAAGCGCTCGTCATGCTAAAAGAGACCGATAAGCGACAAGCTTTCACTGCTTATAGTAACGGTATCTTTAATGTTTTTGTTCATCATCCACTTCCAAAAGCACACATTGCTTTGACAAGAAATTGTAAGATTCTGCAAACAGGTAACCTTGTAAGAAAGCTTGCCTGCACTGAGGTACTCCAAGCCCTTAAATGTCAGTACAAAGAGAAGTAGGAATCTGTTTGGCTGATGAATCTCCACAGAAAGTGTCAAGGAGATAAAAAACCACCAGACAAAGTAAGGAGATGAAGGAAGGCATCTATTTGACATAGCCTTAGTGTATCTCTCCCCAGCTGCTGTGTCTGGGTTCCAGTACAAGACTTATTATGTATCTTTACTGTTTATTAAATGATTGAATGATTTCATCTATCCACAGGTATTATAAAGAAAGCCATAAGAGAGTCATAAACTGTAAGGAAGTCACAAGCTACAGATCTCACATAACATGATGACAATGATCCCACCAGCTAGGTGGTCTCAGGACACTTCTCTGGCACAAATATTTTTGGAATTTAGAAGTCAGTGGACTCTCCCAGTAGAAATAAGATTGCAGCCTAATTCAGAACAAAACCAGAGTCACTGCTGGATCTAAATGAGTATCTGAATTGCCATTCAGGCCAAAAAACATAGACATCATAGGCTGCCAAAGCACTCAAGTTCTGGTATGGGTTTTATTGTGGCCATCACAAGGTGGCACAACTACCCTGAAGGTTCTGATTTCAGCTCCCAGATCTTCCCTGGATTTTGAGACTCCAGCCTCCACCTGCAATGATTTTACAGTGCTTAAGGTCTTTCTTCCACCCAGATATAGTAAGACAGGCAACCAAGTCCACAACAGTATGTTAACTGTCACAGAAAGGCAGCAGAGGCACAACACAGCTCCTAAAGCAAATGTTTGTCATCAAAGCCTTCAACTGTATACCAGATTATTAAAGTCAATGAGACTTTATAAATAGTTGGAGATAAATTCTCCAATTCCTTCCACTAGAATAACTCCAAAGATAACAGCAATAAGGCCTTTTTCAACATAATATGTGAATTACATTGGATGGCCCTTTTTCTGAAAGCTTCTCTCTTACCATTTGAGTTTAAGAAACTGTCCCCATTGTGATATTCAAAGTATTCCTGACAGAGAAGACACAATGGAAGTAGAACTCTGAGACATCCAAAGTAATTAATTTTATCACTCACCTTTGCAACTTAGTCGGCAATCTATTTCATCTACAACTAAAAAAACTCTAGATGTAACTATAGGTACAGGTATGACCACTCTGAAAAAGTTAGGAAAATAAAGGAAGCCCTTAGTTTTCTGCTTAACTCAGAAATAATTCAGCGTGATTGATAGAGCAATAGAATGTCTTTGCTCTAAAGGGACAAAAGCTTCATTCCTATATGACTGCTATTACATATGTATGTATTATGCAGCAGGTGGTTCCTTTACACAAAAATTAAGTCACTGTACATATCCTTAAAAACTTAAAACATGCTCCAGTCAGTAGGAGTATGCAGAGTGGAATTTGTCCTGCAATTAGCATTATGTTAGAGAAGGAACACCACCCACAGACTCTGCAGGCAATGGTATAACAAAGGAGACATAACAATAAACACTGAATGTTTCTTGCCTTCAAAGAGTTGAGAAATACACCTACTTTTTTTCCAGTGAGTCACTTTTTATTTATGAGATAAGAACACAACAGTTATTAAGCAGTTCATCTGAAAAAAAATTCAGAACATGCCAAAACTTTCTGCTCTTTGCAGCCACAGTGCTACATCCATGCTGTAGATCGCTATGACCAACACTCCCTGAGTAATTATAATTCTAATTACTTTGACATTTATGCAGAAGATGGGACCATTGATATAGTTGATGCTGCTCCAACAAATAAGAGATGGCAAAAAATGTTAAGTAACGGTCATGGAGGTCTTCTCACACGCCACAGCGACTTATCTTTACTGATGTATTGTGTTATCTGACAGTAATAAAATTTTTATTCAAATAACACTAAAGATTCCCCCTTCTCTAGAAAAGTAATCAAACTCTTGGCTTCATAGTCATCTGTGAATTTTGACAGTGTATTAACTAGTCCAGCTCACATACATGTTGAGTCTCCGTTTTCATGAAACCCGTCATTCATTAAAAAACCATTATGTTAATCCAGGGCTGTAGATATTTAAGATCAATCAACCTATTAGTAAAATTCTTCCTGGTAGCTATAGCTGTCAACCCTAGTTACATTGTAACAGAAACTGGAAGATTTAATGCAGTTAAGACATAAATTTGTACACTGTGGAAGACAGGCTTTTCAATATTTTACTGAAATTGATATTTCTTTTTTCTTTTCTTACCGTCCTACATACTATAAATAATAATATCATTCTGTTGACCTTGATACAAGAATATAGAGTGAGGTATGCATTTGATTTTCCCTTTTTATCTCAGTACTAATGCAATTTCATACTTCTTTCAGTAATGTTTTTTCCTTTGAAATATAGCCAACAGTATTAACATGAAACGTCAGTGGTTCTGCCAACATGAACTAAATATTTCTAGCACCTGTTACACAGAACAGACATTTATCTTCAAAATATACAACCCCACTAACTCTTAAAAGCTATGCATTATATATGCAGCACACTGCATGCTGTCATAACGACGAGTGGATAGAAGATTTTGGACATTAAAGCTGAAACACTGGAATTTCTCAGTCCTATAATCCTCATTAAGCCAAAATATCAGGAATGCCAAAGGGAGTTTTTAACTGATTAAACCCCACAACTTTGTGGCAACACCTGGTTCATTACTTCATTTATCAGAAGTTATATGGGTACAGTTTTCAAATATTGTACCTTCAGCCATATACACAGTTAAAAATGTTCTGCTGGGCATCTCAAATAGCCTTGAATGGAGGAATTCAGCCCTTGTAGATAAAGCCTGGACTCCATGCTCCTGGAAAGCAACACAACTGCAATGGCTTTGGCAAGTGCAGAGATTTACCTTAGACCGTAATTCATCCTGCACAAGCTTCTTTGCAGCTCTCCCCATCCCCTAGGGTTTTACCTTTGGGCTTTTAAAGTAGTCACAGGCCTCTTCCACCAGTTGTGCAGTTCACTGGAGTCACAGAAACCTGTACGTCACATGCAGGCTGTACGCAGAGACCTTCTGACAGGCATGAGCTTTCAGAGCACACCCTGCTTCCAGAGAATCCCTGATGTATAACGACAGCTTGAGATGAAAACGAAACTAACCTGATCTATCGAAAGAATCATCAAATACAACTCGGCAGGTTTTCCCATTATTGAGGATGGTCTTAGCTGAACCAGGATCATAACTAGCAAACCATGGCAGTAGGGAGGGATCATAATGCACCTCTTTGTTATTGATTTCAATAGGCGACTGATGGCGTCCTTTGGCAATCGGGTAATTTTTGTGCCAGTGATCCGGTCCTGGAAAACACACAGAGAAATATCTTGAAAACCTTTTCCAGCTAGGTGTGAACTATACTTGACTCCAATAAATGCAAGCTTGGCTTTGCTTAGCTGTAGACCATCAATAAATATTAACAAGTAGGTTACTAATCACCTGGTTGTCAGTCATGACCTGTCAAGAGTTTAATTGTATAAAAAGCAATTAGATCCTTGCAGTTGGAATACTAGATACATACAAGGAAGAAAATTTCTGCAGCGAGGGTGGTGAAACACTGGAAGAGGTTGCCCAGAGAGGTGGCAGATACCCCATTTCTGGAAACTTTCGAGGTCAGGTTGGATGGGGCTCTGAGCAACTTGATCTAGTTGAAGAAATGACTGCTTATTGCAGGGGATTGGAGTAGATGATCTTTTAAGGTCCCTTCCAGCCCAAGGTGGAATGGTTCTACTGCAAGGCTGAACCTAAACTCTCACAGCAACCTCAGGACTTAAACTATAAGGAGACTGACACTACACCAAAGAAGGAAACTAGAGGTGTATACTCCCAAGTCCAGCAGCAGCTAGAAATATGATGGGATATACCTAAATATGCTTTGAGCAATCTGGTCTGGTGGGAGATGTCTCTGCCCAGGGCAGGAGGGGCTGGAACTCAATGCTTCTTAAGGTCCCTTCCGACCCCAACCATTCTGTGAATCAAATGTGGCCTCGCCTACCCGTCTGGCCAGAGAAAAGACCACTGCTAAAGAAGACGAAATGCAGATTTCATGATTGTCGTGGTTTACCAGGAACCCCATGTGGGAAAAGGCCTGGGACGCAAGGGCCGTGCTGTCGTGAGCAGGGACAACAGGCCGCCCAGCCTTCCCACCTCAGCCACGGGGAAGGGCCGGTGGCCTCAAGCTGGATTTTAAAGCTCCACCACATTTTTAAGTATCTTTTTAGACTCTTTTCAGCCGTTGCCAGTGAGAGGACAAGGGGTAAGGGGCATAAGCTGGAACATAGGAGGTTCCACTCAAATATGAGAAAAAACTACTTCACAGTGAGGGTGGCAGAGCCCTGGAACAGGCTGCCCAGGGAGGTCGTGGAGTCCCCTCCTTTGGAGATTTTCAAGACCCACCTGGATGTCCTCCTGAGTAACATGCCCTAGCTCTGGGCAATCCTGCTTCAGCAGGGGAGTTGGACTAGATGATCTCTATGGTCCCTTCCAACTCTAAAAAAATTCAGTGAAATTAACGGCAGGAAAACCCACCTTCCTTCCGCTCGGAGGGCCCCTTCCACCAGCTTTGCCTCTTCCCCACCGGCGAGGGGCCGCCCAGCCGGCCGCCCTGAGCCCACCCCGGCCCGGCCCGCCGGGACCCCCTCTTCTTCCCCTCCGGCAGCGGGGACTCCCCGTTTCGCCCGGGGTTTTAATCCCGGAGCCGCTGCGGAGGGAGAGGGAGCCGGGCCGGGCTCCACTCACCGTTGTCGCCGTCGTAGCCCCAGGGGTAGTAGTTGGGGTTGATCATAGCGGTGCCGCCGCGCCTCAGCCTCCGCCGGCGGCTCTGGCAGGACGGCGGCCTCCTCTCACGGCGGCTTTTTATACACTCCCGCCAACTCCATGCCCGGAGGGGACGGCAGGGCTCCGGCCGCCGGGGGGCGGGGAGAGCCGCCCGGTCTCACACCGCCCTGCCTCACACCCCCCGCCGCCCCTCCGGCTGAGGGGAGCTTCTCCTCAGAGCCGGGGGTCCCGCTGAGGGGGTGGTCCCGGCGTGGGGCTGGGGGAGCCGGCGTGGGCGCTGGGGGGTGCGGGGAAAGGGGCCCAGCCGGGGTGGTGCTGGGGAAGGCCTGGTGAGGGGCGAGGGGCTGCTGGAAAGGGGATATAGAAAAGCATGAACGAGGCAGCTACAGGTGATGTAGGAATATTTTTCAAATCCTAATGAGGTACACACACTGAGGCGGACGGGCGCATAAACCGGGAAGCTTAACCTGTTTCGGAGGCTGGATGGACAGGTTACAGGGAGGGTGGCTGGACTGCAGGACAAGAGCCAGGGTCCTGCATTTCGGTCACACCAACCCCCTGCAGCGCTCCAGGCTGGGGGCAGAGTGGCTGGAGCTGCCCGGCAGAAAAGGACCTGGGGGTGTTGGTGGACAGCCGGCTGAACAGGAGCCAGCAGTGTGCCCAGGTGGCCAAGAAGGCCAACACCATCCTGGCCTGTGTCAGGAACAGGGTGGCCAGCAGGAGCAGGGCAGTGATGGTGCCTCTGGACTGGGCTCTGGTGAGGCCTCACCTCCAGGGCTGGGTTCAGTTTTGGGCCCCTCACCACAAGAAGGACGTTGAGGGGCTGGAGTGTGTCCAGAGGAGAGCCACCAAGCTGGGGAGGGGTCTGGAGAACAAGTCCTATGAGGAGAGGCTGAGGGAACTGGGCATGTTTAGTTTGGAGAAGAGGAGGCTGAGGGGAGACCTCAGTGCCCTCTACAACTCCCTGAAACGAGGGTGTAGAGAGGTGGGGGTTGGCCTCTTCTCCCAAGGGAATAATGCCAGGAGCAGAGGAAATGGTCTGAAGTTGGGGCAGGGAGGTTTAGATTAGATATTGGGAAGAATGACTTTCCTGAGAGGGTGGTCAGGCACTGGAACGGCCTGCCCAGGGAGGTGATGGAGTCGCCATCCCTGGAGATATTTAAGAAACATGTAGACGTGGCACTTCAGGGCATGCTCTAGTGCCTGAGATTGTTGATTTGTGTCTGTGGGGTTTTTTGTTTGTTTTTTTTTGTGGTGGGACTCGATGATCTCAAAGATCCCTTCCAGCCACGAAGATTCTGAAGATTCTGTGATTCTGACTTTTTGTGGTTGTTTCTAGAAAGCCTGGTAGCCCTGTGACCACATGGGGTTAGGAGAGGTTGGTTCCCTCCCCTCCCCGCCCCCGAGGAACCCCCCACGGCAGTGTGTTTCCCACGCGATGCGCAGCACAGCCCTGGTCCGGAGGTCAGCTGGGGATGAGGGGACGCGTCCAACAGCTTCTGCCTGGGGATGGCTGTCACAGGTTCACACCCTTCCCTATGAAATTCCCACATACACCCTTGGGTTCCAGCATGGCTCCCTGCTGCGCCGTCTCCCATTGCCTTCATAAACAGCTTCCCTGCAAAAATTCGGTAGCGTGAATTGCCCCGGCCTTTAAAAAGGTGCTGCTTCCTGCTGCAGAGATTCTTGGAAACTGGAAACCATTATACTAGCTGAAAATCCACTTCCCGCCAGCTCCAGATAAAATCTTTATTATCAAGTTAAGCATAGGCTCTGTTTGTTTTGCTTCAGCTCTAGTTCTCTTATTTAGCGGGGTGTTATGCATCGAATTGCACTTAAAATGGTCTGCATACTTGTTAGCGTGCACGCGTTCTTTATGTGGCTCGCATGTGATACACAGAAATCAAATGGCTTCTAAAATATATTTGTTGTTCTGACACATAGAGCATTGCCAGGCGAGATAGAGAAGACAAGTCTTAGCACGAGGAGTGTGAAACGGATGAGGGACTGACTAGGCAGAAGAGAAGACGTTGGACTGCAAGGCGAATTACTGTGATTTAAATTTTAGTAGACTTTCTGAATAAGAAGAAGTGAGTTTATTTAATTTGATAGTAATGAAGTGGGGACAAAAGTACAAGGTGGTTAAAGAAAAGTGCAAATGCTGGAAGCGTGGGGCTGTTGTACAGAAAAGTCCAGTACCCGTGAACACTCTATGATACAGTGTGTGAGATTCAGTAGCAGAAAGTGCAACGTGGTGGTCCTGAATCACGGTCTTGGCTGGCGTATATTTTCTGATCTGAAATGGAAGTGAAAGAGAAGGAGGAAGAGTGGCATTCGTTGGTCATAAAATGTCAATAAGCATTACCAGGCAGGACTTGCTCGCAAAAAACCAGGCACAAGCCATGGGCATGTCACTGGAGCTGGAGAGACTGGTATGACCTCCTCTGAAACAGGTCTGTTGTCCTCGTAAAGCTGAATTAGGATGAATTGGAACAGGTGCGGGGGAGACAAGGGGAACTAAAAAGCCTCTTTTACGAGAGGAGACTATAAAGGCTTAGTGTGCTTTGCATAGCGAACAAACAGTAAGGGAACTGACAGCTGTCTGTATATACAAATCATCAGAGAAGTAAACACCAAGACACCAGAAGACAGCTAAAGAGCAATGTCAGCCAAGGAACAGCTACCCAAGGCATTCCAGTAACTTTGCAATATTAAAAGTGGAGACATCAACAAGGCAGACAGAAGCTGTGTATTCATGCCTAACAGAGCACATACTATTTCCCACCTCTTCCTCAATTTTCATTTCCATTTCCCACCACCCTCTCACTGCCATCACCCACAGACAAGTCTCCAGCTCCAGAGCATCTCCCCGAGACTCAGCACACTTGCCACTCTTCCAGATGGAGCGATGCTGCAAACATGACCACAGCCTATCTGTAGTAACCCAGGACTACTAAATGCACCTCCATTTCCAGTCCAACATTTGTTCAGATGGAATCCAGCTCTCTTCACTTTTTTCCAGTTTCTCAGTATATTTTTATAAAACCGGCTTTCTCTTGCTCCTGAAAACCAAATTAGTGTTAAGTCAGGGAAATCATAATGAGCAAATGTCTCTGGGAAGAGGAGAGGAAAAGAAATAAGAAACTGAGTTCTGGTTCCTCCTCTGCTCATGCACTGAAGTTGATCAGTTGGTCTCACCTGTGACTTATAAAGCTTCCCCGCTCTCCCCATTATTCCAGTATGTGCCCTGCACCCACCAAAAGAACATCCTTGCCCAGCCCAAAGGAGAAGGATGACAAGAAGGCCTGGACAAATCCCATCTCATCTCATATCTCATCTCATATCTCATCTCATCTCATCTCATCTCATCTCATCTCATCTCACCTCATCTCACCTCACCTCACCTCACCTCATCTTTTACATTCACTCCAATTTAAACAAAGACTGTTCTAGATGAACTCCTTCCAGAATGATTTTTTAAAAAGATTTTATGAATATGTCACAGAATTGTTAAAACTCCCCCAAATCAAATTTGAAGGCTTATCACAATTTCACACCTGCATCAGGACAGGAATCATGCCAGTGACGTGTCAACCACAGGGCAGGTAGTTTAAAAGCCTGGCAGGACATAAGCCAGTTTTGTGCATAAAGGCATCACTTGTGCATGCCAAATCCTGGAAGACTCCCATATGGAGGAGAGGCCTTACTACCAACAAGATCTGCAATGAAGTGAGTATGGAAACTAGTAAACATCATGGGTAAACAATGACAGAGATTAGAGTATTTTTAAATAAAAACAGTGAATGATATAAACCAATCTGGGGCTTGGCATGGACTATTTTAACGTGTTACCTTAGCTATCACGATTGTTTTCGGTATCAGTGCTAATTCATTTAAAGCTAGTCTCCTTTAATACTCTTCCCAATATCTGTAGTTGCACTCAGAGGAAAAACACTGTTCACTGATAGTCACTTATCCATATCTGAAAATACATATTTTGATGATAAGGACAACAGTGAAGAAAGAGGGGGAAAAAAAATCAAATCCACCCACAGTAGATGTTTGTTTTCACTGTTTTAGAGCCATTAGTAATTTCTAAGCTACAGCCTCATCCAGTTTTCTTAATGAATAATCTAATGTATAGCACTGTGTCTTTTACGCCTGCTTAAATGGACACATTTGAGGTTGTCCTTTACTGCCTGGGTAGGAAGACTCAGTAGATACTGAAATTTCAGTCCTGAGCTCTAAGACACATACAGCATTTTTCCAGAGTCACTGCTTGTTCTGAACTCCCTGGCATTTAGACAACCTGAAAGGGTCTGTGGAAGGAAGGAAGAAGCAGTCTAGGAAAAAGATTTAACCTTAGACACTTTAACTTAGACCTTTAAATCAAATAATTCCTGAACATGGCCTAAGTTCCCTGCATGCTACAGACAAGAGAAGTGCTTCAAGCAAGTATACAGACGGTGTAGAAGACAATAGTTGAAATTAAATTTGGTATAAAGTGGGGGCTTTCAGAGAGCAAAGTTATATTCACCATTGGACAACAACATATCCCAATCTGCCGCAACCCACAACGCGATATACTCAGCTATGTTTTCAATTCAGAGACTATTGGATTCACTGAAATACGTTTTCGGGCAATATGTCAATAAATTCTTTTAAAGTATGGTTTAGTTATAGAAGAAAAATAAGCAAATACATTATATATATTAAAATGCTTTCTATGTGATCTCTAAGGTGCTTGAACAAAGGTTTTCCTCCCTAATATTGACATTTCAATGAGCAAAATGCTCAGATATGTACATTCCCTGGGAAATTCTGAGAGGCCATTCAGGATTTTTGTTCCTATACCACAGATTTTCTCTATATGCATTGCTGAGAATAACATTACTTCATCATTTTTAAAAAGGGTGCTTTTATATTTGACAACAGAAGATATTTCCTTTGGATGCCAGCGAGGCTCCTCCTTTCTTCTGAAAATGCATATTATCCACACATATATTTATAGGTTGTATTACATCTTAAAGTTATTATTGTTGGTATTTGCTCTTATATAATAGTAGCAGGCAGAAGACCTATCATGCTAGATACTGTACAAACATTTCATAAGGCCTTCTTCAAAGGCCTGAGAGACAGATGGGAAACAGGCAGGCAGAGAGGAACACTGAGATTCGTTCATAATTATGAAGAAGAATATATGAGACAGTTAGAAATAGAATTTCAGGATTCTTGGTGATTCCTCCCATGCACAAAATCACTTCCGAAAAATGTTGTTGTCCTAATTTCTTGATGACATACAGAAATTTATTTCAGGGCAGACAATGGGTGACAATTTGGTGGGTCCCATCTGTGTGTTTTAACTAATAAATCTGTTGCTGCCTTAGATAATAGTAAAATCAGGTTTACAAAAGATATAAGACAGACTTGGTCTCTAATTTAAAATCGATTTAAAGAATAATAGTCGAGTTCAGAGATGAAAAGCAGTCAAGAAGTGAGGTTAAAATTCCCCAGACATTTATCCATAAAAAAAATAAATTAAAAAGGCAAATTCAACGCACAAAATCCTATAAATTTTCTAGTTAGATAGCATTACAATGTTACTGTAAGTATTACCCAGATGGCAAATACACTGAAATAAAAGTCTCCATTCAAGAGTGGAGCAATCCGCTCATGTGTGCTCTGGCACCGAGGCTTAGAAGAGAAAGAATTTGACCTCATCTCTTCATAAAAGCAAAATCTGAACATGTCTGCTGTGAAATTCCCACAATTTGGTGGCTCCTCTCTACTAATGTATACTTTATATTTAGCTTACTTTGAGCTTAAACTGTAAGTCTAAAGTGAAAAGGACTAGTCAAATGTTAAACAGGTGATTAAGTTTACCAGGATAATTTTCTAAATGTTCTACAGACCATTTATTCTCAGTCCTTGCTATTAACTGATGTGATAAAGTTCTTAGTCTTAGGATCCAAATACACATAAGAAAAATCTGGAGGAGAAATCCACAGACTTTATAAACTTAAACAGCAGTCACACTTCCCAGTCTAAAATGCCCCAGCTCTCACTCCTTCTCTGACCGTGTTTCCTACAGCATGTCTTTATCAGAAGACATTTATGGTTCAAATGCCTATAAATATGCCATTAAATGGTTTGGATGTAAGACTAACCTGAGCGCTTTTAGAATTACGGTCCAGATCCTGCCCCTTACCTACCTTTTTAGAAGGACTGAAATATATCAGAACTGAAATAGTTCTGCAGTAGCTAGTGAGAGGCAAAGTCCTGGGACAGAAAGCGCAGCATGAATCCGCATTCCTTACATGTCATGGAGAAGTGCTCAACAAAAGCATCCTCTGTGCCAGTAAACTAAAAACTCTGAGGAACATGGTGGGAGGGTAGATCTGCAATTGTGAGGATCCATCAGCCAAAGCCTTGATGCTACTGATGGTGGTGAGGACAAAGATACAAAAATTACTTCCAGAAATAGATAAGGGGTTGTGTTTGCTCATGTTTCATAACACACTTCTAGAGAGAGGAGGAGGTTGCCATTTCTAGCAACCCTGACATAACGATTCCTCCCAAATGACTTTATTTAAGCTTTGTTCAAGGGACCAGGAATTAGTGCAAGATCCTTGACTGATTATCAAACTATCACCTGTAGATATTGTTTCCATCACTCATGGTTATTCACTTTTCCTTACAGATCCATTAACCCAAGAGTGTGTAGTCTCATTTTGAACAAGTACAAGAATAATTCCAGTTCAAAGAGCCAAAGGCACATAGTTGGCCAACGGATTTAGGTTGGGCAGTTATATTTACTTCTCATACGTATGCTTGGACTTTACACTTCAGCTAGATATTTTTCCACATTATACTAATCACCATTAAAACTAGGGCTTTGTCAGGAAGGGTGAAGAAATTATTTGAAGCTTATTCATTTGGGTCCAAGGCATGCAAAAAAATGTTTTAATAAAAGGCTATGTACATTCAAAGTATCAGCTTAAGAGTTACTCTATTTCTCAGTAGCATAATTGTGTCTTCATTCCTGGATCTAGACATCTGCATTTCCTGAACTCATCAAATCTGAATGTTTGAATTTTTCTTTCATTACAAATGTAAAGCTATTCACATATTTCACAGAAATCTCAGCAATTTTCCCATATTGACATTTTGCTGAGAATATGAGAAAGAAGCTATGAAGCTATGGCACTACCCAGCCACACAGAGGGTCAAATTATAGAGCCAGTTGAAAGATTTTTAAAGTATAACCATAGAAATTAATGCCATTGCCGGCCTCCTTTCATAACAAAAGAGTAAAGTTTGGGAAATTCCTGTGGTACTTTTGTAATTCCTGTTATGAGGTCGAGAAAGAACCAGCTCCTGCTGCATTAGGTTATTACAGGATTTTCATTCAAAGAATCTTGTTCCTTGCTTGTTTTCCTTTCAGAACTCGGTGAAGAAAAGAAATATAAAGAGTGCTTGAGAAAGTCCACTATTAAAACAGCAAAATTCCTTCTTCCATTACAAGGCAGATCAGACTTAACTTTCATCACATGCTGCCACTTACGTAGTGTATCCTGACACCAGATTTGGATTTTTCATATAAACACTGCTGCATATGGCACCTTTAATTTAACTGTTTTCCCCCAGCAGTAAGTATTTCCTTTATTCTTTGCCTCTTCCTCCTTATCCCTACGTTGTTTGTACGAGGGAGAACAAGGCAATGGAAGAGCATTGCTTTTAAGAGCTGAACCTTTGCCAAAAGACTGTGCTTACCATGGCCGTGCTTACTTCTCCAGGCTTATATCTATATTTGTAATACTGAATTGCTTCTGCAAGAGACTGAGAATGCTAACTCACCCATTTACAACTGTTTCACCCTCCAAAGAAACTTTTGATGCAGTATTTAGAAAATGGAATACAGAGCAGCAGGAACAGATAGGAGATCTGTGGGAAAGGTATCTAACCTGTCTCTGGTTCCCAAATTATAAGCCATGAGACTACAGCAGGTGTTTCACACCATCTTCAGAGGTGGCATCCAGAGCCTTTAAATGTGAACTTTGGTGGTAAGGATACACAACAGCTTAAGCAGAAAGAATTTGAGAGCTGAAGGTCCCCTGCTTCTAAAGAAAGCTTATCTAAAGAAAGTTATCTATAAATTTATGTAAAGGAAGATGCACATATGCTTCAGTTATTTGACCTTTATTGAATATAAACACATGCACACCCCACCCCAAACCTTGAAAATCAGCTGGTCACATTCAGAAAAGTAGTTGGCTTAAGAAATATTAAGTAGAAAATATTTTCTCTTTTGTCATTTCATTATTGTAACTCAGCATACTGGTGTAGTGATGATAAAATGTAGGTAGAAATGATACCGTAAGGATTTCCTATTTTGTCTCCAAAAATAATTGAAAATATTTGTGCTGGTAATTACATGATCTTTTAAGGGAATGAATGAAGTACTGCTTTTCAAAAGGATATAGTCAGAAAGTGTCATATTAGTTTCGTATCTATACGGGAGAAGGTCCAAAGGGGATAAAATCCCAGTATTTTTGAGCTGCTAGGAAATCCCTCTTACTGAACTGATGTTGAGCTCCAGTGCTACAGGTATTTGTACACTAGGCGTGTTATTCAGTAGATAACACATAAGCACAGAAGCAATTGAGTAAAAAAATGAGGGAGATGTCTTGCTGACAAAAGGCAGGCATTTTAGGACATGCCAATAAGCTTGTCTAAAGCTAGCCTGGATAGATCCAGCCTCAGGACTGCAGTTATTTCAAAAATGTATTGGGATTGGCATCACATAAGCCAGTTGGCCATGATGACATCACCTTGGTGACATTTGTCTGTCTGTCTGCTTGGAAGTAATGCGATAACTGTGGAGCAGGTAGCACTATCACACTCGAGCAGCTTAAATACCTCTGCAGTTTTCAAATAAACAGCCAGCTGGTCACGCCGGTGAGTGACATACTGCCCAGCTACACACTGAGTGTTTTCCCTATTCATCTTCCCAATTAGGCATATTTACTGATAAATGACTGCGTGACTTATGGGCTGAGCAGAAAAAAAAAGAAGAGGGAAATAAAGGGAAGAAGAGGAATACGAAGCTTCTGTTGTGTGACAGAGCAAGGGACATATGGAGCCCTTGCTGTTAGGAGAATGGGAGGTGAGTATGGGAAAAGGATAACAGAGACTGGTATAAATTCCTGGGACAAGCAGAAAAGTGAAAGGGGACTGAAAAAGAAAGAGCAGCAGTAAAGAAAAAGATGTAAAAAGATTTGTGGCACAAGAATTATTTGCGTAATAGAAGATAGGCTGGCTGCCAGGACTCCATAAAACAGGAAGGAGAAAAGGAAGGCAGCTCACAATGTCTGTGAGTGGAGAAGCAAAAAGGGCCAATGGCAAGGTCAATAAATATGTCCAGTAAAGGCAATAATGCTTTAGTACAATCCTCCATTACACAGAGAAATTTTGTACATCTATGATGAAAAATAGAAAGGCAAGTCAAAGAGATTATGCTAATTTAAATGAAGTTAAGGTAGTTAACTTATTCAGATACTATGAACGAGAGTTGGTCCGGTAGAGCACTCGTTATTGTGCTGGCGTGAAACTTCATTTGCTTTACCTACTGGCAGAACTTTAATGACTTGAACAGTGGCACAAAAAAACACCTCAGCAGGTTCAATGTTCTGGCGTCCAATTTTGAGCCTGCTAGAACAAGAAAGACACCGAATAAGTGTTGGGAGTGCAGTGGAGGGCTGGCGAGGCAGCCGGTGGGCTGGAGCCCATGGCAGACAAGGAGAAGCTAAGATATGCTGGCTTTAATTCTGTTCCACCTCGGTGCCCGACTGCAGGACAATGGCACCCTATTGCAGAACAGTCTTGGAACGATTGCTTCGTGCCTAGCACAAATATTAATATAGCATACCCTCTATTTTAATTAGGAATTTGTGGGAAAGAATACAACAGAAAAGAAGCTGCAGAAAGCACCGTACTGTTTTGCAGCCGCCTGGCAGGGTGCAAAAAGACATTCACACGGTGCTTTTCATTGAGCATGCCATAGTTGGTGTGACATGTCACAGCCAAGAAGCCAGTTTGTCAGACGCCTTCCAATTCACTGAAATTCGTGCCAGGCTATGGAAAACATGGTAGGTATGAATGGCAACCTATCAACAGCCAGATCTTTGTCTGCCAAAATAAGGAGAACAACATACTGAGTTAAATTATGTTGCTATTATGTCACAGTCCTCATTTTTTTCCCCTACAGTTTCTATTGTCAAAGAGCAGAATCTGGTACTTAGAGACTCGTACAGCTCTATAAGATATCTTTCTGCCAGGATTTATTCTATCTCTGTAGCTACTGATCTACAAAATCCCATAGCTGCTATGGCACACTCCACTGCACCACTTAACCTTCTTTAAAAGTCTGCATGAACAGAAGTCTACACTGAAACAAGAAAAAAATGCAAATGCTGTTAGTATCAGTAGTTTTGTCATATTCTTAGGTAAAGGTTTCTATATGTGGATGAACTAGAAAACAAAACGACAAGTAAACCCAACAAGGTGAATGTTTAAAATGTGTTGGCACTCTTGGCTGGCACGCTGGGTGAAACGCTTGCCGTATTGCAGCATATGTTCCCATCTACCCGCTTTGCAAAGCAGTGCAGCTACACTCACATAATTGTGAGCTCATTTGGATACTTTCTGAATGCCATCCAGCCGTTTCTGTCAGCTGCATTGTTTTGCCTGCTACCTTTCAATTCCTTTCAAGGCCCTGGAAAATATTTGCTTCTGCGTGAGCTTTCACACGCACATGCGCGTGCACACACACACACATCACCCATGCTTAGTTGTCAAAGCCAACAGGTTTCCTTCATGGAGAATACAGCAGGGTTAGGTTGAACAACCAAAACGTGCTCCAGAAGTGTATTACCAGGTGGGCAGAGGACTGCATTGGGTTCAGGGTAACAGCTTGCATCTCTGCAGGAGTGACGATGGTAGTGCAAGATAAACCAGAAACATGCATTTCTGTAGAAAGATTTCATCTGCAAAAGTCTACGTGGTGCTTAAGACATGGGTCAGCCAGACTGCTGCCTGATGCAGGGAGCTCATAAAGTGCTCCGACAACTTTGGAAACTCTTTGTCAGCCCGCTTGTACAAAAAATAGAACAAGTCCACATTTGCTACACCAGTGCAGTTTGGAGCCTGCAGCCACCATCTCCCGTGCCAAGAGAAGCGTGGTTTCCTAGGCCAGACATAGGTAAGCAAGAAAGCATCACCAGGAGAAATGTTGATGATGGAAGGTCTCCCCAAAATCCTGTCAAAATTTAAAGAAAAAAGCTAATCATGAGAGCAAACTCTACGACAGATCCTGCTGCTGGAGACAGCCCTGGCACAAGTTAAGCAGTAAGACCAAATACTCTGTAGATCTTACCAAGTGCATGTATGGAGAGAAGTATGAGGACGAATCATGTCCACAGCAAGACCTGATGCTTTATACACAAAACTAAGCCATAGATTATTCTGGAAACATAAGGCGAGTGGAGTTTCTCTGTATATATATAATTACACTGTGGCCAGTGTAATTATATATATCTGGAGTTGGATTTCTAGCTCCTGTTATGGTGAAGGTCATGCCGTTTCCTTCCCCAGTTGCAATCTGAGGCACATTCTAAGTGGAGAAAATGTAAATAACACAGTTATTTGTATGCTTTAAGTGAGTGCTCCTATAGTGATGGAAAAAACAGAATCAGATGATAAATCCCAGCAAACACTAACAGGATGGATGAATTACACAGAGATTCTCAGTGACAAGGAGTAGCCGCGAAAGCTTTCTGCAGGTAGTACTGCCTTGTGCCCTCTCCATCTGGGCTGTTTGGCAAAACTCCACATCCTGGTTTAAGATGATGTGAATGTTCTCACATATTCCTGCCACCAGTTCCAACTAGGGAAGCTCGACGTTTTTTGTGCATCAGACAGACCAGACAGTGAGTCAGAAGCCAAGGCAAGGAGACGCTCAACAGCTTGTCTTCTTCTGCCTGGTTATAACCATGCATTGCTATGAGGCTTATTTACCGGTTGCGAATTCTTCTCCATGCATAAATGGAATTCATCTACTCCTTTTCCTGCTACATAGGGTATCCTTAGTTCCCTTGCTGAATATGTGCACTTAGCTTCAGGATGTCTATCCAGACAACAGGTTTTAGAGGATGTCTTTTATTTAACAGCTCAGTCACGGCAAATGTTGCCAAGTGAAGAGGCTACTCACTTGAACAAGTGCATTACGAACTGGACCTTACAATCCTAGAATATGAAGATATAAATGCAAGTTTTAAGAAATAGATCCACTGTTTAACTTGACGTTGTATGGTTCTATGTGCGGTGTTGCCTAAATGTTACTGCGAGGCTGGTCCAGGCAAATCAGAATCATGGGACTTCATTTCCTGATTAAAAACATTTCAGTACAACAAGGAAAAAAGAAAAGAGGCTGGGGGAAAAGAGACCTCTACTTTAATGATGCTCTTTGTTCGGCCTTTAGAGAATTACAGAGCAAGGCAATACCAGAAATATATTTAAAAATAGCTAACCCTTCAGTCAGATCCTGTGACAAGTTAACACCTTGCTTCCAGCATGGGTGGCAGAGAATAACTAGGACAGTCAAGCTCAGCAAAGTAGCATGAGCAGCAGATTTTCAGGTTTCCAAAAAGAACCATTGACTGGCAATGCTCATTTTTATTAAATTTAACTAATACAGTTTAAATTATTTTATACTATTAAATATTAACAGTTAAAAAGTTCAAATTGATTGGAATATAAAACAATAGAAAGCAAAACTCAGTGTAATGCTCATCATATCCCTGGGTAAAAGGTCGCCATCAGGATCCAGCAAGAAGTTGCTTATATAAAGAACTGCCAGGCAAGATTCTCTGCATTAGGCCTTCGCACCCCATCACCTCTAAGAAGAGGAGGAGATGCCTGTAACCACAGTAAATACTATGATTTTTGTTTTTTAAGGCTGTGGAAAGCACAGAAACTCTGGTTGGAAATGTTAAAAATATTTTATGGGACTTCTTGCAATGGCATTGAAATGGTCTGATGGTGGACACTAGTATAAGAAGGTAATTATTTTCACTGTAAATTAATAATGTACCATATTCTCTTAAATCTAAGCCCTAGAACAATGACCACTTTAAAGGCAGAAGACATATTCCGTATTTTCAACCTTATTTGGATTACACTGACTTTTTCAGAATTTTTCAGTGGCGAAAGTTATAGCAAAGGGCATGGGAAGTATTGTTTCTAAACTTGCATCCCTTGCCTTTCCCAACACAGACAATGAAATCAGTGTTTCAATTATAGGTCTTTGTTGTTGGGCAACAAATCAGCTTTATTCAAGGGTCAGTAGCATTTGTTTCGCGGTAAATTTGGGTATGCTGCAGACGCTGATGCCATCCATTGCTCGGTTATGTCTGACAAGAAAAATTATTCCTTGATTATACTCTTTCTCCAACAGAGATTTATTACACAGACAATGCACAACACTGTGGGAGCTCTTAAATTAAGGGCCTAATGGCTGGCAACCTGCAGTGTTAAGAAAGAGAAAAAAAAAGTCACTGTTCTCTGAAAGAAGCGAACTTTAATGGAAACGTCTTTGTTTTTTAATTCAGCAGAAAAATCATCATAACCATGAAGGATGATTGAGATATCATGTGCAGAGAGAAAAGGGATATGTAGACTGAAATAGCCCGTCAGACAGGCTATCACTAGTATGCAGAGTGACTTGCCCAGGGATAGGACAAGAGGAAATGGGCACAAACTTGAATATAAGAACTTCCATCTAAACATGAGGAGGAACTTCTTTCCTTTGAGGGTGGCAGAGCCCTGGAAGAGGCTGCCCAGGGAGGTGGTGGAGTCTCTGTCTCTGGAGACATCCAAAACCCACCTGGACACGTTCCTGTGCAACCTGCTCTGGTGGACCTGCTCTGGAAGGGGGTTGGACTGGATGATCTGTAGAGGTCCCTTCCAACCCCATGTCATTCTGTGATTCTGTGACTTGTCCTGCAGCCCTGATCTCATAATTATTCAAATCAGCAACCAATTTGGTGCATGTCAGTGAGAGATTTTTATCTGTACCTCCTCTTATCTTGTGATAGGATTCTTTGGGACTTTAGGAATGGGATTAGAGATCCTGACTGGACTCTTCTTAGCCTACAAAATCAAAAGCACTTATATGTAGAGGCTTCGCACACATAAACATGCAGACAAAATATGAGATCTTTTTACATAGAAATGGAGACCAGTCTGTTGGTATCAGCATTTATTTAAACACAAGATCTCATAGCTCAATAATAACTTGGATAAATTGCATTTGATTCCTTGCTTATTTAGTTACCCCTGCTGGACCAGAGGAACTTGCTGTGTGTGGCAGCTCAGGCCTCCTGTTAGCTGGTGTCACAAACGTGAGTGTTGAGGAACTGGCTCCACCGTGTGGGCTATGGAAAATGAACATTACAAGGCCAGCAAAAAGTATCCTTCCCTTCAGTTTTCAGTAAGGATGCTTGCATTGTCTATGGGATAAAGGTAGGATGAATAGTGGGAATGTCAGTAAAAAAGAAAAAAAAAAATACTGTTGGGAATTGGGATAATTAAGAATCTTAATCCAGTAAAGCTTTATTTTCACTATAGGTATATTTTCACTATATAGGTCTGAGAGAACTGGCCCGTAGTTTCACTGGTCTACCCAGCAAGGAACCTGGTCTAACTCCAGGGAGGAGTTTCAAGTTCTTCAACAGTTTTGTGAAAGACATTCTGCAAGATGTTAATACCAGCAAAAGAGCGACACTATGCTACTCAAATTCACCAAAGGCATATTTTTTCCTAACACCTACTACACGTTCTGCTTACCAAAGTCGCAACAGAATTGCAAAAGCATGAGTTAATGTCAGCCTCTGGCTTGGAGAATTGGTGGCACAATCAGTGAGACCGACAGCAAGAATTCCCATACAGATATTCCCATTCTGTGTAAGCACTCCTGCATGTGCTGACTCCAGATACAGATCAGTAGTACCACCACTTCTCTATAGCTGATGGCAGCATCACTTCCAACCTTCCTGTTGGATTTTCTCCTAGAAAGGCGGGACGCCATCTCCAGGGAGATCTTGTTAAACAAAGTTCTTAAAAGAAGGGTTGCAATTTGTGATGCCAATCTTTTCAGTTTTCTGAAGAAACTCCTTTGACTGGATGGAGTTTGCTCTGCTGTCCTACTTAATTTGTCGTCTCGCTTAGTGATAATATTCATTCTTATATATATGTATATTCCTATTAATCCTTCTTCATTTGTACCCATGCTCTTCACAGTCATCCTTATTGAAACAGGTATTCACTTAGACCGTGGACTTAGATTATCTTTGCCTCATCCTGACAGTTTAGAAACTGCATTTCTTTCTTCTCCATCCTGCTTTTCCATGGCTGATTTTCCATCTACTTTGTGTTTTTTTCAAAAGTAAAAATTGACATGACTTCTTGACAAAGTTCACTTTACTTACGTGATCTCTGACATCAAAGACACACATTCCTTGGCTAATGATTTGTCTTTGCATTTCTTACTGGGACTTACTCCCAACAGCCTTTTTGCTCACTATTCACCAGCAAGTGCAGCATTCCTTTTCTGTGGTTTGCAGTATAAGTTCCAGAGATTTTTGAAGCTTTTGCTTTAAAGAATAGCAAGTGTTTTCCTCATTTAAGTGCATGAACTTTTTCAGTTCACTTAACTTGTATTTACACAAATACAGAATCCTTGCCTCTTTGAAATTAAAGACTTTGAAGATACAATTTTATCTGTTCTTTTAATTTGAATGGAAGAAACTTGCAATAATTAATTCAAGATTCATATCGAGGACAAGCACACTTGTTCATTGAAGTCCAAACTGTAATTGCATAGCACATAATCTCCTGTTGCACACATGATTAACTGATAAAGAAGTCGGGCATTTGTTACATACAGGATTAAGTGGATTCTACACGTTTGCAAGTATTTTGCCGTCCAGTCCAAAGATGAGAGTTAAAATTTTCTGTAGTAACAATACTCTGTAAGTGTTTATTTTCCTAATAATGTCACAAGGTCTTAATCTGTGTTCAAACCTGTTTCTGTGTTTGAATGAACACAAAACTTTACAGCCTTTCTCTCTTTTCCTCACAAATAACCCTGACCATTTCATTTTATTGCACATTTTTGCAAATCAAAAGGTACAGCAACCCTAAACCAAAAAGAAAATACTTTAAAAATTATGTTCCTGAAGAAAAAGTGAGTCCAATTTGATCTATTATTCATCACTAGCTGTACATCAGCTGCACTCTTTTTTGGGGGGGGGAGAAGGGGAAGTATTATAATAGGTTCTATTAAGTTATTCGTTTTGGAAATAAAATAATTCCTGAATACATGCTTTGTGCTGCAATATTGACAAAGATAAATGCCAGAAATCATGGAGAGGAAAGGCAGATAGGTGAGGTGGAAGACACACTATATAGCTGCTCCCTTGGCTGAGGCATGGGACAAAATGCCTCAGGAAGAAGCAGGTGCTGTTTTATTTTGCTAAACTCACTGACAATATGAACATTCTTTAACTCTGATGACTCAGCAGGTAAACACCAGTAAGCAGATCCAGGAGGAGTCATTCTTTAAGATACAGGGAAAATAATATATATTCTTTTCATATGGTAGTAGAAATGCACAACCATAGCTGAGTCGTGTCAGGAATTTACATGTGACTGAAAGATGACCATAGCTGGTGGGAAACTTGTTTCAGTTTAAAAAACAACAACAAAAAAAAGTTTTGAAACTGTAGTAATAAGCTTTTAATTTTCTATTAATTGCTCTTGTGAAGTGTGGGAAGCTGGGAGTGTTTCAGTGTCTGGCAAAGCCTAATAGGTGACAATTCATTTCACATTTGCTTGCCCTGTTGAAATTAATATATACATTAGATACATTAAAGTAGTCAAAGATTTAGTGCACTACACCAATTAGGGTAATTTTTACTTTTTTAAAAATTGATCAGTTCCTAGTGGTTTTTTCTCTATTTAAGGTAGATGAGGCAGCAGGATTAGAGTCTACATAACATATTCTTAGTTTGTTACCAAGGTAATCGCTACAAAGCTACACTACTCATCCAAAGTAGAAAGGCAACAAAACCATGTACGCTTTATTCTTCAAGAGAAAAAGAAAAGTGTAACGCATATTTTTAAAGAGGTTGATGTCGTAGTAATTTGTGTAGTTGTAGTTTGTGTACTTTGGTGTAGTTGTAATTTGAAGACAAAAGGGACCCAGAGCAAATGTAGGAGGGAATAATATGGTTTTTTGACTGTATTGTCCTTGGTGCCAACACACAAAGCATGTGTTTGCTGCTGGATCCAAAGCTACTATGTCAGTATTTGATAAAGCTTCTGCCTATTCTGCCTTTCAAAAGCAGCAGAGGAACCATGCAAATAAAGCAAAGTACATTCAGTATCTGATTTTGTGGGCAATTAAGAAATTATTTCACTTTAACAAGTTTGTGTTCTTAAAAAATATAAATTAATCATGAAATTTCAGAATGATGTCACACTTCAGCTAAATGACCCACGTGCTTCTTGCAAGAAACCAAAATTCACATCCAGCTTAATGATATTCAAGATCATACATGAATGTATACATTTTGGGAAGATGTAAGAGAATGTTTCTGTCCAGGCAAGAAATAAACACTTCTTTTTTTTTTTTTTTTGTGTACCAGAAAAGAGAGAACAATTGCTACTGCTCTGATGTCTCATATTTTTGAGGATCTGTTTGATTGGATACACAGAAACCAGGATAAGATATTAAACTAAACTCCAACAGCTAAAATGGTCATTACTGGAGTGTCTGTCCACCCTTGCATTACAAACATACATATCAGAGAAAAGAGTAGCAAGGTTTTCTAGTAAGCTCTTCTTCCTTTCAGTCGTCATTAGCATGAGAAATAAAGCCAGAAATCAATTTTTTATGTAAGTCAATTTATTGATTCTCTGAAGACACAAAAGCTGTTATTTCAAGTGCAGGCAACTAATCTTGTTTTATTGCCCCAATAACAAGAGATTAAAACATCACAGTCAATGGCTTGAAGGTAGAAAGACTCAAACTCTTGTCTCAGTTATTTGTGTTGAAATTTTCTCAACACTAAGATCAACCCCATATGGATATGAGGAGATATTTTACATGTAAGACATAGTACAGTAGAAAAAATGTTGCTTATGAGCTTTCTGTAGAAACATTTTTATGTGTTGAGAAGATGCACGGATTCAAGAGTTTAAAGAAGATCATGGAGACTTTTAAAATCAATACTGCTACAAGTGCTGCACTCATAATATCAAAAGCTCATCTTCTGATCAGATTAAGCCAACACCAAAATATTTGTAAACAGGATTCAATCAATACTTCAGTTTCTGCTGGCATTAACTTTTTTTTTTAAATGAAACTGCTTTATACTAAGCCAGATACAGTTCTAATAAACTGAAATATTAATTCTGAATGGGAATTCAACAATTCTTCCAACATTTCTAAATGAATACAAAGGACCAAACTCTGCACTCACTTTCATTCCTGAATTCTCACTGAATTGTGCTGGAAATACGAATAGAATTTGTCGAATGTTGCCCATTCATTACTTTCCTGTTGAAGCACTGCTTTTCTAGTAAAGGTGAAAAATGAAAGAGTGAAGGAGAACTGGGAAATGCCTGTTCTAGCCATGTGTGACCCTGGTTTTTTTTAACTCTGATATATCCCTCATTAATGTTGCTGTGAACATTTATGGCAACGTCTCCAGAAGAACGCCCTCTGCCACCTACTGTTAGAGGAATACAGAGAATCCAGAAGCTTCATTTGCAGGAGGCTTTATGCACCGCCTTTGACCACCCAATGTCCTGTATGTACAATACTGAATAATAAACCTGGTGGTGAACACAACATAGCAGATCTTTACTCACATAGTCTGCATGTGGGTTCAACCTAGGTGGTACTTGTGTTACGCTGTTTCAGAAGCACGCTGAAATGATAAAGTTTGCATGATGAAGGACAGGGGAAGATGATTTAGAAGTTTGTGTCTGCCAGGGATTCCTTACCCGTATCATACATGCAACCTGATGTGTCTCCCCAGAGCTCAACAGACTCCACTTAGAGTCTATAACTGCATGGAGTCACAATAAAGAAACACTTAAGTGACCACCTGGATTTTTCAGTAGTGGGGATGACAAATGACACATATGAGTCATCCACAAAGACTGTCTCCATATGCAACAAAATCCCTAATAGGTGACATTGTTAATATGCAGACTAAGATGTCAAAAATAATAATAAAAAAAAACCCAGGCAGAGCATCAAAACTGAAAAGCCATCATCCTGGGAGGTAAAATAGTCAGAGCAGCAGAAGAAAGGCACTTTCCCCCCAGGAATACTAGAGCTGCTGTACTAAATGCAAGTCAACACAATACCAGCAGCACTCTACAGATGGATGGGTGAAGTAACAGCAGCAGTAAAAGAAGAAAAGATCAACAGGCAGCAGCAGGACACGGCAAATGATTAAATGACAGCAAGGTATCTTTTCTTCTTCACACACAGAGGCTGAGTATGCCTAATCGTGTCCCCAGAATACTAATCTAATCTTGGATAACACACGATGAAGAGGAGAGGGAGGGAAAAATCTGGTATGTTAAAGAGGAATTTATTCTTTGGATGTTCACACTGGAGGTGGGATACCTGAGGAAGATCACCACTCGTGATGCTGTAGAAGCAGGCATTTTACATCCTGTTCATTCCTGTTAACCCACTGTTATTTCTGCTGTCCTAAACTACTGCTTCATTTTTCTGCCTGTACGGCATTTCCTTTGAAATTAATTTTAAATATTGAAACTGAGCCCCTTTTTCTTCCAAGCTCACATGGCGTAGAGGTGACACTAATGCAAATGCTGAGACATCTGTGGTCAAGAATCACGTATATCTCATGTTTCCTTATTAAGGTTAGTATTTGCATACAGTATTTTTTTCTGCTTTCAAAATCAGATTCAGTTTCACCACTCAGAATTTCAAGCTGAGAAACACAGATCTGGATCCAGAGGAAAAGCAGTAGGCAGCAAAAACTAACTACACTTTGGGATGCAGGGATTTCCTCACTCGGGTTCAGCAGAGGGAGACCTGAGGCTTCACTTGAACGAGGCTCTCACTATCCTGCCCTTCACAGGCTGAGGTGGGCGCCAGTTATCAACCAGTGGATTCACAGGTTCGTTCTCACCATTCTTGGAAAGGCTACGGAGCTTCGCCATCTGCAAGGCAGAAAAATTAGAGTGTCCATGTGAAATGGCCTGGAAGCAGTGTGGACCTAGATGCCTAGAACAAACTCTGAGACAGAACAGGAATTTTCTTATATAACTGGCAAGTACACTGTAGAGATTATTGGTAAAGGTTGCTTCAGCCCAGCTGCCAGCCCTTCTTCTGTGGATCTTCACACTCTTCATCCACAGAACATCATCTGACCCTTGCCTGGGCTTCTTTTGGATGTTTTCCCTGACCCACACTCACAAAGTGGAGAGAGTGGTGGTGAATGGAGTTAAATCCAGTTGGCGTCCAGTCATGAGTGGTGTCCCACAGGGCTCGGTACTGGGGCCAGTTCTCTTTAACATCTTTATCAATGATCTGGACGAGGGGATCAAGTGCACCCTCAGTCAGTTCGCAGACGACACCAAGCTGGGTGGCAGTGTCGGCCTGCTGGAGGGTAGAGAGGCTCTGCAGAGAGATCTGGACAGGCTGGATGGATGGGCCAAGATCAATGGGATGAGGTTCAACAAGGCCAAGTGCCGGGTCCTGCACTTGGGTCCCACCAACCCCAGGCAGCGCTCCAGGCTGGGGGCAGAGTGGCTGGAGCTGCCTGGCAGAAAAGGACCTGGGGGTGTTGGTCGACTGTCGGCTGAACATGAGCCAGCAGTGTGCCCAGGTGGCCAAGAAGGCCAACAGCATCCTGGCCTGTATCAGGAACAGTGTGGCGAGTAGGGCCCGAGAGGTGATGGTCCCCCTGTACTCGGCACTGGTGAGGCCTCACCTCAAGTACTGTGTCCAGTTTTGGGCCCCTCACCATAAAAAAGACATCGAGGTGCTGGAGCAGGTCCAGACAAGGGCAACAAAGATGGTGAGGGGTCTGGAGCACAAGTCTTGTGAGGAAGAGGCTGAGGGAGCTGGGGTTATTCAGCCTGGAGAAGAGGAGGCTGAGGGGAGACCTTATCGCTCTCTACAACTCCCTGAAAGGAGGGTGTAGAGAGGTGGGGGTCGGTCTCTTCTCCCAAGTCACAGGCGACAGGACTAGAGGAAAGGGCCTCAAGTTACGCCAGGGGAGGTTCAGGCTGGATATTAGGAAAAATTTTTTCACCGAAAGGGTTATCAGGCATTGGAATGGGCTGCCCAGGGAGGTGGTTGAGGCACCATCCCTGAAGGTGTTCAAAAGACGGGTTGATGTAGTGCTGGGAGATACGGTTTAGTGATGGTGTTGCTTTTTGTTTGTTGTGCGGGTGTTTATTTTTGTCAAAATTAGTTGACGGTTGGACAAGATGATCTTTAAGGTCCCTTGCAACCTAGAAGATTCTGTGATTCTGTGGAAAAAGAGTAGGGACCTCCTGTGACCCTGCTGGAACTGGAGTGCAGTCAAATCACTTGTGACAATATGGCTGTCTGTGAAGGAGGATGCACAGCACATCTAACTCTTTGCAAGGCAGTCTGATAGAAAAATCTGGCCTGCAGAAGTGCCCATTTTGTTCTGTAAGGCAGGGAGAAATGTTATGCCAACTGGACTATTAAGTTCAATCATGAATCCAGCACTTAGCCATTGTTCTCCAAATTAGTTTAAATTCAGTGTTTCTTTGTTAATTGTTACCCTTTCATCAGAATACAAAATAAATCTGTTCTGAAACCAGCCAAATCAATAAAAAGGCTACATCCCGACTAGTGCTGCTGAAGCAGAAAATGTTACAGATAACCAAATGGTTTAACACAAAGAAGGTCACCTACTCCAGACTGGCTCTCTATTCTTTTCCCTATGTAAATGCACATTTGAGCTATATGAATACAATTAGTACATTAATTTCTATTAACATTCAGGTTTGCAGGTTCTAGCTAGTTTGATCCTTCTCATTGACAGGTTTTCGGAAGTCCAGATCCGGACCAGCAATTTCTTAAACTGGGAAACCAGCTAAATGTTAGTGTCACTTAACGCTGAAGCACAGAGAATGAACAGAGGCTGCTGCGATGGCTGAACTTTGGGGCTTGGAGGTGCTTCTGCCTATGCAGGTTTTCAGGATCCCAAGAACACTCCTGCTAAAGCTATTCCAGGAGGTTTCTAGGAAGAGAGCCTGATTCTTAAGGTCAGTTTTACAGTCCGTTTCAACAGTCCATTCTGCAGGCAATTTCTCACAGCCCTCGGCTAACACTTTCCTTATCAAAAAATGCAAGGTAACATAGGGCTGGCAAATCATCACACCGACACAGTGAGACTCTGCTGAGAGCTGGTAAAGGGGTAGCAGAAGTGGCTGGAGTTTACCTGGTCTGCGCTGACTTCAATCGGCTCCCTCAAGAGAATCCAAGTGATGCACTCCTCGCAGGGGGGTGTGGTGAACGAGCCGTGGTAGGTCCAGTAGTCCCGGGATTTGGGGAAAAGAATTGAAGGATCAAAGTGCTGAAAAGGAGCCTCTTTCCCCTTAGAGAAACCAAAAATAATCATCTGCGGTAACTCCAGGGATATGCATCTTAAAAGATATCAGTATCTATGTTATTATAAAGGAAGTAATTAAATACCAAGATTCGTGCAGGAGATCAATCTCCTTTTCTTCCTGTCAAGCATTTGCCCTTCGACTTGTAATAAATGACATGTTGATTCCATTAATAAATTCCAAGAAATTACAAAGTGAATTGTATGGGACCAAAGCAAATTCATTAGTACTTTTTTCTATTCTGGAATTACCAAAATTTTGTGTTATTTGGGTTGCTTGGGATAAAAGTTAAAGGCTGTGGCACTGCAGGTACTGGTACCCTTTTTATCCAATAAATGAGTGGCCAGGCATTTATTCCAGATTTGTTAGTCTTCTTCTCTATCTTGAAGGAATTTAAATCTGCATCTCTGTCCTCCCCAAATTGTGCTCTAATTAATTTGTCGTAGTGTCTCAATATTTGTGTTGGCACTATTACCCTTAATGTAAAAAATTAAAATATTTCCTGGAAGAGTACTGGATCCTGAATGTCTTACAACTAAAGATGATTGTCGCCAGACAAGGGAGAACAGCAGACAGCAGATGGCATTTCCTGGGAAGTTTTCCTTTTCCACTGAATTGGATACTCAAGACAGTATCTCCACAGGACTGTGGTGGGACTTCCTTGTCCCCGCAGGGTGACAAGAACTAAACAAGAAAGTTCAGTTCCCTACTGGTATTTAGGATGCAGTTCTGGAAAGAAAAAAATCTATTATTCCAAATTCCTTCTCCTATCATGGAGAATCTTCTCTAGATGGGAATGGAGTATTACCCCACCAAGTGCAATGGGAGGAGCTGAAATCTTTTCCACACATTCTTGCACAAAATATGGGTGGAAAGCATAACATTAAGAGTCATCTTCTTGACAAAATTATTCTGTAAGTTCAATATGAGTTTGCAAATAACTTCACAAAAAAAATTGCTCTTTCCCAGGAAATACAGTTATGTGTCCAAGAAACTCCTCTGCCTGTAACGCATCGTAGCAATTGAAACTGCATGAGCAATAAATACACCGGTGGTACCGTCCATTAATCTTTCCTGAAAGATGAGTAGTCTTGGTAAAATGCATGTGATTAGAGAGAAAGTAAGTCCGAGATGAAACACAAGATGTGGTTATTTGCATGTGCACCTATCTTTCTCTGCTTTTCTTCAACTGGTGCTTTTCCCAGAGCCACTGCAGAGAATATCTGTATGCAGGAAATCAGACTTCTATGTTTTTTTGCTGTTGGACGTCATAAAATCTCCAGTTCAGCAGTCTCAGGTAGACTGTAATGGAATGGATCTCACTGCCACCTTGTCATCATTGTGTGACACAGTGTTTCATAGGGTGATTGATCAACCCTTTATGAACATGCAGAGCTCTTCTGCATGTAAATGGCCAAAAATTTATATAGGGATTGTGAGAGAAAGCTGAATCTGTATCAAGACAGATATCATTGACGCAGCAGGGGAAGCAATATGTAGGGCAAAAAAATGACCTGCAGTTCCCTCAACAGAAGGAACTGAATTGTACCTGAAGGCTAAAATAAAATTAACATGACTCTGAGTGAGGAAAGAACAGGCTTCAGGCTCAAACCCGTACATCAATGGCAGTACATAAACACATAAATTAAATGCAAGAAATTCTGCTAAATGTAAAAGAAAATGCTTACAAAATTTGAAAAATTCAGTCCTGGTGATCCTACGGTATGTTCAATGTCAAATAAAAAAGGGACTTTTAGCATCATTAGAGTCATGAAGCTTATAATGAAGAATTGCTAACGTAATACCTAGAGGTTAAGTTTATGTTAAATAACAATAGTATCACAATTCTTTGCAAAGAACTCCCTTCTGCAGTTATATCTATGCAATAAGTATGGACTTTGGTCCTTAGATCATTAATTAAACTATAAACCAGTTTAGAATAGGGTTGCAATGCCTTTTTTGCGACTATCATAGGAAGACAGATCCTAGGACTGGTGCAGAAACTGTACTGTGTTATCACTTTCATAAATGAATTCAATTCCATCTTAAAACTAATAATGTTTTTGATCTGCCTTACACTGACTGGGAGTTTGCTCCATCATTCCTGTTAGTTTCTTCTCATTTCAGGCAAACTAAATGTCAAACTCAATTATATGCTGCTGTCTTCAAATTCAAAAAGCTATTCATTTCTTCTCGATATTTGCACACTAGCAGATTTTTACAGAGCAGTATTGAGAAGACTATCAATTGTGTGTGCAAGGATGGCTACCAAATTCTCTACAACAAGAATACTTACAGAAATGAAGACTTCTATGTTTACTTAAGTAAAAGAAAGAGTCTTGCTCCACAGTCCAATGTACCACCTCTAGTGCCTACTGTTAGGTATAAGAATGATGCCAAAAAGGGAATCTGAACTTCTGCTGCTTTTCAACTACATTATATCACAAAAATCATTTTCATACCTTGGTCTTAATGTTATCAATTTCTTCAAGAATCCTCTTCATCTCTGGTTTGGGAGTTTTTCCAACCTGTAATGCAAAGCACAAGTACTGTATTTTTACATCATATTCCACGGTATTGGAAAGAAATTCAGTACAACCCATCTGTCAAGTTGGGCAGCAGTACTCTCACACTGACACAAAACTATGTGTGTTAAGAGAACATCCAGAATAGCAGACTTGAATAACTGGCTTTGTAATTCAAAAATGTGTTGAAGACCTCTGCAAGGCATCTCCCACCGTCTGAGGAGCAAACCATGCTCAGACAGTGTCATCTACACCCTCCAGGATCTAGTCTTTCGCTTCTGGTTGAAAGCAACCCACAACCACTGGGAGATGTATGAGCAGTCAGCAAAGTGTTGATAGTCTGAAGAGCTGGAGTTCCTGCAGACTCTTCAAATAGTCTGCAGGACAGATGCAGTCAGATCAGACTTGATGTAAGACATGTAACAAGCTTTGTGTTATGACCCCCTCAAACTAGGGGGTCAATCTATTGGTTGCGTTCATGATGTTAAGCACCTCCAAAAGCTTTGACATGGCTCTGCATCCCAGAAGAATGAAGACAGTATGCATAAGACATGCTGTTACTGCCATGTCTTGTTCCAAAATAGATATACAATCTCTATTTTAGCAATACTCAAAACCCCAATCATGGAATATGAAAAGCACAGAGAAAAACAATGGCTTCTATGCCAAAGAGCAAGAAGGAAACAGGGAAAGAAGGCCAGTGAAGATATAGTGATATTACTTACTTTTCTAGATCTTTTAGCTGACCTTATCATAGGAACATTTTATACTCTATACATTGTGTTTTACAAGATAAAGCTTTAGCCTCAAATAGACCAAAAGAAATGACAAAGTAAGAATAGTTGAAGGACATAGTCAAGACCACACGTGCTATGTGCCACTGGTGTCACAAATGGTGTCAGAAGTTGGTTCTGAATGGGTTAGTGCATGGAATCTGAAGGGGCCAAGAATATACATGACTTGAGTCTGCACATCGCTTTGAATGTTTTCCTGAAAAATGATATTGTGCAGGGAAAAACAATGGGAACTTTCTCCCTGGGCCTAGAGAAAGACGAAAAATGCAGAAAATTATAAAGACTGAATATTTGCCACTTACTTTCAGAAAAATGCCCACAACAGCCACGCCATCAGATTGTTTCAAAGCTCCAGCAAAATTACCATGTTTTGGATTCCAGTGCACCATATGTAACTAAAAATCAATGAAACCTCAGTTATAAATGCAAGAAATTGCCAGCAGCACAATCTTACAAGCTTTTACATTAAATTAAGAAAAGTTTCCAGTACACAGTAAGTAAAGGAATGGACATGAAAAAGAAAACTGTTAGTTAAGTATTTCCTATTCTTGTTCCCCTGCTTCCATACACTCACACTTCATATAAAGCATCACTTTGCATTTAACTGAAGCATAAAAGAAAGAAAACGGAGTTCACCGCACAATACATTTAAAAATTAATCAGAGAATTCAACTATAAACAGTTTAACCCAAGCACATGACGTGCCCACATGCAGTGCACAGAACACCTACTGACGTGCCCTTCATCTCAAGTAGATTTTTAGATCTTCATGTTATGCAGATAACAGCTCGAGGATTTACACTGGGTTGTACGTAGTACGTGTGTTACTGTTTTGTACGCTTTACTACTCTCGTCACGTTGTACTGGAAAGGAGAGGAGATAGTAACCTGGTATTTCTTTCTCATTTCTACTTTCAACGCTGCTATCTATTTCAGGCTTTTAAATGTTCTTCCTGAAAATCTCTGGCTCCTGCATATAGCTAGAAATTCTGCAACCAACAGTGTGGAATCTCAAAATAAGTAGTGTCTGGGACAAAACAATAGAGTCCAGTGCATATTTTGAATGCAAATTTTTAACAGTTTTTTTTTTGTTTTAAAGCACAGTAACAATTATTTAAAATGACAACAAAACAACATTTGTCCTGAATATAAATTCATGTATTGTTCTCTGTTTTTTTTTTTTTTCCTTGAGGATAAGGATATCATTGCTAAGGATAAAGGTGGAGCAGCCATGTATTTTTGGTTGGATTCTAGCACAATTTCATACATTCCAGGCTTCCTCCTCCTGCCAATAAATATCTGAGTACTGCAAACAAAAGCAAAGTAAAAAGTATGTGCTTGAACTAACCAAAAAATAGCTTGAGGAAGCAGAATTTGTCTGTTTAATCGGCCAAAGAACACAGAACACCAACATAGTTTGTCTCTGGTTACGGAATGGGGAAAAAAATCCCCAAACCATCATGCACAGTCATTTCTGCAATGTTAGTGAACGCTGGCCCCGCAAAATATCTGCCTGAATTTTCTCCTATGTCAGGTGGGCAAAGCCCCTTGAGGGTATAGGTGTAAGGCAGGAAAACACTACTGCAGAGTTTTTGTGGGCATAGGCATATATTTTGAGCCTATTCTCAAATAAGAGGGAGAAAAGAAGTAACATTTGCTAGCCATTCACTAGCATCAATAGGGAATTCACTTATATTTATTACTTGAAGAAGTCTTCAAAGCCTAGAGTATCTACTAATTTTAGCAAATTTGGACAACGATGGTGCAGTAGTTTACATTTAAAAAAAAATACCCAAAGATCTGTTTTCCACAGGCCCCAAAAATAAACACGGTGATTTTAAAGCACAGATGTTCAGGAACAGAAGATAATCCTTACCACTCTTAATAAGTTTTAAGGAGGATCTAATTTTGCATGTCAGTTTACAAAATGTGCTTTTAGTGAGTTTTTCTGTTCATTAGTAATGCTTTCTGAGACTAACTTGGTAATTCAAGTTAAACCAGAAATGGCTCGGAGCCAAAAAAAAAACACCATCAGGAAACAGATTCTCCTATTTGTCAGTAACAGATCGCTTTGTCGCTTTGTCTCAAATGCTTTTAAAACATTCTGAAATAACAGCAAAAACTCGGGCTTGAAGAAGCAAATTGCATGTTAGTATATACTGGCAAAGATACATTTGTTGGCAGATGTAACTTTTCCCACTGCATGCTGACAAACATTCACAGGTTTCATAGATTTTGGAGAAAAATCCATAGCTTGCGAAAAGGAGAGTGGTTAATCTGTTCAGGTTAATCAGCAGTTAATGTGTCAGGTGCACAATCAGTCGAATTCCGGTTAATACTGAATTGTACTATTAAAAATAAGTCCTACCTCTGCTGCATATTTCACCCCATCTACAACATGCTCAGAGCCGTGGTCGTCAGAGGAACCCCAATGCAAGTGAAGCTGACGCAGCCTGTAGGCTCCCGAGAGTGGTCCACCTCGCAGCACTGCAATTGATAATCTCCGTCAGCCCTGCCCTACAAGATGCTGACATACACGTTCATCCAAGGGGGATGCTTTGAGAGCCTGGAACACCTCTCCTAAATCCAGCTGGCTGCAGCGGGGGGGGTCACAACACTCACCAGTTTGCAAGGCTGGGGCTGAAGAGAGCCCCTGTGTGGTACGAAAAGCGTGGGAGCTGCTGTGAGTCAAGCACAGAATCAAACCCCAGAAGTCCGACAAGCCCCTTTTCCTTTGGCAAGTGGGCACGCTACAGGTCCTGATGTGGGGAGAAAAGGAAGGCATGCACGGCTTATTCTCGTCAGGAAAAGGGTCTGGTGTGAAATGGTTGGGGATCAGATTGTGAAATGAACCCAAAGGTGCTTTGAAGCATACCTCTAGTCCATGACCGGCATACCTGTTACAGTTCAGACAGCTAAACGGGGGTTAGATCATAGTGTGCTGCTTCTAAAAGAAAAGGTCTGTTTCTTGAAAGTGAGGGAAGAGAAACGAGTTTAGGTCAAATGAGTTAGGAAAGTGTTCTTGAGCAAGCAAAAGCTATATTCCACATGAGCATTGCCACCAGTGAAACAAATTAGGAAGCTATTATTGCTGATGTTCTTAGCCAAATAATGCTGACTACCCATAAGTCTGACGGTTTGCATCAACGCTGACTTTCAAAACATCACACCTGCTCCTTCAGTTTGGGGATTCCTTTGAGCAGGGACTGCTTAGAAGATAAGCTCTCAAATACATTTTTCATTTATTACCTAAGGGAGGAATGAGACGTCTTTCCTTATACAGAAAGCTGATAACGCAGTTTACAACTGCAGTGCCAGAAGACCTTGTTTAAATAGCATTCAAGTTTGAACTTCTACCAATAGCTTTGAAGTTCAAAGTTAACGTGGAAATAATATTTAAATCCTCCTGTGCCCAATGGTCTCACATAAATTCTTCGTATCATATGTGTTGGAATACCTACACAGAGCAAGAGGTTTAACTTTGCAGTTTCTTTTCAGTTGGTGGGTGTCACAGCCGTCGGAGGGGCAGGAACAAAGCACTGTGTTGAGTTCTAGGCATGCAGTTCCTCTTATTTTTTGGGTTTGTTCATACATAAATAAATTACCATAATTAACTCAATACAGTATTGAGTAAGCCTTCTGTAGAAGGCTTCAGTGGAAAAGAGGTCCATTATTATTATTATTACTATTATTATTATTATTGTTTCACTTTTGAATGTAGGAAAAATAAGGCAAAGACTCTAAGGCCCAAATCCTCACAAGTATTTCCTTGCCATTTCACACTGGAATCAGGCAGAAACTTTCAGGAGCTGGATTTTACAAGCTACATCAATATCAGAGTTGGAAATTCATTTAGCAGTCGTTTCTTACGGGTGGCCCTTTCCAGAGCTCAAATACTGTGGAGCACGTGGAAACAGCCCTTACTTCCAGACAGTGTGCAGATTCCCATGCTCTCGGTCAAGGCACTGATTTTATGCAGCGCTTATGGAAGAGCACTCTGTGTTATAACGAAAGGGCAATCTATGATTTGTCTGATGCCACTGTGTAGAAATTGCAGCCACAAATACTAAAGCATCAAACAAATACAGAGCAAAGAGATGGTCCTGTCCTAAATAATTTAGACTCCATCTGCAAGATGTGGAACAATAAAAAGGTAGCTGTAATGGTAAATAAAGGAGATCAAGGAAACAATGAACTCATCAAGATAAACAAGAGAGATAGTGATCTTTCAATGTACTGCAGATAAATTTCATTAATTATATAGCTAACTAAGAACAAAATCCCAATACACATGCCATCAGAGCAGATGCAGAAAATTACAATGGGAAGTAACTCTGTTTTCAATTAATTAGATTGCTTTTCTTCTTGATGAAGGACTGATCGATATTGCGTGCTCTGGAGATGCCTTCGCATTACACGGTATTGTGAGTTTGGCATTCATTTCGGCTGTTGTTGCCTGTCTGCATTCAGAGCTACACACTGATGCAGCTCTGGAATCAAGTTTTGAACAATTTAACTGGGAGAAGCAAGACTGCTCTCTCTCAATTAAATAACAAAGCCATTTCATAGCTCTCCAGAAGCTAGGAAATACTATTTTCATAAATGCTATTTTCATAGCTTTTTCAGGCTGTGAAGGATCTGAAGAATTCCCATACAATCAGGGTCGGTGAGTGGAAACATACAAGTTTTGTGTTGAGGAAGAGCCTCAGAGTGCACACTCCACCCTTCTGGGGGATGCTTTCTCCCCTTAGACAAGACCTGAGGATGCTGTGTCTGTGCTGCAGGGGGTGAGATGGGCAGAAATCTACCTTCCAGCTGCCCCTGCAGCTGCAGCCTCCCTGCCCCACCTGCGGCGGAGCAAAAAATGGGCAGATCCACGAGGCAAAACTCCGGGAGCACCTTTTAAATGTGCCCAGATGACTTTTCTCTGCCAGCCCCTGCAGGCTGGGTACCACAGGATGCGTTTCTGATTGCCCCAGCGCTTTGCAACCCCCAGAAACCAAACCAAAAAAAAAAAACCAAAACAAAACACCTCCCCTTCCCCCCCACACACACACCTGATCGGTCGAAAGTGTCGTCGAAGACAACCCGGCAGGTGCGCCCGTTGTTCAGGATGGTTTTGGCCGCCCCGGGGTCGTAGCTGGCGTGCCAAGGGCTGAGACAAGTGTCGTACCGCGCATCTTTGCTGCTGATCTCGATGGGCGACTGGTTGTCTCCCTTGGCCAGGGGGTAGTTTTCATGCCAGCGCTCGGGTCCTGGCGATGGGGGGGTGGAAAAGGCAAGGAGATGTCGCCACGGCTCAGACCCCCGGCAAGCCCCCCCCCCCACCCCCTGCCTCACATCCCCACTCACCGTTGTCGCTGTCGTAGCCCCACACGGCGTGGGCCATGTTGCCGCGCTGCCTTCCTCCCTCCTTCCCTCCCTCTTTCTCTCCTTCCCTCCCATCCCGGGGGGCCTTTTATAGACGGTTTCACGGAGGGGTGGGGAGGGGGAGGGCGGCGATGCTGTGGGGGGGGCGGTGGAAGGCCGATGTGGGGTGTGGGTAGAGCCATTTTCTCCCCCCCCCCCCCCGCTCCTTCCCCGGAGGAGGCAGAGGGATGCCGGTGGGATTTCTCGGCTCCCCTCCCTTCATCGCCCCTCCCTCAGCCTTCCCTGCCCTGGCAGTGGGAAAGAGGGGGCTGCGGTGGAGCTGGGGCTGAACTGGTGGGAGTGACCCGCGGAGTCCCCCCCCCAACCCTGGAGCGGGACGTGGAGCTCGGGTGGAGGAGCCGCTGGGTGGAAGGCAAAGCTGCTGGAGAGGCAGGGGGAGGCAGCCAGAAGGGAAGGCATCACCCCAGCCTGGCCCGGAGCCCCCCCTCTGCGGGCAGCACCACAGGCGTGAAGTCCGCTCCCAGGGTGGTTTTTTGGGTGAGCTCCCAGGGCAGGCAGGCTCCGGAGCTCCAGCTTCCCTGCTCTCACCAACGCTCCCCTCCAACAGCTCGGAAAGGCATTTATCTACCTAAAAGGAAGCCTCACTAGCCTGCAAACCCATGCTGCTACACAAAGCTGGCCCCAAATGAGGCCATTCCTGGCCGTTCAGTCAAAATTTGTGTTTGAGGTCGTCCAGTTGATTCTCCTTTGTGCAGGGAGATTTACACCAAATGTGTTTCTCATGCTAGGCACCTTAGCAGTCGGTATTTCGGTCAGGACAGCAGCTGTTTTTCAGATGATGGAGAGTTAGTGAGTGGTATGGTTGTGTTAGTTGGCTTCGTCTCGCAACATCTATGTTGAATGCTCAAAGCTTTTCTTTCAAATGCCAGCTCTGCAGCGGCCCCCCTTGGCTTTGTCAGTCCATGTTGTCACTGCTGCAACTGTATCTACCTACCTCGAGCTAAATACTGCCTCAAACTACATACCTCAAGCTAAATAATATCCCCAGCTAAATATTTGGGAGTCAGCCAGGAAGCATCGCGAACCCTGGAGATTTCCAACATAGTTGCGGTGAACTAGCTCAAATGCTCCTTGTACCCATCAGCACTGGAAAGTAGCGTAGAAATAAATCTGCAGCTTTGAGAGGTTATAGAATCTTTGCATCCGGGAAAAGGTTGAGAAGCTGCAATATACAGACCCTAAGATTAATTTGGTCATATTTCATGTCCCAAAACTAGCTGGAAGATGGAGGTTCCCCTTCTAGCTTACCTATATAGCTAGGCTAATAAAAAACAAAATACGGACTTTGTTTAAGGTAACTGCAACGATTTCTTTAAACTTTAGTAACTTCTTCTTGCTCTGAGGTTAATCATAAATAGACAATACCCCTTTGAGAGAAAGGTAGCACAAAGTCTCTCACTTAGGAAGCTGTGTCTGAGAAGATTTACACAGAGATTTATATAGTACCTTTACATAGAGAAGATATGTCAGATTGAAACTCACTAAACCTCAGAAACTTCTACAATATCAAAAGAAGCATTCCTCATACCAGCTTTAAAGATACAAAGATGTGATCATTATCAAAGTGTCCTTCACAAAATGTAGTTCCTCATATCTTCCTGAGCCACAATTCAATAACAAAAAATACTAGGAGGTGATTTAGGTGCAATGGAATGAAAAAAGACATCTTTTCACTTTCAAAAGAGATCTCTGAAACAAAAGAAAATACAACCTTTTACTCAGTCATCAATCAAATGGATAATGCCACATTTGTTGCAAGGACAGGCATGTAAAAGTGACACCTGTTGCAATTTTAATTCAGAAAGCTTAGACATTAATCCTTTTGAAATGGTTTCTACCTCATCTTCCTAGAGAGAAGCATTTGTGAGCTCACGAAATTCTAATTGGAGCATTTTCTGTCCATATAAACAGACAGCTTTAGTGGGCTTGTTTATTGAAGGCTCAGAGAGACTTTTAATCAACTTTATATGTACAAGGAATGCTTACTGGACCCATCGATGGAGGTAAGGGACATGATTTGTATTAGACAAAAAGGTGTAAGTCAGTTCTTTCTCCAGTGTTTCAATTCATTGATCTACATGAGAATTTACACCATCTTCTCTATGAGGGAGCTCCACGCCTAGAGCAAAGGTCTTTGTATTTTAGCTGTCCAGTGAACTGGTCCTGTTGCACCCAGAGGAGCGGCTTTTTGTCAGCTTTTGCCTGTTGCAGCTTCAAGGCACTGGCTTATGCGTAAGCGACAAGTGGTAGGATCAACATCGTACTGTTGTAGGTACTTGGAGTCAGCCCCAGGCGCTGAGTCACAGCACAACGTCCCACTGAATTTGCAGTGGTGGTATTCTTTTCCTCTTGCTTTCATCATCAAAGGTAGAGCAAAAAGCAAATGTAGTAGCTGTACCTGCACTAGGAGATAATCACAATGAAATTAGTTTTGGGATCCCTTAGGACCTACCTTTGCATTTAGCCCTTTCTTATGGTGTTGGCTCAGAAGTTCAGCATCATCTAACTTGCATAACATTGCTTTCTCTGGGAAGTAAATTATTCTGTTATGGAAAAGCCACTACAGCTAAGAGGAGGCCAAAGTTTCAAATATTAAAGAAGAGCAGTGTTACCTAGTGCATTCACAGCTGCATTGCAGTGATTAGTTTCTATTTTCTAAACCTCTGACATGTTTAGAAAGGCAACAGCCACCTGAAATAGCAAAGCCGTGAGCGTAACAAGATCAGCCTGTATAATCCATGAAAAAATTCAGGACTTCTGCGAATCCAGCTGCAGTACCTTCACCCACAGTACCACAGCATGCCACTAGTCATCTTTGCAATATCTTCTGAAAGGAAGTGATGCAATACCTGTTGTTCAGGTGGAGAACTGAGCTACAACGTTTTTAAGGATGGCATTCACAAAAGCCGTCCTACATCTCTTACATGCTTTAAAAAATCCTGGCTGAAATTGTTAGAGTAGGCAAGAGGACTGAAAAACAGCAGGGAATCCCATACAGCCCTCCTTACTCTATGCTTAAATCAGGTCACGCTTTCTCAGGAACATCACAACTTCATGCAGCAGTACTCAGTTGGTAGCACTAGAAGACACAGCAAGTTGACAGCTGTCTCATCGGAAAGATAAGGTTTGAGAAATTAGGGAAGGAAAGATAAGGGGAAAACAGGGCAAATGACTCAAACTCACCAAAGCGAATGGCAGATTTCAGCAGCATCATTAATGGCTGGGTCTAAAAAGCATTTGTAAAGTAATTATCTGTGATTTTATTTGCAGAAGGAAAGCTGTGCATTTGTTCATAGTGTTCTGATTTTGTCCTTAAAAGTAAAAGTGACCTGAGTGTCCAGTGGAGATTGTGAGGTGAAGTGTGGGCTGAATAAATACTAAATTTGGCTTCTCTCAGACTGTCCTATTAGGATGATCCAACAACACAGCACATGTAATGTAAGGACTTAAGGAAAAGCAAGTGACATAGTACGGAAAGTGATGTCATTAAAGAACACATCTGATGTTCCAGCTTTGAAAGGTACCTGCCAGACAGCTTCCTACCACTGCTGTATCTGTGAAAACAAAGCATCAAAAAGCAGTATAATCTGAACCCAGGGGATGTAAACCAGGAGTTTTCGTGGTAAACTGCTTCTCTGTCACAGTCATAAAACCACCCGTGTAAAGCAGACAAGTGCATGCCTCACACACGCCTGTAACTGAAGAGAGAAGAGAAATGTGATGGGATGGAATGAGACAGAAAGTGAGAAGTTTTAGCCTCCACAGTAATGGCAGACACGCTTTTGTCTGAAACTGGTACCCGGTCACAGGATCACGGCTGGGCACACCTGGTGACAACAGTTGACTTCAAAAGCTCAGCAGAATGAATAAAACACGGTGGTCGTGTTGTATACCTAACCCATAACATACCCTTCATCCAAAAGAGGGTTTTATACATTTGTCACCTAAATGAAAGATCGAAAGAGAGGGACCAGTACTAATGAACATGCTATAGCTATGGGACACTCTCTGTTGGACTTGCAGTTGAGATGCAGTATCTGCTTCTGCTAAACAAACAAAAGGCATAATCATGCTTATCTCCCTTACGAAAATACCTTACCTGAAATCATAGATACTTTTTTTTGAGAATGGAAAGCAGGAATAAGAGGAGTCTGGAAAATGGCTCAGAGCCTTGGCTTTACCCAGAGCACCCAAAGCACGTACGGATGAATGATGCATGGAAAAGTGACTTAGAGCAGCTTTGGGCTCTGCCAGCCATAACTGGCTTGGTCAATACCTTGACATAAGTAGAACAACCAAAGTGCTGCTGCACCTCAGCACGCCAATTTCCAGCCGTCTCCAGCGGCCAGTGTGACAGCTAGGAATGGCTGACTGTAAGGGGACACACAGAAGTAAATATGCCAGCAGGATGTAATTCAAGAATTCTCCTGTTCGAAGCTAAGCTTTCCAGGTTCCACTGTGCTCAGGGCTATTTCCCATGGGTGATTTCATGCAAAGGGCTTTACCGGAGCACAGAACGTGCCCACAATGAGGACATTGTTAAATGAGCAAAAGAATTTACTCAATGCCCCTGGCCAATCTAAATATAAAGTTTCTTCCACTCTATTTAATAGCTTGTGGAAGAAAACAATACAACAGAAAGGAATCTGATAATACATAATGTGGAAGGGGCAGCAATGTGTTTTGACATATTGCACGCTGCATGCCAGGCAGTGCAAGAAAGGCATGTCCCCCAGTGCTTTTGATTGAGGGATGCCATGGTGGCCAAAAAGCCAAATCGTCATATGCCTTCCACTTCACTGAGATGCCATGGTACGGAAAACATTGCAGGCATGAATGGAAACCCCCATTGACGGCCAGATCGATGTTGGAAGATCTGCCAAAGGAAAACGAGAAGCATATTCGGTCAGTTTTGTTGGTTTTATACATGATGAGTTCTTTAGCTACGTTTATGTTATTTTACGAAAGGCAGAATGTAGCATACCTAGACAAACATCAGGCAGATTTTTAATGCATCTTTTCATTTCAGAAGGTGTATAACTCAGCAGTCTGCAGTTCAGACTCTAGGACTTTGCTTGCAAAACCCCATCATTCTCCTGTTGTTGTTCAGAACTTACATTACCATTTGCAGAACTTAATATTCAGTCCCTGAGATACAATAAACATGGAATCAAGAAGCCAGACTTCAGGTTTAGCAAAAGGAACAGAAAGGTAAACAAGTTTTCCTTGTGGTATTCTATTAAAATGAGCGTAGACTTAATAGAGTATCAGTAACAAAAAAAAAAAAAAAAAAAGTGATTAAATATCACACACAGCTCTGATGCAACAAAAATATACTGATTGTTTAAGACATATCTTCCGGATCTGAAAAATTAAACTTATAAACTCTGCAGGAAGATGACTTTTTCCCATAGGGATTTACTTGTATGGCATTCACACTGAAATCCAAATCTGAGCTGGGCTGTCTACTTTTATACACACTGGCACAGTCTGACTGAAATAATCCAAGTATGAGAATCTGACCTATACTGTTTGCTTTTATAAGCTCTGGACGTGTCTGTTCAGAAATTCCAGCAGTTTGGCAACCCTTTCATATCAAGGTAGAGTTTTATGTATGACCTTCATTTTGCATGATACTCTGGCATTAACATCTACCTGGGAACAATCCTAACCAGACCACAGAAATGCTAAGACGAGGCTAAAGGAGTTCATAAGAGCTTTACAAAAGACATCCCGATGATGTATGTCACATAGTGAGTGATGCAGCAAATCAGAAATACTTCAGACATATTTTCCAGTGAGACACATCCTCCTAAAAGAGAATTTTATAAGAAAATCATTGGATGTGTTTCCAGCCCTTGAAATATGCCCTGTGCAGGCAGAGGAATTTTCAGCTCTTAATCATCTTCCAGAAATCCCTTAGGATGCCCATCTCCCAAAGCCCTGAGAAAGTAATTCCTTATGAACCCTTACCCTTTGGGCACTTCGAAAGGTCAGAGCACAGCATCCCATTTCTATCAACACCTGTGCTTCTCTTCACTTTAATGGAGTCAAGATTTCACTCTGAGACCACAAAAGAACTTTGAAAGCATCATCTGTAGGTCATAAAAGGATAACTTGATGTTTGGAAGTATAAACATTTCTATCTCTATATCAAGTGTAAGGAGTAAGCAATTAAAAAGGAATCAGTATAAAGAACCCTACGCTTGTCAAATACACAAATTCCATCGACACATGTTGAAGAGCAGGTACTACCAGAAGAGAGGGGAAAAATGCATAATAAAAAGCCTTCAATAACTAAGAAACAATATGGGCTGGAAATGTTAAGAAAAGTTTAAGAAATTAGGAATATATCAATTTTTTTTTTTAAGCAAACCTCACAGATGCAGACTAAAAGAATGATATGCAGTGATCCTAAGATGTAATCTTTAAAAATCTATCTAAGGATACAGTAATAGAGCAGCACCTCATTTTGCAGTTGGTAGTACGTTACAGTTTTATGGACAAAATTCTCAGATTCCTTCCTCTACAGTCTCTCTCATTTCTATGAATTTATACTGATGCATCTCCATGGGCCCCTCTACAATATTCAGCTTTCTCTAGTATGACCACTTACACTTTTTGGCTATGAATTCTACAACGCGTCTGCTCTTTAAAGTTGCCAGTACAACTAACTGAAATGCTGTTGGTCTGATAGTTCAGCATGACTCACTGCAGTGGTCTGTCCAGCACAAAAGATTGTGCTCGTTTCTCTCCCTCCATTCCTGCCTTCCTGTGTCTTTTTGTTCCTCACTCTCTTTCTTCAAATTTCTTTCTCTGTGGTGTTACTCCCCATTCTCTACAATTGTGTTGGTTGCCTAACGCATTTTTTGCATTATGTATTTTGAAAAATAATCCCTCCTCATGGCGTCCTGAGTGGATGCCAAGACTTCATGACTGATTCTGGTGACTGATGCTAGACATACTTCATGTGAGGCCATCAAACTCTGCCATTCAGACCTCGTAGTCATCTCGTTGACCTCACTCACATACCCACAGCAGTGCTGAGGCACAGAAATATGTTTGACGTATGGAGCCAAAATACTCAGACCTTTTCAGAACTAAGCTCTTGACCCTTGACCTTAGGAATGCTTCGGTGCTACCTATAGAAGCAGTAAAAAGTATCAATGTAATACTTACCTTTTGGATATTTAAATTGAGGGCTTTTTATTAGTAAACCCTTTTTGTCACAGTGGAACTGTTCCTCCTAAACAAGACAGAATATTTTCTAGCACAAACACTCCACATCTTCCTAACTTGTCTGCAAAGAAGACTAGTAAGGGCCTTGATGTGATAAGCTAGAGGTAAATAAGGAAATGATGCTTCATGCTTGCAATGAAGACAGAGACTACTGTTAGATTGTGTTGCACTTCAGGCGTTTTTGGAAGCAGTAACAGCATCATACCAAGGAGTGACACTGAGACGTGTCTGGTATTTTCTGCTTCTGCCACTACAGTAATGGCCATGGCTTATTTTCAACCCATAAAAAGCTCAGTAGTAGTCAATACTGAAACTCTTTTCGTTGTCCTAGCATGGACAGAGCATGCAAGCACCATCTGCTGGTAGCCACACGCGTGAACTGGAACCCCAGACTTGGGCCCTCCCAGCAGTGGTGGTTGTATATCTTCCCCACACTGTCACATGTCACAGGCACAGATCCTCATCACCGTCATCGTAGAGGAACACAATTTTGGCTGTAGAAAGCAGTTGAAAACACAAGTCATTCTCTTTGACTCTTCACATTTGCTTGGTGCTGGACTGTTGTCTTTCCCTCAATTCTAGTGATTTCAAGAAACTCTCCTTTCTACACAGTCAAACGATCAATCTGGACTTTAGCAAAGTTTTTGCCTTGGTATGAGTTAAGATCAATGAAATCTTTGCGTTCAGGATGCACACTGAGGCGCATTCTCTGAGAACATGAAGGTGCACCAGTTCACCAGTGCACAACCTGGATATACAAAATGTAACTGACCTAATTCCTTAGTAGATCTTATTGGTTAGCTTTAAGAAATATGCTGGGCTGAAATGAAGAAATGAGGACTAAATACCTATAAGAAATCTCAAGCCCGTCAATACTAGCGGTTCATATAATGTAGCAGTATCTGCCAATGTCTCAAACTTCCCACAGCAAAGATTTCCCAGCTCTCCAGAAAGCAAATTCATAGAATCAAAGAATCACAGAACCATAGAATTGCCTAGGTTGGAAGGGATCACCTAGTCCAACCATCAGCCTAACACTGACAAAAACGTCACTAAACCATGTCTCTCAGCACTATGTCTACCCATCTTTTAAATACCTCCAGTGGTGGTGCCTCAACCACTTCCCTGGGCAACCTGTTCCAATGCTTAATAACCCTCTCAGTGTAAAAATGTTTCTTAATATCCAGTCTGAACCTCCAGGAGAGCACAACTGTAGTGAAAGGGGTATGGCAAGAAATGAAAACCCATTAAATCTAGTCCTGTCTGTAACACTGGTGTCCTCTGAGGATCTGTGGGTGTCAATCCCAAGCCAGTACTCCCTGTCTCACAGGACTGCATTAAAGATGAGTAACGTGATTACTGCAAACTCTTTTATTCGTCAAAACAGCCCCAGAAATGCTGGATGTCAGCTACCTACTTCTTACAGGGATGCCTTTAGTGAAGGGGGGAAACCTGATCTGTTCTGGGTGTCCGCACTGCGCGGCATCACCAATCTATTCCATTGCTTTCGTGCAGAGTTCTGCAAGGTCTGCACGTAGTACGCTGGGTGGGAAGAACAGCAGATGGCATACCCACAGCAAACTGAAATTTATGTTAGTATTTCTCAGCCTGCAACCCTAAACATTAGTGTCTGTAAAGCTCATTTCACTATTCAGTCTTCTGTGTGCATCTGGCTGGGCGTTTTCCCAGCTTTAGCTGCATGCCTTTTACAAAAGTTCTCTGCAGAAATTATAGCAAAAGTATTTTAAGGCATTAGACATGGAAAATATTTTTCTAACCTTGCATCACTATACCTTTCTTGACAGAGGCAGCAAACCCAGTGTTTCAATTTTAGGTCTTACACACACAATTGGGCAACAAGCCAACAATTTTCATCTGCGTGTTCCAGGACCAGTAGCATTTGTTTAGCTATAAATTCAGAGATGCTGTAGGTTATGATGTTCTGTCAGGACCGGGAGAATATGTGCCATGATTAAGCCCTTACTCAAAACAGTTTAATCAAATTAATCACTCCCCAATTAAATTCCAGATACTAAAACCTAATAAAATGTAATAAAATTAGATATTTCTGATGGGAGATCAAGAAGGGAGCATAAGCTACTGCACTCAGTATTTGTCTTCCAGTTCAGCAGCCGAGTCTTACATCCTTTACTACAATGTAAAGGAAAGGGAGAAATAATGTGAGGAGCATTACAGTCCTGCATTGTATGTCTTTTCCCTCTCTCACCTGTAATGTTTAGTATTAGTTTGGACAAAGCAAGAGTAAAGTACAAGACACATCTTTAATTCCTCAGAAGGCTAGAACTGGATGACATGTCTTACCTCAAGCTTTTATCTTTTTATCATTTGAATATACTAAACAGTAAAGGCAAATCCAATCTATCTTTAAATGTAGATATGTCTTCATTTTCTGACAGCAAATTTTCACACGCAGAGGACACGCATACTTTTGTAACCAAAATATGTTTGCAAATGTGTACGAGGTGGCTGTGCAGGTGCAGGTCGGCGTGCCGTACCCACGCAGCAGGTTTGACATCTTCTGCGCCGCACAGAGGCAAGAGGAGGACACCACACGGCTGTGCTGGACTATACTCCTGACCTGCTGGAGATTTGTTTTGTCTCAAGGGATTGGGTGTTTTTAGGAATGACTTCTTAAAATCCTTCATACATGGAAATGCCTAAGGAAGCATTAACTGTCTTCTTACCCTGCTGCCAAGGGGTTTTCTAATAGCACAATTGAATAAGCAGGTTATGGGTGTTGACAGTCCTCCTCACACGAACATACTCACCTCAAGCTGTGGTTCAGGTAGCCCCAAGGTCACATACAAAAGTGTTTCTCCACCAAAGGTTTATATTTTAATAGTCAGTCATGGTTATATACAGAACCCAATTGCAGAAGCGATGCTAAACATGAGTCATTTGGCATTACAAGAGTTTTGCTGTTTTTCAGAGAGAAGATGCATTGGAAACTGATGGCTCTCCTTTGACAGTCACCATTGTAGCTCCAGTGTCTCAGTGTGGGCAATTCATGTTCCCTGTGGGGAAAACCTCCTAATGCATCACATAAGATATACTTATGACCTATCATCCAAACAGATTATAACTCTTAGCGTTGACTCAAAAAGACTACCATTTGCTGTTACTAGACAGTCACAAAGATAATCAGTGAGTCATTTGCATCCATGGTCTAATAACTAAAGCTTTTGTTTGTTTGATGCAAGGAGGAAGAAAACAGGAGTTCAATGGACCACTGATACACTGGCAGAGTGACAGATTTACGCCATGGGTGACAAGATGCTTGCAAGAGAGTCTCAAACCTTCCTCTGCCCCCAAAATTAGAGAAAAGGGCTGCTACTGGCCAGCTAAGCCATCTAGAACACAAGTCCAACCTAGCAGAGAATTTGACAACACACAGAATTTTAAGTGTATAACCAGTTCTTTTGATTTCAGTTGGAGTGCTCACACATTAAAGATTCTCGTACACTTTATAGACACAGTTCAGATGAGTAACATTTTTTGTCACAAATATTGGAGTCTTATTTTAAATAACAGTGCTTTGTTTTTAAACCCTCATACATTTCAGTTTTGAAGAAACTATGAACTTTTTTCAAAAATTAATTGATCTTGTTATAGAGTTAGTTTACCAGATGTTCTTCGGGTGTTCTAGGATGGACTTGGAAAAATCAGACCTGCATTTCCCTATTTAGTCAATGCATGCCTGCGTCTTGAGCAGATGATATAAACTGCCTGTCCTTTTGTAAGACAGCTTTAACCACACTCCTGAAAAGCCTCTGCATTGCTAGTAGTCCTGCTTCTTCTCTGGTGCTTCCCTTTATTACCCATGGATTGACAGCAAAGGCCAAGCCACATTTGCTGCTCCTCTATGAGAGGAGTGATTTCCCATGCCCTTTCTCTGATTCTCCACCAGGGCTTGAACTGTTGCATATTTGTGCACTTTGAAAACTCTCTGGGGACAGAGAATAAGATGAATGTAGAACAGACACAGCAGTCCTGAGTAACATGCTCTAGCTCTAGGCAATCCTGCTTCAGCAGGGGAGTTGGACTAGATGATCTCTATGGCCCCTTCCAACTCTAAAAAATTCAGTGAAATTCAGTGAAATCCTTCATGAGGTTATTACGTTAACACCATGAATACTTGTAAACAGTAACTAAAACAGCAATGAAGCCACTTCTGAGAAAAGTAAGCTTGCTTTTAAGAGAGAAGGGATTCTATTGTCTTCAGCAACCCATCTGCTGTCAGAATTTACAGCATGGATTAGAGATTAAAGAAGCATCACCTGTGGACATGTAAATAAAATTAACATAAATTGGTGACAATTAATTGTGACATGCCTATTATATTCCAGTATAATAAGTAATCAGTCCTTCAGCAATCACAGCATCATTAAAGGAAAAGTATCTGTTTTGGAGAGTTTACAAGATTGTCCTGAAATAATGGTAGACGATATTGTGTTTATAAGATTTGTTTCTCTCTCTGCGCTTACTACATGATACTTGATCTCACTACAGTATTGCACTTTGGAATGGAAAAAACCAAACAGTTTAGTTAGGCTTTTAGGAAGCATTAGCTAATTATAGCTTTCATAATCCCCTTCATTTAGGGCTAGTCTCCTGTTTGCCATAGCTGAGATCATCCCTGTCTTGCAACATCCCACCTGGTCACTTGCTGGCTACCCTGTTTTTCCTACAAATGTGCATCTCTGAACTCTCATTCTGTTGGTTTATCTTAACAAAGTGATAGATTGTGGACTGTTTTCTGTTTTACTTTATTCACATGAATGATTTCACTACAGATAAAAATTCAGAGAACAGCCGTTATCTTTGTATGTCTTAATCCAAATGTAATGAATTATAAAAATCATTGCACAGCAATGTTCAAAAAATTCCCTAGGCGATGCCCACATCTCTGACTCATTCCTCTTATCTTTAACTCCTGACATATTCTTTACACAACACATTCTTTGATTCCTATATCTGGTCATACAAAGCAAACAGAAAATAAACCAGAAAATATAATTCTCATCTAGTGTTCTAATTTTTTTCATAGTGTCAGGGAAATGGTTTATAACATTTCATAAAAAAGCTTCAGTCACAGAACCATAGAAACACTCCGGTTATAAGGGTCATCATCTAGTCCAACCTCCTGCACAAATAGCAACCCCAAAATATCTCACATATGTTTTAGAACATCTATTAAATTGACATATATTAATTTCATTTAGCATATGACCTGCTTGCAAAATTTATTCTTAAAACGGTTGCTAAATTTTCATTTCACTTACTGGTACAAATTTTGGAAAGAAGTAGAAAAACTAGGTGGTTTTAGTAGTCTCTGGATGAAATAAATATACTTCCAGAATAGTTGGCCATGTGAAAAGGAATGTGTGGATTTAGTGTGTAAGAACCATCCAGGTACACTATATAGGGATGTTCAGTAAGAAGAATAAGAGGAAATAATACATCTGAAGTCCAAAGTCTTGCATTAGATAAAGTTAACCTTCCTACATGGACAGCAGGTTTTAGTGCAAAGGCAACCACAGTATCACATGGAGAAGAAAACATCCAGAGCACTACTTGTGTAACAAATACAGTGAACAGAAATTCCTTGGTTGCTGTGTTTGACAGAGAGCAATACAAAGATGAGAAAATGAAGGACCAACCTTCACTTACCATTTGTATCTCCAGCAAAGTACAGAATGATTATTATAAAGGACAAAGATATTTTATTGCTAACATCAAGCAGTGCTAGAATATGCCTTGTTCTATGTATCTGCATTAGACACATATATTTTCTTTCCATCTTCCTACATCTTCAGTTCCAGTCTGGCCCCATGTTATTCTGCACCTCTCAGACTTTTTTCTGCATCCCTAACACTTGCGCAGGTCTCTCCGTTTCCTGGTGGCATCTTACAGCCTCCCCCCAGACTCTTCACAATTTCTTGTTCAGTTTCCAAAACACAGAACCCAAAATATCTTTATTTAGAACTGTTTTCTTGTCACTTCAGAAAGCTGTCAAAGAGTTCTGATATTGAGATTATCTGAGTGGTTTTAATCTTCCACTAAAGAAACACAAGGGTGTAGTCATTTTGAATAAGAGCAGGCATTTTTTAAGACACTACTACTGGGAAGTGTGAAAGTGGGAAAAAGTGCTAAGAAACACACAGAATGTGAATTCTTCACAAAAGTAATAATTCAAATTTTTTTACTGCCTATCCTGCCAGGCAAAGATGTTCTTCAGAGCTGAAGTGAAATAGCTGGGAGACTCTTTCACGGTCTCCCACATCCCTGCTCTGTCGGCATGCAATGGGATGGGCAACGGCCAGGGAGATGGCAAGGGATAAGGAGATTTTTTTCAGGATTTCTTCTTAACTTCTCTGAAGAGGTGAGAGCATGAACATGGGGGTGTGCCATCATGTACTCGTCTCCCTTCAGTAACACTCTTGCTAATTGTCTCTTGTGAGGTGGAGATCAACTCACTGGCTCCTTTCCTCCCTCTCAGTCTGTTTACCTTGCTTCAGGTTTTCTCTGCACAGAAAAGGGCTGGAAAGCTTTTCTTTTTTTAAACTGAAAGGAGACCTGCAGTCTGCTCCATCGACCTGGGACTCGCACAGTTGTCTCTGATCCTTTGCCAGTACACCAGAGTTTATTTTTTTTGTTGCCTCTGTGAGAGGAGCAGGATAAGTAGGTGCTACGGAGTGTGGTTTCGTGGTGGCAGGGAGCATGCAGTGCACGGTTAATCTAAACTGCAACAGAAAATAGGGGAAACAGGGCAAGCAGGCTCTTTTTTTTTTTTTTTTGACATTTTCAGGCACATCAGGCTTTTATCAGAAATTTGGGAAAGCTGCTGTTCATTTAAGAGTAGAAAATATATCATGATTTATCTATCAAAACCAACTAATTCTTCTCTGTCCTGCTTAGCATCATGGGGCTCAAAGGCATCCCAGTGAAACCACCAGCAGTGAAGATGGTTGTAGAGTGTACTGCACAAAATATGTGCAGTTTCTTGCAAAAACGTTGCTCAATTTCTGTACGATTTGCATTGAATCTTGATCATTTGTTGCATCCCTGTACTTCTGGTTGACATGCTGAGGTGTCCCAGTTGGGATGGCTGCTAGTTTCACTTCTGTAAGAACTCCACACAGGGCTAAAGTGGGGATTTTTTTCAGCACAAATGGTGTGTCTGTAGGTGGCAGAATTGGTCTAATGGTTCTGCGTTACTCGTGAGTTCTGCGGCATTCCTGAAACTACTTCTGTTTCTTAAAGGATATGATTCTTGGATTGTAATTGCTGAGTGGCAGTGGGTTTCAAACACGCCCCGGTGACAGAGGAAAGGTAGAGACAAGTCACACCGTGCAGCTGCCCACGTGCCATCAGGGGACGTTTGGATACTCCTACAATTTGCACTGTGCTTATGGAGTTCAGCACAGGGCGTAAGGGGAGGGAAGGGATGCCATCCAGAGGGACCTGGACAGGCTTAAGATGTGGGTTTGTGCAAATCACATGAAGTTCAACCAAGCCAAGTGCAGGGTCCTGCACCTGGGATGTGGCAACCCCAGGCACAAATACAGGTTGGGTGGAGAGCAGCCCTGAGGAGAAGGACTTAGGAGTGCTCACGGATGAGAAGCTCAACGTGAGCCGGCAATGTGCACTGGCAGCCCAGAAAGCCACCCCCATCCTGGGCTGCATCAAGAGAAGCGTGGCCAGCAGGGCCAGGGAGGTGGTTCTGCCCCTCTGCTCTGCGCTCCTGAGACCCCACCTGCAGTACTGTGTCCAGCTTTGGAGTCCTCAGCACAGGAAGGACATGGACCTGTTGGAATGGGTCCAGCAGAGGGGCACGAAGATGATCAGAGGGATGGAGCACCTCTGCTGTGAGGACAGGCTGAGCGAGTTGGGGTTGTTCATCCTGGAGAAGAGAAGGCTCTGGGGAGACCTTAGAGCACCTTTCCAGTACCTGAAGGGGCTACAGGAGAGCTGGGGAGGGACTCTTTGTCAGGGAGTGCAGTGACAGGACAGGGGGTAATGGTTTTAAATTGGAAGAGGGGAGATTTAGGCAAGATATGAGGGAGAAATTCTTTCCTGTGAGGGTGGTGAGACACTGGAACAGGTTGCCCAGAGAAGTTGTGGATGCCCCGTCCCTGGAGGGGTTCAAGGCCAGGCTGGATGGGGCTTGGAGCAACCTGGTCTGGTGGTTGGTTTTTGGGTTTTTTTGCTTTTAACCTGTACCTTAAAACCCAAAACCCAACCAGGGCAGGGGGGTTGGGACTCGATGATCGTTAAGGTCCCTTCCAACTCTAACCATTCTATGATTCTATAAAAAAAGAGAACACTACTAGCTTAATAGTGTCTTTAAAATGGAAATCACTGAAACTAAATCTATGGTACATAAATAGGTGCATTTGCATAGGTAGAAATCCGCATTTTACATTTGTAATGAAACTTGCATGTGTTGCTTGTGCAGGTGTTTTTTCAGCAGTTCAGTAGCTCAAAAAGAGCAAAACAGCTGACACTGAAATTATGATTTATTTTTTTTTCCTGTCCATTTGTTTCACTAAGAGATCTTTTTGAGAAGCTGTGACGGAAGCACTGCATTCCTAGCTGGCTCACAGAAATTATTCTTTGTGGCTATCACCAATGTGGACAGTAAAATTAGTAGGTATGGCAAATTAAAATCAGGATAGCCAGCCAGGAATGTAACCAAATAAGCTCTGAATTGAGTTTTAAGCAGCATTTGATGAAAACAGGTTCAACAATAATGAAAAGAACAATAACCTTCTCAGTATGTTTTGCCACTACTGTTTTGATAGAAGAATTAGCGCTTTTTTACTCACTCTTTGTGAAGAAATCATGAATTTTAATGCTTTGTCACTGCCAAAAGAGAACAAAACTTCTCAGAATTTCTGCTGCTCCTATTTTTCACTGCTGAGTCTCTTAGAAGACCAGAAAATAAAAAATATTCTCAGCCACCCAATGCAGCTTAAAATAAAGCACAAATTAAATCTTTCTAGTAGCATTTTGAAAAAAAATCCTAATAACAGAAATTGCTTTCGGGTAACAACCTTACCATATAAAAATGGTGCTACTGTATAAAAATTACTTTGGCAGATGGCTTTGAGTTGTCCCATTCCATCCATGTTTTTGGGGCAAAGGTACATTGGTGAAGTTTCTTCCTGCTGTTTCTTCACTGTGCTGAAGCAAGCAGCAGAGGGCACAGCTCCCTGCGGAAAGCTTTCCAGGCAGGAGGTTGTGTGACTGTGCCTCCATCTGCTTCAAATGGTTTCTGTCTATCAGGAGGGATGTTTTGGTTAAAACACTGCAGTTTCCACAGTCAGAGACACCCCTGGAAGAAGGCGTTTCTCTTTTGCTGTTTATCCAACAGTCAATTCTGAACGAAATTGTGAGATTTGGTTATGCCTAATGCACCTTCCAGAATATAGGTGCTGCCACAGACCACCGAATTGTAAGTGTTTACGTACTGTTTTGTACAGAAATAAAAAAAAAAAATAAAAAAAAAGAATACATGCATACAGCTCAACGTTGTTCGCAAGCAACAGCAGTAACACTTGGCAAAGTTACATTCAAACTGAGCAGCAGCTCCAAACTAAGGGTCCAAGTCCTGAAAATGGATCACGCAGGTGACCATTTTCAGCAGTCTCATGGCACAGAAATGTGATTTCCAACTTCTGCCCCCAAATCCTGGGGTCTATGGGTTCTTTCAAGGCTTTGATTTTCTCTGTCTTTGCCGGTAAATGTTTAAGTACCTGGAAATCAAAGGGCTGAAACTCCCTCATGTAGGGCAAGTGTATCATCATATCAGTCTTTCTCTTTCATATGCTGTATCTATAAACCTGATTAAATCTGTTGCAGCTATATAAGTTTCTTTCATATTAAAGTACAGGTTAAAAGGAAAAAAACCCAAAACATAAAACTACCCCATCGTTTCTGATATAGATTGTTATTCTATGTTGTATCAGTTTACTATACAAATACCAAAATGTGCATTTATTACCATGGCATGTACACCATATGAGGTTGATTTTCGATCATCATTCCTCCTCTACAAACCTGTTCTGGTAATTAAATGTATTAGTTCAAATTCAATGCATTACCTGAATATGAGGCACATAATGACATTTATAATGTTTTGTCAGCATTTGCTAGAAAATATGGACTACGTAGGCTCACAGAACACCTGGTAACAAGAAAAGATTATGGATTCTTTATTATTTAGACATGACCTATTTTCCTCGGTTCAGACTTTGGCTGTTCTCATAACTGGGACATGGAGTTATGGGACAGAGTTTTATATTTTATAGGTCTGTCTGCAAATAAAAATAGAGATGTATTATCTTTCATCACTTGAAATTAAATGCTCGGTTAGTGTCAAAAGCCTAAAGCTGAAGCCCGTAGCAGATAAAACTCCCCAGTTAAGATGACACTTTTCACCTCACAAAGAGGGAGCAGGTTTGATCCTACCCACACCAACCAGCCGTGCATAGACAAACAGAGCTGCACCTCTCCCATTCCCAAAGCCCAGTGCAGGAAGCAGGTGCAAGGTAATAATATTTATTTCTGACCAGAGCATTGCAAATAACAATCTCTTCGTTCTCTGTAACAATCAGCTAAAAAGGCTTACTATGAGAGCTAGTGAAATATTTTTGAAAGTTTTTGTAGGGTTTTTTCACAAATCAATTCACTATCAAGATATGCAGTGTTTGGCATTTCATTTGGGATTTTTTTTTTTTCAGTAGAGTTTTCTTTTTTTTTCCGGCCAGTATCCATAAAATAAGACTATTTTACATTCATTCCTATACGATGTTCAATTTTAATTTCATACTTGCAAAGTATGAAGTGTCCTGCTATGCACAAAGTTAGTCACATGTAAAGTGGTTTGCAGGTTCAGAGCTTTAGATGTTAGAACTTTGTCCACACTCATCTGGAAAGCCAGGGATCCACTTCTATTTATACTGTGAAGCTTTTGCCAAGGATATCACATGCCTTTAATCTCAGTTTCCTGGAAAGGTGCTAACACTTTCCCTGCAGAGTGTGGATAGCCTAAAATGTGGAGGCAATAATCAGTAGTTGATGGAATACAGGCTTGTGTTTTAAGAAGCTTATTACCATCCGTGATCCTCAGCCGCCTTATGCCCTGTGCTGCTGGGACATTTTTTGTAGTTGCTGTCTCAGCAATTTATTCCCATCATTCTAATGCACCGGTATAATGTGGCAACGTCTGCACTCCAGCACTCTGGAGGAATACGAGAGCCACAAAAACAAATGTAAAATGTTTTAAATCATAGTACTTTAAATTACATTTGTACAAAATTTACTTCCATCCTTACTGCAATTTGTAAAAAGCTTTTATTTTGGAAAAAAAGTTCAGTGCTCTTTGAGTTCAGAACTCTTTCCTAGTATCATGAAGTTGTTGTAAAAAGCCTCGAGATGTTTTTTTTTCAGGTAGAAGAAGGAACTGAAAGAAGTTGCCCAAATGGCAAGTGCTGTGCAGCAAGTAGTAAGATATCGGCCTCCCTTTCTAAATTGCATCTCCTGGGACTTTGTTTAAAGTAAAATCTAGTTTCTTTGTTATCTGGAGAAAGGCTGACCACACAGCCACATTGTAACTTCAGGAATTAAAATAAGTGATAATTCTATTTAAAGAAATACTGGATTCTTTTTCTTTGACTCCTGGTTCATGAGCTTTTCATGAGGTCAAGAGCTTCTTCATAACATTAACATTATTCTCTACATTCATGGAGAAAATAAATAAATTATTTTAGACAGATTTTAAATTAAAGTTGTAAGAACCAGCACCTTAGACTTGAATTATGAAATACTAATAATTAGATATTTTAGCAACAGTGACAGACTCAAAAGTTGAAGTGCACTTTGGGAGGTATAAAAGGGTGTAATGGGAGGAATCATAAGCCAGTTGTTTTGGGTTTCAAGAAGCAAAACAGTTGTTGTGTCAATCACACACAGTTTGCTGCATTTAAATCAGAGGTCTAGAATTACTTTGGAGCCTGGCTGATGACACAGTAAAAAGGTCACAATTCTGAAATCTTGGCTCTTCTTCCAAGAGATCATTTTACTGAATCTCTGCCATGCTCACCTCGCGCAGAAAGAATATTTTTCATAGTCAGAAAATTGACATTGATTATCTGATCAAGCAAAAAATACTATGGCAATTTTTCCACATTATGTTCCCATTACATCTGTCTAACGAGACAAGATTTATATTTCCTTTGGCTATTATTCCTAAATCTTCAATTCTTTCTTTGTTAGAAAATTCAAAATGATCTCGTCCCACACTTCTGTGTTCTTTGTCACTGAGTTTCTTTATATTATCTTGTCCACATATCATGCTGGAACACAACACCTGTTTCACTCAAACCACACACACAATCTTAGATCTCTCTGAATTAGTCCTATCATCTAACTGCTCACTTGTTTTTTGAAGTGGTCCAGCTGATAGATCTTGACCCCTTACACAAGGTCTTTGGTATTATCTATATAGCTAACTCACCGTGACCGACACCTGAATGACTGATAGCAGAGAAGAAAATGAGGGGTGTCTGGCTCTTTCGCCCTGCTGTGAGTATGAACAACTGCAGTCAGTTTGGTTCTGTGGTTCTCATAGGACTGAAGGAACGTATCCTACACAAGGAGGCTGAGAGGAGACCTTATTGCTGTCTGCAACTACCTGAAATGAGATCGTGGTGAACTGAGGGTCAGTCTCTTCTCCCAAGTAACAGGTGATAATACAACTGGAAATGGCTTCAAACTGGGCCAGGGAGATTTAGATCGGACATTAGAAACAATTTTTACACTGAAAGGGTTGTTAAATGTTGGAACAGGCTGTCCTGGGGAGCGGTTGAGTCACCGTTCCTGGAGGTACTTAAAAGATGCATAGACATAGTGCTTAGAGACATGGTGTAGTGATGGTTTCTGTCAGTGTTAGGGTGACGGTTGGACTAGATGATCTGAAAGGTCCCTTCCAACCTAGACAATTCTATGATTCTGTGATTCTACATTATTCCAAAGGATAGATGATAATTAACATCAGGTCTGGTCAGAAGTCAGGATTTCTCTTCTGCAGGAAATAAATTCTGTTTCAAGAAATTCTTTAAAGAATTTATAAATTGTGCTGATGGCTGCTAAATCCTCCCACAAATCCATTCAAAAGAGTTCTGATTCTCAAAATGAAAAACTCTTGAGCCATGAACACCTTTGCCCCAAGGTACCAGGCTGATCTGTCCCTCCAGGACACCTAACCATCCTAGGGGACAGGCAGGAAGCTGGAACGCTTTCATGTCACTAGTTACCTTGCAATTTGGATTCAAACCCTAAATCTTCTCCTGCAGCAGGAGAGAGGCTGCGAGTGCCCGGGATGAAAGCGGGTTTTTCAGGGCTCCTGGGCTGCCTGCCTTACAGCTTGCTTCTCCTGAGCAATGGGCTGAATCTTTTCAGTGTCTGGAACCAGGTTTGGTTTCCAAAGCCTCAAAACTTAGTCACCGACACCAGCCTGGGTCTGTTTCAGCACTAAACACGGCAGTAATTTATCACTGCCATTCCAAACCATAGCGGCCAAGACATCATCAAGCCTCCCAGTTCCCCTTTCCCCAACAGGGTGCTGAAGGCTTGACACTAGCCTGGTTACTGAGGACTTTGGACTCCCTGCTGGAAAACTGCAAGTTAAGAGCTGGCCAGGTCCAGCATATCTAATATTTCCAGCTGATCTTGATTTCTCACATAGGTTACATAGCAAGGCTGCCCAAGGACCATAAATTGTGGACCCTTCACTTCAAACAGAAATGTCATTACATGGTGAAACACTGACATCATCTTAGTAATATGACTGGGAAATTGGTCAGGGACTAAGCAGGTGAAGCTGTCTCTCTTTCAGCAGAAGTCTGTGGTGGTAATTTTCCTTGGAACATTTTCCATTCTGATAAAACATAATTTCTGAGCAGCAAAAAAAATTAACAGAAAATTGTAATCCACTTATAACTGGGACGCACCGAAAAGCTGTCATATTCCTAGGAATCAATGCCACAAGTTTTACAGGTTATAATGTTACTTGCACAATGGTATCTGAAATTCCTGACGTCATCTGTGGACATCTGGAAGGGCAGATATCAGCAGTTTCCTATTACTGAGAATAGTCTGTAAGAAAAACAGGAAAATGTCAACAGGGCCCATTTCTGCAACGCAGGATGACAAGGCAATGCTTACATAGTCTATGATAAACCTTTTTTTTGTATAGAAATAATTACTCCATACGCTCAGTTCAAATGGTTACAAATATAGATAATACCACAACAATTTAACTACGCTGCAGTAGTTGTCAAGCACAGGGTCCTAAAAATACAATCCTGCTTTTAAGCACATATGAGAGAGAATTTAAGCCAGGCAAACCCCCATATGTCTTAGTCGAAATTAGCTTTAAAACAGAGAGTCAGGGCATGGTACTGTATTACTGAAGAAATAGGTGATTGTGTGTAAAAAGTCTTGAACTACAAGATAGGACCTACTTAGGAGAAAACTGGAACTTGGACTTCGGTCATGCACTTAATCAGGTATCAGTCCCCAAGAAGATTGCCTTGAAGATTCCCAGCAGTATAAAAAAGGCTTGATATAATTCCCAAAATATCTGAAGCTTGTAGGACTTCATAGGCTTCGGACCTCCTCTTTTATTAATGAGAGCATTGCTAGTCATTCATATAATATTTAATAAGATATTGACCATTTGGGGTCACACCGATGTTGTTATTTGTTTTCTGCCACTTAAAGCTACTGAGATTGACTGGTTTTTAGTCATTGTCAAAATGAATGTTCTAAAAGCCACACACAGATGTCTTAAATCATTGACATGGGTTTTCAAGAAGGCTGAGAAGCCATTGCTTTCTGTGTCGTCTGCACTTTTATACCACAGTTATCCTTTGGATTATGAAGATTTAGTGTGAAGGTCTTTGGACATCATTTGAATAGTTAAAATGATGTATATTTTAATTTGGCATCTAACTCATATCTTTCTTAATATATGTACTGAATCAGAAAGTAAACAGGGTGCAAACCACACTGTTTCCTTATTACAATCTTTTATCACAGTTTCTCATGTCATTCTGAAATCATATAAAATCAAAAAAGGTTGGTTAGAATATATTACTGTCTTTACTGTTTAAGCAGACATATAAAAGCCCAGGCATAAGTTAGAAATTCAGAAGAGAATTGAAGCAGAGATCTTGCCATAACAGCTTTCATTAGCACCAGTAGATTCTTTTTAAAGGAGACAGTACCTTGCAAGAAGAAAAAAATGGCAAGTTTGAACTGGAGTTATCAAGGAAACAATGGTAAAAGCTCTTATAGAAAATCAGATTTATTTATAATATATTGAATATTTCTCTTTTTTTTTTTCCTTATAAGAATTCTACAGAATTACATGGATTATTAGCATATTAAATGTTATGTGTACAATTGGTTCCAAGGGGAAGTGACAGAAATTCAGTACTAGTACAGAATTAGAATTAGAAAACATCAATTATTTATTTATTTTGCCTAGGACCTGACCACTGGCACAAATTATACCCTATTGCCAATGGAGACCGTCAATCTCCTATTGATATTCAAACCAAGGACGTCAAAAAAGATGCATCTCTGGGACTTCTCCAGATCACCTGGAAGCCTTCCACATGCAAAGAGATCGTCAATGTGGGACATTCATTCCATGTAAATTTTGAGGATAAGGACAACCAATCAGGTTAGTAAAAGGGGGATCTGGAGAGGGGGATGTGAGAAACTTTCTGTTTTCATTCTCTTTTTCTCTAATTTATATAGAAAACAATACCAGTTGCTTTTCAGGAGAATAGGGTATGCTTGCTAACTTAGTTGTACGGGTTGGCAACATGCTTTAAGTGTCACAGAAGATCCAAATTATGTTCTTTAAAATTAGGATTTCTTGGCAAGTATTCTTGTGTTAATGGCAAAAGGACTAGTAATTTCCCAGTAGGAAACCTCCAGGATAATCACTGATTTGGGGAGGGTAAACTAAGAGCAGAGTTTCTAAACACAGTTACTGGATTTTGCTTTTTTTTTTTTTTTTTTAATCAACATGGGATGAGAGACTCATACATATACAAAAGTTGCTCACAGAATAACTCCATATGGAATCACTCTGGACAAGGTGTTTTTCCTCAGACAGTCTTACTACCTTGAGAGCAAAGGAGATTTATTTGTACTGATGTGTAATATCGCAAGTGCTGCAAGAATTCCAGGCACATATTTCTAAGCATCATTCCCAATGGCAGGTGTCTATCACTGCAGTGGCAATCAATACACATTTATGTGCTTGTAAGCAAGGAATTAATGATAATGACCAATAAACAGTGTCCATAACATCTGAGTATACCTGTGGCATCTCATAATCTAAATTCAGAAAACTTTAAGTACCTATAAATGTTACTTCTGTGAAGAAAGAGGCCTTTAAAATACTTTCATAAATAATACAAATTTTAGTGAGAAGTGAATTCCATGAGGTAGGACAGTTTGTTCTGCAGTTATTCAAATCCAATTACTGTTTCTAGCAAACTGTTGTTTTTCTGCATTATTTTTCTTTTTATTTTCTCTCTAGGGTAGAAGGTGTGTTGGCATATATTTCACCCGAATTTTGGAACTGTATCGAGGAGACATGTAGATTTGCTATAACAAATGTACTCATATACATACCTAGAATTAAAACGTTCAATAATTTTGGCTTAACTGCACAAGCTGTTGTTTTTTTTTTTTTCTCCAGATGTTTACAAATAATCTAATACCAAAACTTGTTAAGATGTTAACATGGAGAAAACTGCTTGCATGTTATAAAATCTTGGAAATCTATAACTTGCCTGTCAGGAAGACTCTATTGATTGATGTTTTTCCCATACTTCATGCATTTGTAGTGCTGACTGGTGGACCTCTCGCTGGAACATACAGATTGCGGCAGTTTCATTTCCACTGGGGCCAAACTGATGAGCAAGGCTCAGAGCACACGGTGGATGGAAGGCAATATGCCTCAGAGGTAAAGTCAATGAAAGAAAAGTTAAAGTCAAGTTTTCAAAGTCGTATGTTTTTGCATACATCGTACCTAGGGAAAAGAAAAAGCATACATAGATAACTTTGATAGTTATTTTATTTTGCAAAAGCAATACCATCTCTGCATGTGCAAAATTGGCTTTGCATGAGCAAATTGGGTTTTGTGGTCAGTACTTATTCATCTAAATTTAGATAATCTAAATAATGAAATAGGGCTGAAAGGTGCAGATTGAAAAGTAATATCTGCTAAATGTTAAAAAGGTCAGCTGTGTAGGTATATTCAGCTTGAGACTAAATCAGCTGCTTTTGAAAAAGTCTGATCACCCGGTTCCCCCGTATAATTGCAGCTGGAGCTCCTCACAGGTACAAGCATGTTGATCACTATGAGGTAGTTTTTTTCTGGCTTTTCAAGAACAGCAAATAAGAAGGAAACCCAGAAGTAATTAATGAAGAGAAAGAGGTTAAAAAGTTGTCTAGCAAGGGCCCTAGCAGCTGTCAAGTACATTCAGATAATGAAGAAAGGTCTGTTTTATAAAAATTAAAAACCCTCTCTAAAGTAACAGTTTTTATTGGTTTTCCAGTGTCCTGCTAATAGCTAACATCATCAACAAACAATTCACGTTCAATTCATGTAATGTTATCTTTGGCAGCTTTTTAGATTTTAGGAACATTACGTGACAAACAAATGAGATGGATTATTCATTTTTAATTTAGGCATTAGAAGCACGCAGCCAGAAGTGTGTTCCTAATAGGAAATTTTCTACTGTTGAGAGTGCTAAAGCTATCTCATTTGATACAGCCAAGATAAAAAAGGGGTGTTCCTTTAGAATTGCTTTCTGCCATAAAGAGATAGTGCACTTAAGCTGTGTTTAAGCAGCCCACGATTAAGTGTTTATTAGTTTGCTTTGAATCAATAGTTTAAAATATGTTGAAACAGTAAAGGTGTTAAATTGAAAAAACAGCAATTCAGCTTTAAGAAATGCCAGAAGTTTTTTAAAAAATCTGATTTAAATCAGAATTTTAAGATAATGTGCATTATATGATAATTTCTGTGTTCTGTTTCTATATTTTAGAATCTCCTCCTTGTATTTTAAGAGGTTTTGATATTTTTTGTGATCATGTTGCTGAAAGATTATACAAATAATCCAGACCATTGCCGTAGAGTTACATAGTTGCTAAGCATATTCATAGGTGAGAAGGTATTTAAAGACACTCTTACGATTTCCAAGTTCTGTGAGTTTTGGAAACTCACATTTCACAAAAAAATAGCTCAAGATATAATATGGCTGTTCATAGGCTGAACAAAAGTTCCTTAAAACTGTATTAAAGCAAATATTGTCAAATACTTGTTGAAAGTATCCACAGCCATGATCTTCATGGCCAAATCATCAATCTTTTGCAGTAAATGGGACTATTGTGAATAAATATTGCGCCATGTATAACAAAGTGGTTACATACCCCATTAATGTGTTTCATTTTTAAGGACATGGAAATAAAGGCATGCACAGGAGACCCTTAACGACAGAGTCAGAAAAATACATGCCCCTTGTAAGCTGTGATTTCTCCACATCTCTGCGGACTTACCTCTAAATTGCTTTCAGGAATATGTGCGGTTCTGCTTACCCCAAGGTAAAGCCTGGGTGTGCGACCTGGCAGTGCCGGGGCAATTCAGCAGAACACGGTAAATCTGCAGGCGTTCGCGGGCACGTTCTCAGTTTCACAGTCAGCCCCTGCCTGCAGGGTGGCAGTTTCTAACCGTTTGACTCAAATTGCAGCATTTCTTTGCAGTAGAACAGGCAAAAACGATCCTGCCGATTGCTTTTTCAGCTTCATCTTGTTCACTGGAATGCGGACAAGTATTCGAACGCAGCCGAGGCTTCCGACAAGCCGGATGGCTTGGCAATTGTCACTGTTTTCCTGAAGGTCAGTTACTGACACACTGCAAACACGTGCGTCTCTCTTCCCTTTCTCTACCAAAACTGAGGTCAGTGACGAGGACGAGGAAAAACCATGTCTTTGTGTCAAATCAGTGGAGATGACTGTCTCTTACCCTGCTTTGGCCCATATGGCCAACTTTGCCCATGTTACCCAAATCCCCGTTTCGTCCACAGATCCTTCAAGCTCGAGCTGTGCTTTAAAGGCGTGGGTGCTAGTGAGCTTGCGGTGTTTCATCCACCTTGTAACAGGCAACGCTCACACCTTCTGTGCTTGCTTTCCACTCCATTTTCGATGATGTGAACTCGCACAGAAAGACAGTTTGAGTCACCGTGGGCTGTTACTCTCTGTCTGCCAACCAGAAGAGAAGATTCTAAATCAGAACTCCAAGAAATCTTGAATCCGTGCACATGGCGTATTTAGCCTTTCCAAATCAACCGAGGCAGGAAAAAGAATTCTTTATTATTAAGGGCTTTTTTACATCAAGAAAATATCATAAAATATTATTATATACTGTGAAAATATAATTACTCATAGTTTTTATCGCAAAAAAGGTATCAGCAAAATCACCCCTGTGACTGCTTTCAAAGTGGATTTCAAGGATAAGCACATATGATCAAAGCAATCATATACTTCTGAACCACAGATTATTTTCGCACTAGTTTGCATTACTCTGCAAAGCAGATGCAAAACTTCCTGTTATTTCCTCAAAAGTTCTAAATTTTGCCTTGTTCGTAGTAAGTTTACAAAGCTAAACTTATCAACATTTTTAAAGCATATTCTTGTTCTTGATTCTGTTAGAACAAAACTATTGTTATGTATTTAGGATTTCAAAGTATATTTGTTTATTTACAGCTTGGCTTATGCAATGAAAACCTGAAGGGTGTCTTGAAGGCCTTGGATTCAGTAAAGACTAAGGTAAATGGCAGCCCAGCCTGATCATGATAATAAACAGAATAGTTAAATTAAAATCCGCTCCAGCCTTTTTGAAGACTTCAGAATGGTGTGGGGGTTCAGCTGAAGGAGGCTGTTCAAGATGTGGGAGCTGAAAGCATGATCCTGAACATGAGTTTTCAGGATCCCATAATATATTTTGTATTGTTGGAGCTCCACCCTGCAGACAGCTACGGGCTCTTTGTGTAAGAGTACACGGTTCCTAATCTCTACCCAACCCTGTGCTTCCATCCATCTATTTAAAATTACCCCTGGTGTCCATCACCAGCACAGCCTTACAAGAACTGAAATGAATTTTCAGTCAGTTGGAGGAGGAAAAAAAGGAAGAAGAAATAACATTAGAACTGCACTTTTCTTAAGCTGTCTTGTAAAGCAGTGACTATTCCCACTAAGCCTCTCAAAGGCACAAGATAAGCAGAGATAGAATCTTAATATCTGAATCTTAGTGTAGCGTGTTAAAAATACAATACAGCATCTCCCATACGTTTTTAAAAAGGAATGTAGAATTTGACCCTGATCATGCAAACATTATCAACATGTGTGAATCCTCCCTTTAGCCTCAACAGACAGCTGAAAATTAATTATACACTGAAGTGTTTTGCTTGCTCTGGAGCACAGAGTTCAGTATTTTGAAAAAAAAAACAACACAAAACCCAAACCACAATACAACCGTTTAGTCAGTGATGACTTAACTCTTTGGTATCTGACACCATTTGGGATGGAACTTGGCTTTTCTTTGTTCTTTTGAATAACGCTGCTCATTGTCTGGAGTGCCAGCCTAGATGTATCTCAGTGTCAAACTTAACATCAGGGCAAGCAACTCAGCGCCAGTGCTATGAGAAAACACTGGCATTTTGAAAGGACCTCCTCTGATTTAGGAACACACTCCCTTGTAGCCTGAGTTGTTAATCTTATCTTACTCATGGGTTTCATTAACTCAGTGTATCTTCTACAGGGTAAGCAAGCCCCCTTTTCTGCATTTGATCCTTCAAGCCTGTTGCCCAAATCCTTGGATTACTGGACCTACAATGGCTCTCTGACTCATCCTCCTCTCCACGAGAGTGTCATCTGGATTATCCTTAAAGAGCCAATTACTATCAGCTCAGAGCAGGTACGGTACTACAAGAAGTAAGACCCTTCTTGTCTTTTAGCTTCAGCGTCATTATCACTTTACGTTTTGTCACTGCATTTTATTAGGTTTATTTGTCTCATTTTTACTGTAAAATGAGTAGTACCTTTAAACCACATTATTGCTCTTGATAAATACTTATGCTTCTGCCTCAGCCAGGTAAGGCTACTCACATCTTACAAAGTCTTGTGGGAATTGAGATAAAATGACTTCAGATTGGTGGGGTTGCTTCCATTACTCCAAGAAAGGCAATTCGCTTATTGAAACTTCCCTGCAGTGCTGCGTTTCCCAAAGCAGAAGCAAGGCAGAGAGCTGACTTCTTCCCATCTTCATTCCTGTGAGATTCCCCAAAAGAAATTCATATTCTCATCTAATCTCAGCCCAAAACCTGCCTAAGCAGGGAGTTTTGTCACATGCCACAAGGTCAAATAGCCCAAGTATAGTTCTCCATTCAGTGCTATCATAGAGTGGTCAGGAGCTGTACCAATTGCTTTATTGTTGCATTATTTCCTAATAATGTCGATAGAACAAGCTAAATATCTCTCAGTGGCCTTATTGAGGTAAGTATTCTTTCTGTTCTAAACTGTTATGAAATTGTTTTATGCAGTTCAATTATTGCCACTTGTCCTTCCAAAGGTGTTTGAACTAATAACTTTCCAGATAAGGCTAGTTAAGCACTTTGAATCTTTGAAAACAAAAGCACACATGTAGACATAAATTAGGTATTCTGAAGATCCTTAATGTTTATTCAAGGTGTTATTAATTGGGCTATTCAATGGATGAGGAACAGAAGTTAAGTACAAATCATTTGACATAAAAATCAACATTCAAAGCAAAGTTTAATTCATTCTAAGGCATTTTTTTTTACTTTCACAATCAATGATATTTCTAATTTATCAAACCCCAGTTTTTTCACATAGGTGGTAGCAGAGTGGTACCAGTGTCTGAAAGTTTCTGTGATAGTTGGATATAGGGGTGAGTTGGATATTCAAAGATGGTTATTTGTTCTGTGGCAGCATAAATCCTGACTCACCACTGGATTAATTCAATATTATGAAACTTTTTTTTTTTTTTCTTTTAAATAGAAAGTTAGTTGGGAAGTATAACAATTTCTCACTGACACGCAATATAAGAATGAAAAGCTAAATATAACCCTTCCTTCCTCGCCCCATTTAGCTGGCTCAGTTCCGCACACTCCTGTCTTCTGCCGATGGGGAAGCACCTTGTCCCATCCTGAGCAATCACCGGCAGCCCCAACCGCTGAAAGGCAGAGTGGTGAGAGGCTAATTCCAGACAACCAGAGCAAATCTGGAGCACAGTCTGCTCCTCAAGAGCAACACATCCAAACAAAGACTAGGGAAGAACCTGCCAAAGAAATTAAAACATGCATGTGTTCTTAGCTGCAATATTCCTGTCCTGCCAGAAGCTGTTGTAATTCACTGTGGCATTCGGCTAGTGCTTTTACTGGAATTAATCTATATTCTTTTTGTGGTAGGCAACTAATCCAGTTTAATGCGTGACTTTTAACACTGAAATGTACTTTAAAATTTGTAATGAATTTTCACATTCCTTCCGATGTACTAAGTAAACCGTGGGTGATAAGAAGCAACGTAATTGTTCAGACTGAAATAAATCGATACTCAGATTCCCACAAGGAGAGTTTATCCAACTGTATGAGAAGTCTGTTGTTAGTTGCAATGAAATTGCTACTGTGAATGGCAATTACTAATGGATTATTGTTGATTTGGCTAATAAAAATGGGCTTTATTTCTAGTTTAAATGATGTTTGCCTGATTAAAATTAAATTAATAAAGCAAGAGCTTTGAAATGGTGTTTTAATGGTGCTATGCCATCAGTGTTTTAAAAGAAAGTGTGTGATAATTGCTGTTCCATTTCATTTGCAGATCTAGTAAAGAATTATTAGACATGTGTCAATGGAAAAAAAAAGCCCCTTGGTCTGGCTTCACATTTAAGTCACACACTTATTTCACTATTTCTCAAGTGGGGCAGTACGCAGCTTTCCAAACAGCTCCAGCAGTGACAATTGAATTATTTAATAGCCAGCAGTGGCAAAGGTCTGAAGAAGATAAAGTCAGAGTCTACAAGGAACAACATAAAGCATTAGAACAGAAATTAGGTTTCCAGTTCAGCCCATTATGTATCATCTTACATGTTGACTGAAATGACGAAGTACCTTCGTTAAATGACATGATTATTATCTGTTGGGGTTTTGCAGCACATGTTGCTACAGATATAGTTTGGTCTTTAACATTTGCATGCCTTTGGCTGTACAGTAAAAGCAGTGCTATAAACATTTACAATTCCTTACACTTCCTCTATAAAGTACAGAAAATTTTCAAATGCGTGTTCCCAACGTATTCAGAAGCTGAATTGCTCTCAATGCAGAATACTGCCTCTGCTACAGCCAGCTGCATTCAGTGGGACATACTCCTGGGTCTGGCTTTTCACCTAACCAGAGTGCGTATTCAACAGCTGGTTCAATAAGACCTTAGTATTGAACCAGAACATGTGAAATGAAATAATATATAATAATATATATATATATATATAATATATAACTAACTACTTGCCCCAATCAAATTATCTTATGCCTGGCTGGCTTGTGTACCCTTGCTGCCTTGTGCTATTAGCCTGTTAAGCACCATGACAGAAGTCAAGACTCTAACTTAATTCCATGCAATGCATTTGTAAGAAACACAATAAATTTATATCAAGACCTTCCTTTATTCTGTTCCAAAACAGAATAAGCTTTCCATATGAGAGAGGTTTTGAGACATCACAAGAAATTCACACCTGAAAAAAAGGAGAGGTCATTGATTTTTGTTCTACTAGCTTGGAACTACGAGAAAAATTGTTAATTCAAAGTGCGGAAGAGTGAGCATAAACTGCAAATAAGCACGTGGCAGCTAAAATGAAAATAATAAAATACAATAAAATGAAATTCAGCTTAGTTTTAGATCTCCACCTTTATGAACAAGAATCTCCCTTATGTCACAAAAACCTCTTGTCCAAATAATATCAATCCCTGATGCAGAATTATTAACAAGATGGGAGTTCACCCATAAGCAAGGGAATTAGGAGCTCAGTATCCAAAAGCAAGACCATGTCTGTGCTGATTAAAAAGCAAACAACATTCACGCAGATATTCCTGCCATTCTCACCAGCAATACCTATTCCTATTACCTTATTAAGCAAAGCTGGTGAAATGTCTCTTTCTGTTCATAAGCTTAGGAAAAAATTACAAACAGACCAATAATTCTCTCAGGTAATTGATACTTTCTTAATGAGCAGTCCTGAAAGCACACCACTTGTCTTCTCCTTAGTGCAACAACTGCACCATCCCTTTAACAGCCCTGAACAGGAAGACAATAGTTTTCACTCCTCTCAGTTCTCTAGAAAAAACTCTGATGGTGTTTGTGGGAAAAGTGAAGACGGAGACTAGTTTCAGCGGAGGCATCTTCCTCGTGATGGCAAAAAAATTAAACTTCACAAAGGGATCACAATGGACACACATTTGAGAGAAACAGGAACAAGTCTGTCAGGCAGAACAACAGCTTTCTATACAAAACTACTTCATTCAGAGTCTCTTTAAAAAGTTCTCTAACTAGTGTCCTAGTGTCTTGTAATTTCTCAGATTTCGGGTGGGCCTGAGCTGCAGAGCTTTGGGTTCAATCGGTTGGAGACCTTTGCATGTGTGCACAAGGTTGACAGGAAGTGGGCAGCTGGGTTGACTACTTTGTCTCAAGTTCGTTTCCAACAAAAATTACTTCATCCTGCTTCTTTTTGTGTAACTCCTTTGGAAAATTGCTTTAACAAAATACAAGTGAAAACATCAAGTAGGAACAACTGTGAAAACCCAATGGACCTGATTATGACAACCAAGAAAATGAATAACCAATTCATAGTCTGGGAAACAGGCAAGGGAAATGTCCTTGACGTGACCAAGGAAAAGCAAACTCATTTCATAGTATCTCTCGACTTTGACTACCAGTGAAGGAGAAATCTCTTATCTTTATAGCAAAGAAAGAGAATAAAATACAAACATGATTTTATTTTAGGACATAAAGCTATCGCTATATTGACATCTAATGGTACTTGCTGGCAATATAAAAGAGATGGAAAGGAAAATTACCCAGTGCAGCAGTTTGAATGGGTGATTTCTCAAGGCCAAAGACTTGAGGAAATTACACAGGAAAACATTCTTTCTTAAAAGAATACTATCTCTGCCTTTTACCAGAATGAATCCTTTTCTCATCTGCTGCTCTATATTTTATCCATACATAATATCCATACATAAGACCATACATAATATCCATACATAAGACCTTATCAATGCTTACAAGTATCTCAAGGGAGGGTTGAAGGAGGAGGGAGCCAGACTCTTTTCAGTGGTTCCCAGTGAGAGGACGAGGGACAACGGGCATAAGTTGGAACATAAGAGGTTCCACTCAAATATGAGGAGGAACTTCTTCACGGTGAGGGTGACAGAGCCCTGGAACAGGCTGCCCAGGGAGGTTGTGGAGTCCCCTTCCTTGGAGATTTTCAAGACCCGCCTGGATGCAGTCCTGTGTAACATGCTCTAGCTCTAGGCAGTCCTGCTTCAGCAGGGGAGTTGGACTAGATGATCTCTATGGTCCCTTCCAACTCTAAAAATTCAGTGAAATTCAGTGAAATAATAATAATAATGGTATTTGTGTGCTGCACATCAACAGCCAAATCCACAGTAAATCACCTTTTGTCCCAAGTGACAGAGAAACAGGCAAATGCGAGCTACCACAGATGACACTCATCTAGAGAGCTTCTACTAAGCTTCTCCTCATCTTGCAAAGACTTTCAAAATAATACACTAACTTTGCTAAAATAAAGTTTGCTTGTGTAGCTCCACAGCTGTGAAAAAGTAGTTAGCACAGCATTTAGCATCTAATCAGCAGAATGTCTAATCAGGTCAGGCTCCAGCTACCTTGTCTGTCTTGTTCCCTGCTGGGTACATGAACTAAGACTCCTTTTTTTCTGGCTATAAGGCAAAATTGGATTGGTTAATGTTCCACGTTCATTTTTTTCTTTAGAAAATCCGTCCTAATTCAACTTTTCCCTCGTGTTGAGGGAAGAAGCGTACTGTTACAACCACAAAGGTGTCAACTTTTTCACAATGAAAAAAATCATCTATAGGAATAATCTCCCCAGGGAAGTGATGGATTCCCCAACTTGAACAACTTTTAAGATTCAGCTGGGCAGGGTGCTGGGCCGTCTTGTCTAGAACGTGCTTTTGCCAAGAAAGGTTGGTCCAGATGATCCCTGTGGTCCCTTCCAACCTGTTATTCTCTGATTCAATGAACTGATAAGTGTGCTTTGAGGATGTCCAGATAAAACCCTGTAGATGAGACAGGCTGAGGAAGCCTAGCTAATAGCTCCTTATAAAGTTTAGGGATTTTACTGTATGGTATGTAGATCTTTTCAAAAAAGGAAAGACCTTATACAAGAAGTCTTCTTTCGTAAGATTTTCTGGGAATCCCGTACATCTCTAATCCTGTCTATAACAGGTGCAGCAATGCAGTGCTGCAGTGCTGAGCAAGCCCAGCAGCACCTGATGGGAAAAATGGGGCTTGGAAGCAGCTAGCAACAATGCTGGGCAGTAGAAGAAACCACTTAAAATTGAAATCAGTTGAGCAGACCGTTTTGAAAATGTCCAGATGTAATACTAGCTCTTGAAACTTTAAAAATTGGTTTTCAAGCAAAACTGCTTGTCAACACATTTTCTAGCAATTCTGAGTTTCTTGATTGCGTTATTTATCAAAGAAAAGAAAATTTTAAAAATTGCTGAAAAAAAATCCCATGGTGTACTGCTACCTACATTATGGCAACGCATTACAGCTTCCTTGCACGCCTCATTCACCGTTTTCTGCATTAGCACCAAGCTCAAATAAAATGCATTTCTTTTTTGACTGCTTAAGCCATTAAGCGTTTTGCAATGAGGTAACCGAGAGATCACGCCATAAAAACTTTAAAATCAACAAACTAAATTGGGCCACAAAGTTCACCATAGCATAGCTAGAGCCAAGTCAGGTCAAATAGTAGATGTGTAGGAACAATATGCCAATGGGACTGTGTTCTGCCAGTACAGCACACTGTGACTAATTTCTTTAAGGGTTATCAGTCGCAGCACTAAGTCAGCTAGAGGTGTAAGGTTCTTCTCGGAAGGGTGTGAAAGGAGCCCGGGTGTCAAGGAGGCAGCTGCTCTCCCGAGAGACCGGGTGCCCTCCATTCCCAAGGCCTCCTGGTGGCTTCCTGCAGAGGACCTGCCCCGAGCCCGCTGCGATCCGGCAGCCCCAGTGGGTGCGGGACCAAGCTGTGCCATTTTGGGAGCAGTGACGGCAGCAGCACTTTCTGTTCCTGCAGCCTGAAACGAGCGCTTCCCTCACCATCAAACTATCCCCACCTGATGATCCCCTGTTAGATATCCATTACATTCACTTCCTATTTTGTCTGGGGAGAGCTACTGCCTCGCATTTGGATAAATCCGTGAAATCAAGAGGCTGGGATATCTTATCCCTGATATTCACCGTGTCAGGCAATGTGCAGCCTCGGCTCAGTTTTCTCATAAACACACACACCGTCCAGGGTGGAAATTTAAGAGCGAGCTGAGGAAAGCCCCAAGCTTCCCTCTCTCTCCCTGCCCCTGGGGTGAGTCAGCTTCATTCTTGCTACGCTCTTTGAAGCATTTGCCACTCCTCAGGATACCCATGAGCTTAAATCCATCCTGCCCAAGCAAGAGAAATCCGAGGATGGCCGAGGGGTGACCGAGCATGTCTCACACCCGGTGGAGGCTCTGGGCAGATGTCGTTCAGTGGGACAATGGCTGCCAGAGCAACGCTTCAGTCATGGGGTACAGCAGGGCAAGGGCAGCATGTGCTGCCACAGAGCATGGCCAGGGATGAGTCCCAGCTCAGCCATGTCTTGAATTCTTGCCCAGGTGGCCAAGAAGGCCAACACCATCCTGGCCTGTGTCAGGAGCAGCGTGGCCAGCAGGAGCAGGGCAGTGATGGTGCCTCTGGACTGGGCTCTGGTGAGGCCTCACCTCCAGGGCTGGGTTCAGTTTTGGGCCCCTCACCACAAGAAGGACATTGAGGGGCTGGAGCGTGTCCAGAGGAGAGCCACCAAGCTGGGGAGGGGTCTGGAGAACAAGTCCTACGAAGAGAGGCTGAGGGAACTGGGCATGTTTAGTTTGGAGAAGAGGAAGCTGAGGGGAGACCTCATTGCCCTCTACAACTCCCTGAAAGGAGGGTGGAGAGAGGTGGGGATTGGCCTCTTCTCCCAAGGGAATCATGACAGGAGCAGAGGAAATGGTCTGAAGTTGGGGCAGGAGAGGTTTAGATTAGATATTGGGAAGAATGACTTTCCTGAGAGGGTGGTCAGGCACTGGAACAGCCTGCCCAGGGAGGTGGTGGAGTCACCATCCCTGGAGGGATTTAAGATGTGTGTAGATGTGGCACTGCAGGGCATGCTCTAGTACCCTAGATTGTTGGTTTGTGTCTCTTTGTGGCTGCTTTGGTTTTTGGGTTTGTTTGGGTTGTTTTGGGGTTTTTTTTGTGGTTGGACCCGATGATCTCAAAGGTCCCTTCCAACCATGAAGATTCTGTGAATTCAGCCCTGCTGGCATTCACCCCCACGTGAGCAAGAACTGACTTTGGAACAGACAGTTTCCTAAGCAGTTTTTTTGACGTTTTGGTCACAAAAGCATCTGATCTGCAGAGGAGTCCTGGTGGCATGAGGCTGTGTCTTTTTGAGAACCCGCACATTTGACTTGTGGTGATGGTTCGGCCTACTCTTATTCTCACCAAAGTCTTCAGCAAACTGCCTGTTGACTGAGGTTGTATGGGGATAAAGCAGTGAATGAGGCTGAGAAAGTAGTGTAAGTAGAGTCTGGCATGACCAAATACAATGCAATAAAACCTCTCTGTCTGGGACATTCAGTTACCAGAGCAATGTAATAACATGAATCAATACCAAAGACAAAGTCATGCACTGCCAACACTTTTATAAATGGTAGCTCTGAACGTACCCTCTCCTGCCCTGCTGTAAACTTTCTCCTTCAGCTGGAGGGCTGTTAATCAGGAGAGAGCTGAGGGCCAGGGCAATCTGGTCATCTGGGCCACCCCGTGAAACCAAAGTGCTTCCTTATGATAAGGAGACACTAACCCTTGGCACACCAAAAATGGGCTGTCAGGAAATGTTTAGATTTACCCTTGAGAAATGTGTTAGGATGGATTTGGTAGTAGTGGCACAAAAAGCTATCAGCAACTGATGCAATAGGACCAGCCCTCTCTTATCTGGAGGTTGCCCCTGAGGAAGAGCAGGGAGGGGGACATCCACAGGCCCTTTTGTGAGAGCTATTGGGCTTCCCTGCAGTCTTCTGAGGGAGGCCAGGTCTGTTAGTCCCCTCCTTCCCTTGTCAAACTGTGTGCTCTCCCATTGATTCGCACAGTTGTGAAGTGTGGTCTAATATCCTTTCACAGAATCTTATTTCTTAATTATCTTTGTGGAACCACACAGGCCATTTCTCCAATGGCAACATACTTTGGAGGTGTGACCCAATGGAGCCATCGTGTCTTCCGTGCACATATGCAAGAGGAATGCATGAAATGATCACACTCCTTCACCCATTCAGAGGGCTTTCAGCCCTTGAACAAGCCCTTTAGGATTAACATTAGGCAGGATTTTACAAGGTTGCCAGCTAGCGATGTTGCATTTTGCATTTCCAGTACACATCCCACAGCAAAGTCTGTGTCCTGGGTTGAGAGACACAGGACTAACTTTTCTTCTAATGCTGGGGAAAATTGCACTTCTAGAAGACTCTAGTGTCTGAATTTGTGAAAATATTTACTTTATAGCCAGCCAGGCTCTGTGGGATTCAAGGTCTTAGTGTTTTTGAGCCTTGCCAGGTGCAGGGACAAGGA